>MNCI01001492.1:86543-158254 GCA_015680685.1 Gnetum montanum
CTTTATGACCATATCTAGATATTGAAGGAGAGGGTGAAGGAGATGATGAAGGTGAAGAAGAAGGAGAACCGTCACCATGACGATGTCTACTACCTTATCTTATGCGGTCTCAACCCCGATCGTGATTACAATCAAAATGTCCACCTTTATCATGAGTTTGTGTCCCTTTTTCGAACCCTTTGTTCCCATGGGTATCAGAACCTGGGTTATGAATAGTGGAATAAAGGTCCTGATACACAACCCCTTGGCCAAAGTCAAGGGGAGGAACATTGTTGTGTGGGTGACTACCTAAGGTATGTTCACCATCCTCATTTTCGCTTAAGACATGTGGGGCATCCTGGGACCACTTACCCTTCAAAGACTTATGATGTCTCTCTTGTTGCAAGTCCCTTTGACGTTGTGCCTCTATGGGATGGTATTCTCTTGAGTCATGGTCTTGTGCAATGTATTCTATGTGTAACTGCAGCCTGCTAATTTGTGTGAGAGCATGAAGAAGCATGCTTGGGATTGAATGATCAAGAGGTAACACTATGTTACCTTTAAAGTCTTACCAACGCAGTTGTTCATCTTCATGAAGGATAAAGGTGAAGTCTGGTATATATTCATCAGGATGAATATATACCACTCGAAGTTGTTCAGGGACTGGTGAATCAACGTCATGTATATTATGCCGCCAACAATTTCCTGTTTCAGACCTAGGCAATGAGGCACTTTCATATGAAGAAGAAGACATACTTGTCTATTCAGTGTGTAATGTATTTAGGTTTATTATTTTCTCAACCAACCGAAGGGTTTGTTCCAACAATGTGAATGATTTCCTATGTTCTAGTTAGCACACAAACAACTAAGTCCTCTGCAATAGCGCTAATGATGAGTGGCAAGATACCCCTATGCTCAACCATAAGAATACCATCATTTCATTCATAATCTGGTCGAATTCCAAGGAGTAATTGCTTATGCATCCTTTTGGAACAAGGATGGGTTGGTTGATCATTGTCTTCCCAAGCTTACCTATATGTCACGATTGTATGGTTAAGTAAGCTTGAGGCATATGATTTTTATAGCTTTTATGTTTTTATGTCCTGTGCTAGTAGGGAAGGAGAGAGGTAACTAAGTGACTAATTTAACTTAACTACTCATTAACTAAGTTCTAACTAATCCTAACACCAGCATGTGTTCCCACTTGCTGTACACATCATGAACCAGTGCAACATTGTTGGGATTACCAAACACTAATCGTTACTGGGTTACCAAGAATTACACGCATGATCGAAGTGGTCGTGCTTGTGTAATTTAATGATTTTCTTAACCAATCAAAATGAATTGTTGTGCTAATAATAGAAATGTAAAGTGCATAAAATAAAATAAATTCATAGGAAATTAAAATAAAAAAATGTGTAAGAAAAAAAATCTCAAGTGTTGCAAGGATGAATCAAAGAGCTTGTCTTTATTGCCTTACACAAGGTGTGCTCAGGTACACAATGCTCAAATAAAGATTCGTCCACACTTAGACCTCCTGCTACGAGCACTTGGAAAATATTCTAACTTTCAAACAAACTACAAGAGTTTCGCTACTTGCCTGCTCAAAGACTTCCTTCCAATTGTGTGCCTGGGCACTGTATTTATAGGCTTGGGAGCAACTACTCTAATAATTAGAGTAACCACTCTAATAATTAGAATAACTACTAAAGTAACCACTCTATAGAGTAATTGCTCTAATAATTAGAATAACTAAGTAACCGCTCTAATAATTAGAGTAACTATGAGAGTAACCACTCTAATAATTAGAATAACTACTAAAGTAACCGCTAGAGTAATTGCTCTAATAATTAGAATAACTACTAAAGTAACTGCTCTCATCAGTAGGGAAGTTTGGCAACCCATCGTTAATGGAATAAGTGCCTACAATAAGGTGAAAATCTACATACATGGAGCTTGCCAATCTCCATTACACAAATTTGGCCATGTTGATTGTCGGACAGCTATGATCTGAATTAGAAAAGTAGGTGGGTAGCTTGTACTTGCTGTACGAGGTTGAGTTGAAGCACTATAAGGACACCAAGGACAAGCTTATGTTGGCTAACACTAAACTCAAAGTTCCTAAGGCATGCTTCAACAATCAAAAATCAACTGTCGAGAACCTAGCTAGAAGGATGAATGACTACCAGGAGCTGCAAAATATAGTTAGGGCATTCGACATCAAACCCAAATAGTTCACTGCTTAGTTTGTTAATGTAAAGGAGATGCTCTTGATCATGTCCTATCTATGGGATGTTCCCATTCTAGCCCACATTGGTAATGCTATGTGGATTATGAATGATCCCTGGAGTAATGAGGAGAAGATAAAATCATTACTTAATGTCTTTCACCTTTCATCGAAGGTTGTAGCTACAATAGGATAGCCACAACTACCTCAACTACTATACATGCCTAAAGTTGGCAAAGGTCCTTCAAAGCCCTCAGGGCCATCACTACCTGGGACTATCAGATCTTCACCACTATCTTCACATTGTCATAGGATATGTTGTCCAAATATTTGTACTGATGTCATGGTGTTCAATTTTGTGTTATGAACACCATAATTTTTTGTAATTTCTTGATTTGTACACTTGGGCACTCAGTTTTTTCAAGTCAGTTGTTTTGTTAAGAGTTAGTCAATAATCCCATACCTTCCCAATTTTGTAAAAGAACTATAGGATGGGTTTTCATTCAATCATGTGGGTATGATGAGCGTCAAAGTGTCATGTTGACGGGCCCCCCCCCCCCTCAATGGGGCCCTGTTTACATGGTGTTGCCCCATTGACGTAGCCTTAGAGTAAAAACTATAAATATGAGCTCCCAGTCATATTTATGGGTGTCCAATTCATAGCAGTAGCCAAACTCTTATAGTTTTTATATTTGAAAGTTAGAATATTTTCTTGAGTGCCCATAGTAGGAGTCATTGAGTGTACGTATCTTTATTCAAGCATTGTTGTACATGAGCATGATAGTATATATGGCAATAAAGACAAGCTTCTTGATAAACCTAGCAGCATCTTGGATAGTTTAGATATTTATTCATGTATTTAATGCTTTCAGTTACTTATTTAATGCTTTCTAGTAATTAAGCTAATTAAGTGAGATAAGCTAGATAGATTAAATATATAAGCAGGATTGCTTCGAGCATAACATGTATTCGCTTGGTAATCCTAGTAGTGTTATTGCTTAGTGTGCCTAGTAGCATAACACTTGGTAACCCAGCAGTGGATACGTGGGTTTAGGATGTGTATGGAAAGCTGGACCAAATGCTTATGTTAGGATTACTTTATCTCTCTCTTCAAGCACCAAAGAACATAAAACATAAAATGACAAAAATCAAATGCCTCAATTACACTTAATCATACCTTTGTACTTCACAAGTGTAATTGGAAAAACAACAAACAACTTTAGGGCAAGATTTGCTTCCTAGAGGACTAGTGCATCAGAAACTAGAGAGTCCATGAAATTCGATTGGATCATGCGTGAACGCTTCGTGATTTGTATGGTTGAGTGTAGGGGTACCTTCAATAGTTCATCAATGTACATCTCATAGAATTATTTGTTTGTGCTCTTCTAGAAGACACCATCTTGCTAGTGCAACAACATAAACCTTGTAAAGATTTCTATTTATTTCCATATACCTCTTTACTTTATGGAGGAACTGTTGTTTTCTATTTTCTATTCCACTCAATGAGGAGTTCTTGTGTGAGAAGATGTTAGATAATTAGTGATCCATGAAATATCCATCAAGTTGATAACTATTGTCATTCTCATAAGTAGGTTTTCATTAGGGAAACAATAATGATTCTTCTCACTATGGTGATTCCCATCTTAGCCTTGATAAGTGATCAGCTACAACGTTCTCTGTTACTTTCTTGTCAATCATGGTGATGTCAAATTATTGTAACATGACAAGTCATCTTATCACCCTAGGACTTACCATTGGTTTATTCATTAAAAATCGAATTGCACTATGGTTTGTGTGGCCCTAGATAGGGTACCTAAGCATGAAATGTCTGAATTCTTCCAACACACACACCATGACCATACACTCCTTTTTAGTATTGATGTAATTAAGTTGTGCCCTAGTGATGCTTCTATTGGCACAATGTATGTAATATGGCCTCTTCTGATCATCAAGTTGCATCAACACTACACCCAATGCATAATTATAAGCATTTATCATTATGTGTAAGGGCTGAGACCAATCTGTAGCTTTGAAGATTGGTGTTTCTATTAGCTTCTATTTGAGTCTCTCAAATGCCTTCTCACATTGCTTTATCCACTGGAATGGTGCATCTTTCTTGGTTAATTCTATCAATGATTTTGCTATCTTGGAAAAATTCTCTATGAACCTTCGATAATATCTTGTATGACCTAGAAATGATCTGACCTCCTTACCAATTTATGGCCTCTAAGTGATGTTTAGAATGACTCTTATCTTTTTTGGGTCAACTTCTATTCCTTTCTGTGATACCTTATGTCCCAAAATAATCCCATCTTGGACCATTAAATGGCTTTTCTATCAATTGAGCTTTAAATTGGTTTTAACACATCTTTTCAATACCTACTCCAAATGATCCAATGCTAGAGAAATCATCCATAGCTACCTCTATTCCATTGCCTATTTATTTCTAAAATATATTTAGTAATAACCTCTAAAAGGTAGCGGGCACATTGCACAAGCTGAAAGGCATTTTCTTGTAAGCAAATGTTACCCATGAACTATTGAATGTAGTCTTTTCTTGGTCTTAAAGATGCAATGTGAATCTGGCTATATCCATTGTACTTATTAAGAAAGCTATATTACTAATGTCTTGCTATGATATCTAAGACCTTGTCAACAAATGGTAGAGGGAAATGGTCCTTGAATGTCACAAAGTTCAACAACCAAAAATTAATACATACTCTCTACTTATCATACTTCTTTGGGACAATGACCAAAAGGCTAACCCACTCACTACCTACAATGGGGTAGATGAATCTTACTTTTAGTAATGTTTTTAATTCCTATTTAACTACTTCCTTGAGCTTAGGATTCAAGCTTCTTTAGGGCTAGTAGCATGTCTTGATAGCTAGATCTATGTATATCTAGTGTTGACATATTCACGGATCAATGCCTATTATCTCACCATAAGACCATGCGAATGATGTTGGTCATTTATTAACCACTTCTAATAATCTCTTCTTTTAGTCTTTATCAATTTTTTGTTAATTACAAAGGCATATTCTAGCATATCTGAGAGGGCTTTTTAATTTCAATGGTTCTAGCTCAAACTTATTTGGGATCTCTAGCTATTCCCATTCAATGTCTTCTTCTTGGTATGAATGTGCATATGAGTGTTTCCTCTTTATTGTTCCAACTTATTTATTTTCTCAACATAGGCACTTATGATCTAATTGGTTGGTTCCATATATATTTTAAACTCTATCTCTATATTAATGATTAGCCACTAGGTGCCTTTTTCTTCAGTGGTTACTGCATACAAACATTGTTGCACACACATTTCTTCTAGACATTGATTTCATGTTGTGCTCTTTCCTTGTTTAACAACACAAATTATCTACATGCAGTTGCACTTGTTATCATTGTATGGGATACATGGAACTTCACGTCTTTGTATAATTCTAACTTCATCCTCCTTAAATATTTCCAAGGACAAATCTTTAATTCCAAGCTTAGCATGCACAATGCTAAGCCATGCCCTTTTCATTATCATAAGAAACTCTCCCTTATTTTTTCCCACATGTATTACTAGAGAATAAGCACAATAGGACCAACCACTAATGGTGGTAATGACATCATCCACTTTTCTAAGTGGGATAGTGATTGACTTATCTACAAGCTCTAATTGGATATTGTTTTTCCTTAATAGTGGAAGATTCTAGGCCTTATACATATCTTGTGAAATTAAGTTTATTCTTGATCTAAAATCAGTAGTGCCATGCATCGTTTTTGACCTGCTATTTGAATATATAGCAAGGGACTTCCTAGATCTATTCTTTTCTCAAAAAGCACTCTTGCCTTTATCCAATGTGTAATGGTTTGGGTAAGCATGATAGTAGTTAGATTTGATTTGGTAGAAGATGGAAGCCTAGTATTTTCTAGAGAAGTATGTGTAGATGGGGTTGATGTAGGTGGAGTCCCTATCCTTTGAGCCCTTTCTAGACTTGTTTAAAAGAATGGAAATTTTCTATATTGATGTTCTTTCATTATTACTTCCTCTTGCATGTTTACTACCCTTGTTGCATTCTTCTACTATCATTGTGATGGAAACTCCCCTTACATCACTAGTGGTGGCATTAACGGTAAAGAATTGAAAGGTTTATTTGATGAACCAGCTACTAGTTGATATGCATAGAGATTAAGATTCATCCTTGGAGTGGTAGGTCTATAATACTCAAGTGGATAATAATGAAAAGAAATTTAAAATGAAGCATTCCTTGAAGAGATTAGATATTGTACATAATATCCATAAGGATCCAGTTACCTATATGGATATTGTTTCCTTGGCAATGGCATTACCCATGGTTGTGGTTGTTGCCACTACTTCTAATTGTTGGGGATCGTTTGGGACGCGACTGCCAATGAGTGTCCTCGAACAGGATTTAGGTGCCTGCTAGTGTCTGGCAACACCAAGGCCCAGATACCTCCAAATAGACTTAGTAGTTAATGTGAGTATGTGTGTGTGCTGTTGCAGTGTGCGGTTGTGAAAAATGAAATGATTGTGTTGTCTATAAACTACAAATGACTTACTCTAAAGAGATTCAGCCAACTTTGCTAAGTACTGTGAGTTGTTGAGAGTTCCTATTTTGTTCAACTACCTAGTCTACGTAGTCCTTATAATACCTACTTGTAACAAATAAAATTTTGCAAAAACATTTGAGCACAACTTCACAAATCTACTCATAATTTTCCCTAGAGAAAGAGATAGTTCCACAAGAAAACTAGAAATAGAGCAAGATTTGATGGAAATAGACAGAAAAGAAAGCAGATTTGTGTGAACCTCAAATATTTAAACAAGGTAAAATGACACGAGGAAACACTTCGCAATAAAGCTATTCCAAATTCAATATCTATGAATTGTTCAAACTTCCAAGGTTCAAATAAGCAATTTCTTCAAGACAATCCTACTATGCTACCAAAAATTGCTGCGTAAACTACCACGTACGAGACTCCATTTTGGCTAGATAATAGATGTCAATGATTGCATTCAACAGAACCTTCCAAAGACTTGACAATTTCTGATTGAAATACCACGGAAATTCACTTTAAAGATAAAAGGAAGCTATTCTAGTCCCATCAAAATACCAAAGATTTTCTGAACCCTCTTGACTACTGAATTGTTCAACGGCATGACTACAAGCAGAGGCTCTCTTACAATAATCCCAATAGCAGTTCCTATACGTTGCACAATAACAAAATTTAGTACTAAAATGCTCTTAAGGCTTTTAAACACAAGCGCTTCTATGGCAAAATTTTAATAGAAATTTCTATCGGGCAACAAGAACAGTAAGAGCAATCTAAAAATCCCAAAATTACTTGCCAAGGATGATACTATCTAAACCACTAGCTAAACAATTTTAAAAAAATAAAAAATAAAAAACATAACTCACAGAACTATGACAAAGAGGTTGAAATCTTTCCTTTAGCAAGCCATCTTACAAGCCATCTTCTTTACAAATATTCCAAGAGTGTGTCTCCAAGTGAGAGCTCCCAAAAGTGTTCTAAAAATGAGACCCTTCCTCCCCTCTTCCTACCCTTGAAGCCATTTTATAGGGTCTAAGGTAGTTAGGTAAGTTACAAAATATCTTGGGTGGTCATAACCACCATAGAGACAAAAAAGCTACGATTGACAAGTGTCCCATGTAGTTGCCAAGTGTCTTCATTTAGTTGCAAAGTGTTCACCATGGAGAGAAACGAGTTGCAGTTGACAAGTGGCCTTTTTAGTTGATAAGTGGCCTTTGTGGAGATAAAGAGGCTATTGTTGACAAGTGGCCTTGGTGGTGGTTATAACCACCATTTCAATTGACAAGTGTTCAATTCACATGGGACTTTGAACAATTGTTGCACAAATTCCCTTTTTAAAGCATAAAATATTTTATTGTTCTTTAAATCATAGTAATAGAGATGGTAACCAACCATGGAATTGTTGCATACATGGATGGGTTAATATAAAAATATATATGTAAGTGTGAACAACCGAATGCATAAATGGAGTGGCACTCTCACATTTTCAACAACAAGTGAGTGTCACGTTATGTAGATAGTATATAATTTAATTATAGTTTAATCATGTAAATAGTATTGATACAGAAAAATCATGCGAAGGCTAATGTAGAAGAGGAAGGCCCATCGATGGGTTATGCGGAGGCTATGTAGCGGTCTAGTTTTGGAAGACAGAAACACACAAATCAGAAATCTCTGCAACAATGGAAGGCTGTAGGATGCCATCAAAATATTGCAGAGCGCACAGCACATCGAAAATTCCACTTATTTACGCCTGCTGCAATGCTGCACAAGAAACAGAGCAATGGTCTATCCAGCAATTCTCCCAGACAAATCTCTGTGAAACAAGCTCATCCACATGTATGCCAAATACAGAAGCCTAGGCGACGCACTTCAAGTTTTTTTATGAAATTCCTGAACCCGACGTTGGATCTTGCACTGCCCTAATTTCCTGTTACATTGCCAACAACTGCGTGAGCGAGGGTTTTAGCATTTTTTGCTGGATGCAGCAAGCACGGATAAACCCCAACGATTACACCATCGCAACCATTCTCAACGGCTGTGCCAAAACTAGGAGCCTGCAAAAGGACGTAGAGAAGCTTTGCCTGAAATATTTGTATTCTTGAAATATTTTCCGGAATGGTATTCCAACGCTTTCACTAAAATCCATTCGAGCACCAGCAACAAGTGTGTAGACTAGAAAGATGCGCTTCACCACCTGCAACCCTCCACCATTTATCGTCAACATTGCCAAAACCCTCCGCCATTGCTGCTCATGTCCGATCCATGCTCCAGAAATACCGCAGCAATTTCACAATTTAGCTGGATCAGCGCGTGGTATCATTGTTCATTTTTGGGTTGAATTTGCCTTTACGCTATGATTCGTCAATAATGGAGGTTTTGTAGAATGATTTGATTCAGACTTATGTGATGTTGTTAATAATCACATGCAGCACCGAGATGGAGACAACAATGGCCACGACAAAGGTGGACATGACTGAGGTGCTGGAATGCCAACAAATTTCTAGAGAAATGGAGTTTGCACAATAAGTGTTTGATAGAATTTCTGGAGTAAATGATTTGAATTTGTATAATATCCTAGTTTGGAAGTTGGTATGGGAATTCAACAAGAAGCTTTAGGTTCGGAACGGTTTTCCTGCACTGATGGTGCCATGTAGCATTGGTCGTTGGCCCATTGCCCGGCATACTTCAGAAAAATATTTAGAAAAATATTTATATGATACTAGGATGATAATTGCGTTGTTATTCTTATGGAGATGTTATCGGCTTTGGCTCTATTTTTTTTGCTGCGGCTGATTGATTAAATTTATATAGCTAGCTTCTTCAAGTACCTTGAAGTGGTGATATGTTCATTGCATCCTTTGCGTGGCGTTGGCTTTTATCCGCTCTATTTTAATGCAATATTTAAATCCAAATTTCTACGCTTGAACTTGGCAAAATATAATACCCAAACTCCATGTCATCATGCAAGTTATCTGCATTGTCTCTTACATTATTTTCCTATTTCGTCCATATAGATATAAACCAATCTATCTTTTGAAGGGCACTATGGTAATCCGTTGGTTGTCACTTGTACATGAAAGCGTTTGGAAGGATACATTGGCTTCACTTTTTAACATTTCTAAAAGAGAGCATTGCACTCTCTTATTACCATTAACCCTCATTCCAATTGTAATACCGACGGTGATCAAAAAGTTAGCAACGCACAAGTACATCGCATAGCTCTTATTCCCAACAATGCATCTACTCACAAGGCCATCATTTCTCCCCAAAAAGAAATCATACGAGAGTTTGAAACTCTATTATCTTTTTATTCTTTGAAATTTGAATTCTTCAAATTTCTTTTTCATAGTATCATATAACAATATTGTGCTGTAAAAATCTAAGTGATAAACTATCCATATTTAAAGAAATAAATGTCATCAAAGATTTTTGAACTTGCTAGAAAAATTTTCATCTTGTTATGATATTCCAATGATACCACCCTACACTCTGATACAATTGTGTTATTTCTCTTAAGAAGTTTGTAAAGAGATTTTTTTTCTTGCAGATTTTATCACACCAACCTGTTCCATGAAATAGCCAAATGTGCCAACACTAATATTGCTCCTGCAATTAAGGGTAGGCCTTGCTTAGGTAATAGGTTGGCTAGAAGCATTATCTAAGATTACACTGACGGTAAGGTAACCATCTTGGCATCTGCTTTTTAACAAATCTTAGATTGAATTCATGTGCCCCAGACTCTTGCAAGTGTACTATAACAGGCTAATATCCCTTAGGATGTTCATATTGGCATACCTGGCATCTTTCCTTGTCTTCTAAACTAGAGTCAATACATTCCTTAACTGTAGGAAATTTTCCTTTTTTCTTATAACCTTCTCATCCATGATCTCTTCTATTCTTCTTATCATTGCCTTTATTGAGTGCTTGTTCAGTTCTTTCTTCTACAATTTTAAGAGTTGTAGCAAATTTCTCATCCATCAAGATTCACATCTTCTCTACCTTTGTTGCTATATCATGGATCAATTTCTGGATTGGTAGAGTTT
The DNA here is from genome assembly GCA_015680685.1 of Gnetum montanum. Lineage (NCBI taxonomy): Eukaryota > Viridiplantae > Streptophyta > Gnetopsida > Gnetales > Gnetaceae > Gnetum > Gnetum montanum. The sequence continues at coordinate 97,359 of MNCI01001492.1, forward strand.
TCTTTTGAATCACATCTTCCAAGGTTTCTTCTTCCTACTTGTTGCACATTCAAACATCTCATTTTTTGATTGATGGATCTTGGTTATATTCTTTAGTTGATTCTCTCTTCTTTAATTCTTCTTCCTCTGTAATCACTTGTTCTATTAATCTTTGGATCCAATGGATGACCATTTTGATAATTGTCCTTGGACATAAACCCCAAGGGTTTCTCTAGTTTTATTTCTTAACCCATCAATGATGTATCTAAGTTGTTCCCTTTGTGAAAATCCATGGCCTAGGCATCTATGTGAAAAAGAATAATATCTGTCCATTACTACATCAAGGGATTCATGTGTCTCTTACTTTCATCCCTAGATTTTCCTTCTGAGGTTAGACCTCTTAAGTAAGTTTGATATTTTTCATTAAAGAGCTCAAACATGGTACTCCATCGTCTAATTGATTCTGGTTCCAGTGATTTGTATGAGCTCTTTGACTCCTTGATGAGTGTTCTAGGAAACAACTTGAGCTTCTACTAATCACTATTAATATTCTAAAGGGCATAGGCATCATGGAATGCTTGAAGGTGGTGTTGTGGATCTGCATTATATCCACCTTCAAATTTATGAATATTATTCATGTATAGTTGCTTAATGTGACTATCCCTTACATTCATGGTTCGAATATACATTGCTTTCCTAATATTGATACTACTATGAGTGGCCAACAAGGGCTCCTCATGGTCATTGGGTTTGTAAGCTCTATTGTAGTGATGCCCCCTTTAGTGCTCATAATGTTTTCTCTCTTCACACCTAATCCTATCTCTTTTTGGTTCATACTCATCCTTTGCTTCATTAGCATGAATTTGGAAATATTTATGCCTAAAATGTTTCCTACATATTTTCCTATCATAATCTCTAAGTATTTGTTCCCTTCTGTTAGTGTTTCTTGATTATCATGAGGAGGAAGAGGAAGTAGTTGGAGAATGGTGCTAGTTGGTTCTCCTTTTGTGACTTTGTAATTCATCCTTTCGTGGTTCCGTAGAAGCTTTAGACCTTAATATTTTCTTATGTTTAGAGTCTTCTACCTCTCTTCTTGATGTATCTACAAGGGCTGAATACAATTGTACCTTGACAAGTTCTTTTAGATGAATAATAGGCATTTATGAGTGGGATTCATGATTGTGATGGAGTTTCTTAATTAAGAATGCATCTTCATTAATTTTCTCTAGGACAACATTGTGATTGATTTTCTTTCCTTTGCTATTTTTATGCCTTGTATTTATAGCAACATCTCTTTGTACTTGTGCCTCTGTGGGTTGACATAACTTGGTCATGTGTTTGGTCACATGATACCCTTCTTGTGCATGGCCTAGATGCATCCCCATTAAGGCTACTTGAAGCATGGATGCTACTAAATGTTTTGGAGGCAAAATGATGTTACCTTGTAAGTCTTTCCACCTTAGCTACTTATCCTAGTAAAATTTGAATGTAAAATTAGGATAATAGGAATCAGTATGAGCATATGAAATTCTTGTTTACATAGATGCACTTTAGTCTTCAACATTGTGTCTCATTTCATTACTCTTTTATGGCTCTTTAGCAAGTGATAACTTCTCGTTAAGTGTTGAAGCCATATTATGTGTTTGATGTTTTATTGTCTATGTGTTATTAAAACTAATTAAAGGTATAAAGGATAACTTTGTGGTTCTTGATACAACAAACTTTATAAGATCAAATACTTGGCACACATTGACACATCCTTGGCAACGACACCAATGATGAGTTGTGGTGTATCACAACACTCTACCATACAAGTCACAAGTATTCATGCACGACTAGATCATAATCCATGGATGGACAATGTAATTATGCTAGGAGTTTATGTTAACTTTGATATTTTTTTCTACTCACTTTGAGTTAGTGAAATAATAATGTGTGGTCCAACTCATAGTGAGGCATATGATAGATGATGTTGTAAGGCTCGAATAACTCCTAGCGATGAACATGATTGGAAATGGAATTAAGTTTAAATATAGGTAACAGTAAAATGAAAATCTATTCTATCCTAGAGTGATGAGTATATATTCCTAGTTTTTTGGTCATGTCTTAGGCTTATGTGATTATCACTAGGATTACCAAGTGGAATCACTACTAAGAGAATCAAGCGAAACCACTACTGGGTTATCAAATAATTACACTTAAATGCTTAAAACCAATCACACCCATTATGCTTAACTAATGAACATAAAAGTAAAGTACTTTGGAATGTAAATGATTAAACTAAGAAAGCAAGAAAATTATGCTAAATGAACAATGGAATAAAACAGTTAAGGAATGCTACAATGATGTAAAATAGTCTTGATCTTTATTGCTGATCATAAATTATGCCCAAGTACAATTTACTCAAATAAAGACTTTGTTCAACTACTTAACCTCATATTGTAAGCATTCACACTATTGCTAGAACTAAGAAATGAAACTGCAAGAATTTTGCTAAGGGTTAACAAAATTTGTTGTTGCTTGTGCACCCAAGTGTCAGTATTTATAGGGCTACATAGCTTTTGAGACATAATATAAATGATGACATAGCATGAGCTACAATATTGCACTTGTGAAAAAATTGATTTTATCAACATGAAAATACCAAAATACATAAGGGAAACTTGAGAAATAATTATATACCTACATGTACTAAGAGATCTTAGGAAAGATCTCTTAAGGGAGGCAAGTCTGCAGTCATTCCCTACCTAAAGCTCCTTTACCATAATCTAGGAGGCAAATGTATGAAATAGCATGGGTCCTTGAATTATTATGTTAATATCCACAAGAAAGACTCTAATAAAAATGGAGTGTATACAAAGTTCCAAGAGTAAAAAACTAGGGGTTACGCATGGTTCATGCAGGTACAAGAGTTTTGAAAATATATGACATAGATCAAACCATTTTTTCCCAATAGTTCATTGATAGAGTGGTCAGATATTAATTGATTTTAGTCATAGGTTCAAATCCTACTTGGAGAGAACCTCTCTTTAAGGCTTTAAGCATCAACCCCTAGAAGAAAGGGTAACATTTGTTTACAAAGGTTAGTTAGCACATTTTATCACTAATTCATTTGGAAAGTTTTTTTGCAAGAATTACTAGAGAGAATAAGTCTTTACTTGGTCAAATTTCCATTATATGATATAATATGATAGAATCATGCAAATTAGAGAGTGAAAGCAAAGGAATCCAAGGTGAAGTAGTAGTTTATGAAAAAGGTGGAATCAGTAAATCCATAACAAATTGTAATATATCAATAGCCTTATCAAGATGCAATAATAAAGTGTTATAAATAGGATGTGACCCCAAACACAAGAGTACTTTTACTCTAATAGGATTTGAATCAAGGTAACTTTAGGGTCATTCCCTAGCTAAAGGCCCTACTAAAATTAATACTTTACAAGTTAAGCATTATCATTATGAGGATATTTGATATAAAGATGTTATTCATAAGAAACATAGAGGGGTAGATTGTGTGGAAGTAAGTGGGTCACCTACAGGAGTTGGATGTGGAGACTACATGGTAGGAGAAAATATAAAAGTTGTTTAAAGAAAATCTTCTTTCTTGTTTATTGAGGTACAACATTTGCAAAAATAAAGAAGTAGGAGTTATTACATATTAGGATATCCTTAATGTCTCGATATATCATTCCTCCAAATCCAAAATGAATTTTAATTTTTTGTGTTAATGTGAGCTTCTCCTTGTGGTTATGCACTAATTGATTTGAAATTAATTTGATGAAAGATCTGAGCTTCATGCTTTGGGTTGACTAATATGAATTGCTCAAGATCCTTTGGTGGCCTATATGGGATATCTATATGCTATATAACTAGATTAACCACGTAAGTCCCACAAATAGTAATATGGCTAAATTTCAAAGGTAGTTCTTTTTTATTCATTAGTGATCCTAACTTGGTGAGTTTTTCTTCTATGATGAACTACTTGCACTAGCCCTACATTTGTTTGTAATAGAAGAAAAGTTAGGGTTTAGAAAGGATTGTACCATGAGAGAGCAAAGATAGGGGTAACCTATCAAAAAGAAGATGGATTTTGCTGATGTTTCTTTTTTTTCTTTCTCTAGTGATGAATTTTGTCTATATTCCTAGGAAAATGAAATTGCCTGGGGGGTCAGGGTGTAGAAATACATCAAAACTCAAAAAACAAAAAGAGATACTAACTAAAAGTCCAAATTTTCTATGGAATTTTAGTGCAAGAAGCACAAAGAGTCCATAGAATACTTAGATCTATTATTTTCCCAAATGAAGAAAGGGATATAACTCAATAAGAGAGTGTCACCATGACATTGTGAAGGTCATCAATTTAAGTTTGATTATCCCTAGAGTCCTTTCACTCTCTCAATGGCTCATTAGATTTTCATGAGAGGATAAGGATAAGTATATTTTATGGGGTGAACTCCAAGCTAATGAATACAAATTATGCTAATTTATAATCCACTTTTTCCATGAAGAAGAAAGCTATAAGTAATATAACTATGAATCTCACAATGAGTGTGATCCTAGCTTAGAATGAACGCTGACAGCATGCTTAACACATGCAAGTTGAATAGAAAGTGGTATTTTCATTGGTAGATAGCTGAGTAATGCATGAGAACCAACCCTTGGAAGGGGAATAATAGCTCGAAACATCTACTAATACCCCATAGGCTAAGGAACAAAAAGGAGGAATTCGTCTAAGGGCCTCACATTTGATTAATTAGTTGGTAAGGTAATGGGTTACCAAGGCAATGATTAGTAGCTAGTCTAAGAGGATGATTAGTCATACTGGGACTTAGACGTATCCAAAAGGTAGCAGGTAAACATTTTCTACAATGAACAAAAGAATGACGAAGAAATGCCACATGAAGGTTAAAGTCCTAAAGGCCATGAATTTTTTTTCTCAAGGAGGAACTAATGATAGTATCTGAGAAATAAGCATCGACCAACTCTGTATTAACAACTACAATAATATAAAGGATGTAAGCATTATCTAGATTTATTGGGCATAAAATGTCTTTAGGTGGTTTTTCAAGTCCTCTGTTAAATCCTAGGGCTTAACCCTAGACAAGTGCTAGAAACTATAAAGCTAGAGCATAATAGAGTAAAGGGAATTTCTAGTGGAGGGGTGAAATGCATTGAGATCAAAAAGAACACCAAAGGCAAAAGCACTCTAATGGACCAACACTGACAGTATGGAATTAGAGACCTTCGTAGTGCTAGTTATAAAAAATGGATAGTAAGTGATGTGTGTATCAACCCATGCAGTGTTGTAGTTAACACGTTAAGTATCCCACCTAGGAAGTACGTTACAAGAATAAAATTCAAAGGAATTGGCAAGGGCCTGCACAAGCAATGAAGAATGTAGTTTAATTTGATGTAAAGAGCATAAAATTATTAGGGATTGAGATGCTATAAATCCTCCTAAGAGGAAAGAGTGCCTTTAGGAGCATGGATACAAGTGATGCATGGCTATTGTCAGCTTGTGCCATATAGTGTTAGGTTAAGTCCCACAATGAGCATAACCCTTTTGTTTAGTTACCATTGTGGAGTTTAGAACCCTAAATAGATTGCTAGAAATGAGCCAGATGAAGGTGAGGATGAGGTCAAGTAATTATGCCCCTTATACCCTAGGCCACACACATTGTACAATGGTCAAGATAGAGGGCTACAATCCATTAAGGGCATGCTAATCTCAAAAACTTAGCCTCAATTCAAATTGTAGATTGCAACTCTCCTACATGAAGTAGAAATCATTAGTAATTTCTAGTTAGCCATATAGTAATGAATTTTTTCTTGGGCCTTATACACTTTGCTCATCACACTGTAAGAGCTTATCATGTTTGAAGTCTTTATCATAACTGCAAGGGGAGGGAATGACAAAGGCAAAGTTAGTGAATGTTGTGAAGTTGTAACAAGGTAGATGTACTGGAACATGTAGCTAGATCACCTTCTTTTTAGGGAGAGTTAATGCTTGTTAAACTTTTCAACTTTTACTCTACACTGATGAGCCACATCTAAGCCAATTAAAAGTATTCTTTCATTTCGTGAAGACTAAGTTCATAAGCTTATTACCCTAGGTTGAAACAAGTTTATAAGATCTTTCATATCATTTTCCTAATGATGTTGCTAGTAACATAGTGATCAAGTAATAGAATAGAATATCTCTTGCTTTTCTTTTGGTATAGCAGATCCTCCACTAGAAAGGTAGGGTTATTAGCTTAGTGGTATAGCATGCCATTGATTATTGCATCATTGTATCTGAGTTGTAAAGGCTCTCAACCACATGGATAGTTTAATGTGCTCATCAATGCCTAACCTAGAGATGATCATCTAAGGCACATTAGAATGGCTTATTTATTCTATTTAAACTAAGGTTTGAAGTTGAAAATCTTTTTAGGAGGATAAATGAGGTAATTTAGATGATATCTAAAGTAGATCCAACTTTCTATTCATTCATGGGATCTAGGTGGTCTAGGGGAGCTAGTTATGTGTGGCTCCTCTCTTCTCAAGAATCCATATATTACTTATTAGTGTATGTATGGCTATCTCTCAAGCATAGGTTGAAGTGAAGTGCAACCTATATGTATGTGGAAAATGAAGAACCTAATAACACATCTTCATAGACTAAGAAATATAAGATCTTTCCCCTTTAGGTAGGATGATAGTGGGATCATATCATTCAAGCCCTTTAATGCTTTTCTAAGAGGTCCATCGAAAGTGGACCCTAATCTTATCCAAAGGAACATTAATTCTATCCAAATTCTACAAGATTAGATCTAGTCGAAAAAATGCTTAGTGTAAAAGACTTCTTATTCTTTGACTTCCTAAGCCACTACAACAACTACTTCTCAGATCAGTGCCAAGGGATTTCTTTATCTATTTCCTAATGGTGGGAGGAGGCTCAAAAAAGGATCTTGCAGTATGATTGATTAGACTATAAGGAAGAATGCATTTAAGCCTCTATTTCAACGTAGTTATTTCATAAGGGAAAAAACAAACAAACTTGGAGAGCACATTACAATAGAAAGCTATATGCTACATTCAAGAAGGATGAATTGCTTAGAAAAAAAATCTATGGATTCTCTTCTAGCTAGTTGGATAATCAATGTAAGGATTTATTTCATAGGCAAGGTTTTTAGTTTAAGTCTAAGATAGCCCATGCTAGGAATTTTTATTTATAGAGTGATGAGTGACAAGGTATCCCAACACTCAACCATACGAATACGAGCATTACACGCATGATCCAGTCAAATTCCGTAGACTAGGTGCCTACATGCCTCATGGAACACTTAAGGTTAATCATTCATTATCTTCCCAGACTTACTTGTAGTTGTCACGGTGTATGGTTAAGTAAGTCCGAGGTATATGATTTTTATGTCTTTTTATGTTTTATCTCCTATGCTAATGAGGTGAGGGGTGAAGAGACTAATTGAATAACTTAACTAACTAACTAAGTCTTAATTAACCTAGCATCAACATCCGTTCTCACTTACTGTTCACACCCTAAACCAATGCAACCTTGGCTACCAAATGCTAATCGTTGCTGGGATCACCAAGCGTAACGCACGTGCTCGAAGTGGTCATATTGAGGCACTTAACTAGGAGACAAGGGTCGAGAGAAAATGAAATAACTATTAAAGCATGTAAATGATAAACAATAAATAACTATAAATAAAATCCTAATTAGCCTATTCCATGCATTGCAAGGTTTATCCAAGAAGCTTATCTTTATTGCCGTACACAAACATGTATTCAGGTACAATATATGCTCGAATAAAGATCCGTTCACTTTGGAGTTCCTACTACGGGTACATGGAAAATATTCTATCTCTGGAGAGGGAAAACTACCAGAGTTTCGCTATGGTCTAAGCCTAGGATGAGAAACAAGGGAATGCTGCCTCTTATTTATAGACTTTGTGGTGCACCACGATATCACATACACGATATCGTAGGGGATGACAGGATATCATGTACGCGATATCGCGTGGGATGCGATATCGCAGCCCATGTAATATTGCGTCCCATCATACCCCCATGACTAAATGAAAACTTGTCCTTGAGTCCTTACAAAATATTGGGAAGGTATGGGATTATTGACTGAATGGAACTAATGGGATGACATGTGAACGAATCATCATTACAAGACAAGATGAAGCTAGTGTTCATAACAATAAGAGTGAACACCTTATTACATTGACATCAAGCCTCATTTGGCAGCTGAGAAAGAGAAAGAGAGAGAGAAAGAAGTCTGCTGCCAATGCCAAGATTGCACCTTTTGTTGTCCATCCATAAGCGCACCATCTATCTCGTTCCTTGCATAGCTGCTTTAGCACCGATCCATTCCAAGTGTTCCCTCTAGATCTAATCCATTGTGTCATGATTGCCATCTGCACACACAAAATAATCTTATATTAGCAAGGGTAAATGGATCATAATGGAATTGTTACCTTGCTTCGGTGTAACTCCATTGGCTGAGTTGTGGTATGGCTGATTACAGATCTGGAGATATAATATTGGTGACTACCGAAGGTGTAGGGGTTAGGAGAAAATCAAAAAAATTGGGCCCCATACCCCCATGACTAATCACAAACCTCTAGTAGCAAGAGAATGGAAAAAGAAAAGGAATAAGAAAGATGCATAAAAAGAGACAATGGTAATGTCGATAAAGTAGATGTCAAGATGGAAATGAACAAAATAAAATGGATTGCAAAAATGTTAGGGGAAAGAAGTTAACTAATGCACCAAATAAGAATGTCAGTGGGCCCTCCCCAAAGTAAGCTCATGCCCTTAATGCCTTGACAAACCCACATTCGAAGAGTCTGTAGGCTCTAGGAATGTCAATTGGAACAAGAGTTAAAGTCTTAACCACAAGAATTTACCAAAAAGAAAACAATGTATCTACCAAGATATACATTAATGATACAACTGGCAATGAGGTGAACAATGGAGAGAAGGATGGAGAGAATAGGATGGAATGGAATCTCAAGAACAAGGTGGTGTACAACCCCTTGTGTATTTCATCATTAATGTGACTTAGTAAATCCCATTCCAAATCTGGCCTCAAAAAAACCACATCCAATGACTTTGCATCAATGCATTCGGCCAATCCATCTCCTTGAATAACAAGAATGCCTCCCCCAAGAGCTACCACCAGTCTGACGAAACAAAGGAGAGAATTGGAAATAAGAAGGGCCTTAGTTAGAGGGAACATTTTTATTTTAGGTTCCATAACCAGTGCTTGTAGCCCAAGGGATTATTTTTTCTAAAGGGTGTGCTTTGAATTCTCATTGCACTTTTTTTTTGTTTTATATGTTTATGCGTGAGAACCACACCATGCAAAGACTTTGTTATTTTTATTGGCTCAGCTCCTCGATAATTAGGTAACATCGAAATGGCAATAAAACTCAAAGAAGAAAACATCGAAGCACCCAAGAGAATGGCTAAGACAAATGCATCAAGTTCCCTTGAAGTCACACCCTTTTCAATCCTTGAGTCCTTCCTTAGTTTGAGAAATGCCCAGTCACCGATTTGTTAGAGTTCTTATTTAAAAGGGACTGTACATTTCCAAGCCAAGAGAGACCATAGAATTTTTTGGATGAATGGATGAAGTGGACTCATTGCTTGTCATATCAAAAGAAACATACCTTAGTATCAACATCATAACTTAAAGGTAAAAACCAAACATTAGCAATCAAATGGAAAAATAGTTCATACCATCATGAAGAACACTTATTGGATGACAAACTTACAGGATGAATAAAACACACATACACACACACACACACAAAGAAATGAAAAAGTGTAACGATGTTGTAAAACAAAAATAATAAAAGTTAAAGAAATTTGTAAAACAAAAACTTAAAAGAACTGAGGGCCTCCAATTATTAGCATAGGTGGCCATCTCCCCGATGACTGAATGGAAAGGGAGAGATCCGAAATATTGAACGTCTATTTGAATTTCTTAGAAGTTTCCAACTTCTCCCAATTGATGTTTTCAGGTTAAGGGGTGGAAGTTGGCAATGCTCATATTCCAATGTATCTATGCCTTTGTTGTTAGCATGAGTTGTTCCCCCAGTTTGTTCCATGCATATTGGGTTGTTCTTTCGACTAGCTGTCAACCACAAGGTGTCCACTACTTGTGTGGTTCCTACATACAAGCACTTTTGTATTTGTGTTTCCTGGGCACACCAGTTACATGGAAGAGATGCTGAGTATTCTTCCATGTCATCACCCTCTGAGTGACTGTATGTGATGCACGAAACTTTCTTCTTCTCAATCTTTTCATAAATATTTACCTTAGATATCTCCAAGGAAAGATTGTGGATCCCTAGGTACACATCTATTGTACTTAGCCATGGCCTTCCCATTATAATTGGGAATCCCTCGTTGTTACTATTTACTATGATCACCAGGAAATTGGCTAGGTAAGACCAACCACACATAGTGGTAACTATGTCCTCCAATAATCCCAAGGAAATGGTGATGGACTGGTCAGCCAGCTCTAGTTATATATTGCTCTTCTTAAGTTGGGGCAGGTTCCAAGCTTAATACATTTCTTGTGAGATTAAGTTGACTTCGAAACCTGAGTCAAGAAGAGCCTTATGTGGTTCGTTCCCATTGACTTGTAGATAGATTAAGGGGCTTCCAGGATCAGAGAGTTTCCTAGGAAGGTTGCCTACCTTGATCCAGTTGATAATGGTATGTGTTAACATAACCGTATGCGTTAAGCTCTGTTGTTGGACTGAAGGGAGCCCCAAAGTCTTGTATGTTGGAGGAGTGTGCACAGACTCAACCACTTGTTATTGTGAGGGCTTGTCTGGGCTTTTGGTTCTAAAGAAAGGTCTTCTCTTCTTACGGTTATCAAGACCAGCAGCGGGTTGAATGTTTACGACTCTCATAGCATTACGTTGCTGTAGTTAAGTGGAGAGTTCCCATTGCATTATTGGAGCAGGTGGTATGGGAACTACCGACGGAAGAGAGGTGGATAGATTTGGAGGATGGTACATGTGTGGGGTATCTCCCATAGGAGAAGGAGTTCTTCTAAAATACTCCCGAACTTGGTAGTGACGTTGGGGAGTTGTGTGACCCATAGAGTCACTTGGAGAAATTGACCACTGCACGTAGTATCCATTTGGGTCTGGTTGCCAATCAGGGTACTATTGTTTTGACGATGGCATCCCCCATGACTGTGGGTGTTGCCACTGCTGATGTTATCTAATGGGTTATGGTGGAGTTCCACTTGGATAGTACATTAACGGTTGGTGGAACTTTCTTGGGTTACCTTGGGGATAAGGTAACCTTCGGAGTTTTTGTAATCTGTTAAGTCTTAGATTAAGTGCATACAACCCAGAATCTTGTAGATGTGAGATGATTGGAAAACATCCCTTAGGATGGTCATATTGGAAGATCTCACATCCACCATAATTGTCTGTGTCTAAGTCCACAACCTCATTGGAGATAGTAATTTTCCCCTCACCCTTGTCACGTGTAGGGATTGAATCTTTCCACTTTTTCTTATCAGAGTCACTACCTCGTTCCTCCTTAGACTCTTCTATGATTTTCAGGAAAATTTCAAGTCTAGAGTCTAAGGAACCCCACACTTGATCCATCTTAGCTGATACTTCTATTGTTAGCTTTTGAATTGGCAAGGTTTTTTTGTTCACCAATTCTTCGAGTGGTGACTCATCCTCTTCATTGCAAAATTTCACTCCCTTCTTTCAAAGGGAAGGATCACGGTTATATTCTTCTATGCTCTCTCTTTTTCGTAGCTCCCCTTCTTCTTTGGCTACTTGCTCCAACAAGCGATGAATTTCATGGGATCTAAGTTCTGATAGTCTCCCTTGGGCATAAGTCCCAAGGGTTCTCCTAGTTTCATACCTTAGCCCATCTACGAGATGGCGGAGTTGATCCTGCTGTGCATAACCATGGCCCGGGCAATGATATAGCAATGCGTATTAGCGGCCCATGGTAGCATCCAAGGGTTCATGAGTACCTTGCTTCCATCCTTGTATCTGCTTATGTAAATTAGACACTCTGGAGTATGTTTGATATTTATTGTTGAAGAGTTCTAACATCGTAATCCACCTCCTAATGGTTTCCAGCTCTAAGAACTGGTACCAACTCTCTGCTTCCTTGATGAGTGTCCTAGGAAACAACTTTAGTTTCTACCACTCGTTTTCTATGTTCTGCAAGGCACAGGCATCATGGAATTCCTGTAAATGATTTTGTGGATTAGCATTATATCCCCCCTAAAAGTGTGGGATGTTATTCATGTGTAAGTGCTTGATCCAGCTATCCTTTTGATGCCTTGTGGGTATCCTAACTGCCTCCATTATATCGAGCATACTCTAGGTTGCAAGTAGGGGCTCTTCATGATCATCTCTTTCATGACATCTATGATGTTTGCGTTGTTCCCTACTTTTCCTTCATTCATGCCCTTGTCCTCTCTCTCGACTTTTTTGTTGAGGTCTCTCATTTTTCCTACCCTTATCCTCACCGTTATGCTCTTGGTGGCTGTGCCCAAATGTGGAAGAAGAGTGTGAGTGATGTGATGAAGGAGAACAAAAAGGAGAACCATCGTCATAATGATGTTTCTTACCTTCTCTTCGGCTGCTACTGCCTTGATCATGATGATGATCTAAGTGCCCATCCCTGTCATGCGTTTTTGTTCCCTCAGTGGATAGTTGGCATTCATGGGGATCAGAACCATTGTTATGTATCATGGAGCGTAGGTTCTGATACCACACCTCCTCACCATCATTAGGAGGGAAAACATCCTTCGATAGAGAACCCATTATAATGAGTTCACCATCTCCGATTTCACTTAGGACGTGCGGGACCCCTTTTCCCTTCAACAATGTGTGGTGGCTCTCCTACCTTGAGTCCCTTGAATGTTGTGCTTATATGGGATGATAATCCCTTGTGTTAAAATCACCTACAACGTATTCAGCATATAGCTGTGTCATGCCAATTTGTGCCAAGGCACGGAGAAGCATGTTGGGGACTGTACGATCTGGAGGTAACACTATGTTACCTTGCAGATCTCTCCATCACAGCTATTCATCTTGATGGAGGATAAAAGTAAAATCAGGAATATACTCATTGAGATGAGTATATACTATCCGATACTGTTGAGGAACTAGAAGATCTTGGTTATGTGTTTGATGTTGCCGACTGTTTCTAGTATAATCCCTAGGTGGTCAATTGCTCTTGTCAGAAGAAGACATTTTAGTTTAATTTAGTGTGCTATTAACGTTATATAATTTTTGTTTAATTAACCCTAAGGTTCGTTTAAGCTCCTAACGATGTGAGTGATTTCCTATGTTCTACTTAGTGCACAAACACTTGATCCCCGGCAATGGTGCCTATGATGAGTGGCAAGGTATCCCAACACTCAACCATACGAATATGAGCATTACACACACGATCTGGTCGAATTCCGCAGACTAAGTGCGTACACGCCTCATGGAACACTTAAGGTTAATCATTCATTATCTTCCTAGACTTACTTGTAGTTGTCACGGTGTATGGTTAAGTAAGTCCAAGGTATATGATTTTTATGTCTTTTTATGTTTTATCTCCTATGCTAATGAGGTGAAGGGTGAAGAGACTAATTGACTAACTTAACTAACTAACTAAGTCTTAATTAACCTAGCATCAGCATCCATTCCCACTTATCGTTCACACCTTGAACCAATGCAACCTTGGCTACCAAACGCTAATTGTTGATAGAATCACCAAGCATAACGCACTTGCTCGAAGCAGTCGTACTGAGGCACTTAACTAGGAGAGAAGGGTTGAGAGAAAATTAAATAACTATTAAAACATGTAAATGATAAACAATAAATAACTGTAAATAAAATCCTAACAAGCCTATTCCATGCACTGCAAGGTTTATCTAAGAAGCTTGTCTTTATTGTTGTACACAAACATGTGTTCAAGTACAATATTTGCTCAAATAAAGATCCGTTCACCTTGGAGTTCCTATTGCAGGCACATGGAAAATATTCTATCTCTGGAGAGGGAAAATTGCCAGAGTTTCACTACGGTCTAAGCCTAGGATGAGAAAGAAGGGAATGCCACCTCTTGTTTATGGACTTTGCAGTGCACCGCGATATCACGTACGTGATATCGTAGGGGACAACGCGATATCGTGTACGTGATATTGTGTGGGATGTGATATCGTGGTGGCCACGATATCGCGGCCTATGCGATATCGTGTCCCATCATAGAGAAAGCATCTAATTTATTTATGCATGATGCACTAGATTTCCCTACTAGGGGGTATAACTTAGTTGGTATAGCTCTACTCTTGTAATTAGATCATTGTGATTATGAGTTGGATGTTTGATTGTTGAGATGGTACTGATAGGATCCTTTACCTAAACTGGTGGCTCACTTTTTCTCAGTAATAAGAAAGAGGAGCAGGCATGCCACTTTAAAACTCTATTGAGACAAAGATGAGATCTCTTGGGGTTTCCTAATTTAGGATTTCCAGGATAGAGGATCAAGTTGGCCCTTGCGAGCCACTTGGTGCACTATCTCCCTTTAACCCTCCAAGAAAATTATGACAAAATGAAAATCCATGCCATGGATCGACCTCATCATCTTCATTCCATAGGAACTATGAGATTTCCCCAGGGATGCTAGAGGCATCCAAGGATCATAAGCTAACCATATACCCTAATTCCACAAGAGGGCTACATAAGCTATTTGCTTTGGTTAGGTAGCAAGGATCAAAGAAGGAGCTTTAGTTGGGAAACAATCCTAGAGTTATCCCACAATCACTCATTCTTCCAAGATGGAGAAAAAGGTAGAGCTCTCTTTCTTCTTAATTTTTATAGGCTTTTCCAAAACTACAAGAAGTCTATTTCAAGGACTTTAGCCAGGGAATAACCTTGAGGTTACCATGGTTCCACTCAGCACCTTTTAAGATGAGTTGCTCTTGTCGATAACTAGTTTAATGCATTATTTGCAACTAATCATATTATTGCATCCATAAGAGAAAAGGCCCATATTCATTTACTCTAATTAGCTAGTTTGGTTAAAAATTATGTATATAAACAAGATCTTATCAAGAAATATATTGAAGCTTACCTAATGCCTATAATTGAAGTATTACCTCTTATTGAACATATATGAATTTTTAGAGTAAGGACAACTAACAGGAGTGGGAACAACCCTGAAATTACTCTCATAAAGCCTTATTTAAAATGGTTGCATCTAAGAAATGTCTCAATTATATTGTGAATATTATTTAACTATTGTATAGAAACACTTATCACAACTAGAAGGAATTGTACCAAGGGAAATTTTGGATTGGGAAATTTGTTGTGTACTCTTTGATGTTTTTAGAAAATAAAGTGGTTAGAAAAAGAACTAAAAATTCTAAAAGAATATGTTTATTTTTATGTTTTTAAATTAATTAGATAAAGTTATGAAGAAAATCTAGAAAAGAAGAAAAGAAAGCTTCACTTTTTTCAATGCTAAAGGCCTAACATGCTTATGAAAGACTTACAATGATTCACATCATAGAAATTAAGAGGGATAGTACTTTTCTTCATTATTCTTCTATTTGATTATGTGTGTGTGCATGTGTGTGTCTATATATATATTAGCTTAAGCTTAGCTAACGCACCCCATCAACACACCATTAAATAGCACACAAGTGATTCTAGAAATCAATCAATGAAATGGAGATAGATAGCCATGCATTCAATTGAATCAAATAGGGATGGGTAGAATAAATGGATATTTCCTCCAACCAAGAGATGGATGAACAATTTTTGGCTAGAAAAGTAAGCTAGGTGGAGGATCCTCATTAGCCTTGCCAACCAATACATGTGAGCTAATTGCATGTAAGTAGTTTCAATCTATAAATTGTAGGGTATTATAGTTTACTTGGTTGAAACATACTATTTCTAATGGTGGTATTTTAGGTTTGAGCCCTACTAAGCCTACTTTTCCATATACACTTTTCCCTACAAACAATAATACGTAAAGTAACTAATACAAACAAGTAAGATAGTACAGTAGTACGGTAAGGTAAGGTCATAACTCTCTTCAAGTAATTATTAATAAATGAAAAGAATTATGTAAATTATTCCATTTATCCATATCAATTGAGGGCTTTAGCTAGGGAACAACTCAATGATTATCCTAAACTTGTATTTCTCATTCTCGAATTCATTTTTTTTATGACACTAAGTATTTCAGTCTTGCTCTTGGTTTTTCATTTACTAATATTCTTTGAGTGGACATTTTACTTTGTAGTAAGGATTATAGCAATAGGATCATATGGTGATCTATTAGTTAGTCTTCTAGGAGGCTTATGTGCTTGTGTGCCCAATGAAATCTAGGCTTACATTCTAAGTGGCATCAAGAGGCACTGTAGAGCATAATGTATTTGCTACTACACCATCTCCACCCTTTGAACATTTATCATATAGCTTAACATGTTATTTATGTTGAACCTTATATTATCTAATGGCATCTAGTATTTCTTATAAATTACTTTGATTTGCATCTAATGTGTCCACTCTAAAATGGCTTAGACCGATCTTAAATCTTCCAAGCATGTACAGTAACTAGTGACAAGGACAACTACATCATTTCCTAAGTTGGAAGAATTAGTAGGTACCACATAAATACATTATCTTATGATATCATGTTCACCAACACACACTACCTTGTAAAGCTAAGGCATCTTATTAGCTAAGGCTTCTCATTATTTACTATGTTATTTCATCCATTTTTTACAGTACTATATTGTTGGCACCCTATTAGCAATAGTTTTTGTCATTTCAAAGAAATTAAAACATGAAGGTTGGTTGGTTGACCAATTGTATGCCTATAGGAGTGATGGTAGGGATGGTAAGCAAGACATAGTTATGGATCTTGGGATTTCCATTAGTACTCCAAGAATCCTACAAAGGAATCTCTACAATGGGTAGCAAGGTGACATGAGGACTACCATGCCACATCAACACATCTTTGTTCTTGTGTTCTAGATTATGAGATAGTACCTACTTCGATAGCTTCACAATCCCTTTGTTATGTTGAATTCCTTTGGTCATGGGAGTGGGCCCGTTGCTAGATTGCTAGAGGGATGGGAGTATGAAATGGGAATTGACCAATGGAAGATTCCCTACTTTACCTAGGAAATGATCCCTGAGTTGCCCTAAATGAAAATAGTACTTAGCAATTTTTTTTTGCTAAATAGTATTGTAATTATTATCATTGTTGTTTCTAACTATAGGGGATTGTTCAAAGTTCCAATAGATATTTCATCCATCTTCTAATGTTAAGTTGCATGACCAATTACAACACATCTTGATTTGCGTTACTATTGTTAATGCAAGTAGGTTTGTTCTTACAACTAGTGGTAAGCCCGAAATAGTATTATCATCAAATAATTCATCCCCTCCCCATCCCCTATTAAGTTTGAGACTTTAGTTGTCTATCTTCACTAGAGCACATGGCCCTACACCATAACATTATAGGCAAAGAAGAATTTCTGAGCATCCACCAAGCAAGAGTAAATAAGTAGTAACCACCACTTATTGACTGTGATCTTGTATGACATTGTAGTATGAAATCAAGTGCTTAGGTGAATCATTACATCACTCAGTGATAAGAGCCATTTCCAGAACAACCCATTCAAGGAATAAGATGGAATGTAATTATTGAAATCAAAATCAAAATAGCATAGAAACAACCAAGAACTAGCAAAATCAAATTAGCAAAATTTTCCATAATACCCTAATTGGCCCCCCATCACTTATGTTAGCCTACAATCCCTCCTCTTATGTATTACCCCCTCTTTTTCTATTCTTCCCACAAATCCCTCATGCCCACCGCCCCCCGCCCCCCAAAAAAATGACTTATCTTTCTATAAGCTCTAAGTTTTGTTGTTTTAGGCTTTTTGTTGCTAAGATCCAAGAATGTGTAGGCTCCTCAAGTAAATTAATTCTTCTAATTTAGTGTAGATGGCCATTTAAAAAAAATATCTACTCCTCCCACTTCTTGTTGCTAATAGCCTAGAATGTATGGACATTGAGTAATTTCATTCTACTCATTTAGCCTCCTTCCTTTTGGGGCATTTTAAAGCATGTATTTTGGTGTTGTGCATGTACAAAATATTTCAAGGTTTACTTGATGTATTTAATTCCCCCTGACCCTAGTATGGGGGATCAGTCACATCAACCTCTTCTTATGTGGTTGTTGCCAACCACTTATAAAAGGAGTCCTATTCTTAGATTGTAAGATTGGCTACACCATATAATTCTTCAATCTCAAAATTGGTGATGAGCTTGAGTGATTCCTTAAAGACCCACCATTTCAAGGAATCCATTAATTGGCCATCCCTTACTCATGTTAGCCCACCCTCCCTTCTTTGGTGTATCCCTTTCTCTTTTTCTATTCTTCCCTCCCCCTCCAAAACCTACTTATATCATTATAAGCCCTAATTTTTATTGTTTTAGTTTTTTGTTACCTATAGCCTAGAATGTGTAGGCTCATGGTGTAACTTAATTCTTCCAATTTAGTGAGGATGGCCATTTAAAAAAAATATCTACTGCTCTCACTTATTATTGCTAATACCCTAGAATTTATGAACCATGGGTAACATCATTCTACTCATTTAGTTCCCTTCCTTTTGAAGTGTTTTTGCATATGTATTTTTGTGTTACATGTGTACACAAATATTTCAAGGTTTAATCAATGTATCCAATCCATCCTAACCCTGGTATAGGGGATTAGTTGCATTGGCCTCTCCTTGTGTGGTTGTTGCCAATTCCTTATGAAGAAAGTCTGATTCTCAAATTTTAAGGTTAACTGCACTATCTAATTCTCAAATCTTGAAATCAATAACCATCTTGAGTGATCTCCTAAGGATCCACCATTTCATGGAATTCCCCAATTTTCCTTCCCTTCCTCACTTGTGTTAGCCCACCCTCTCCCCTCTGGTATATCTTCTTCTCTTTCTTTGTTCTTCCCCCCATAACCCCCCAAAACTTGCTTATCTTGTTGTAAGCCCTAATTTTTGTTTCTAATAGCCTAAAATGTGTAGGCTTCCTAAATAACATAAATTTTTCAATTTAGCAAGTATGATAATTTAGAAAAATAGCTGCTACTCCCACTTCTTATTGTTGATAGCCTAGAATGTATGTGAGGATTGTAGAACTTATAAAGGAGGGATGAATAAGTTCTCAAACAAAAATCAATCATCACAAAAACTACACCCAAAATTATGTGGTTTCCCAACTTGGGTACTCCATACTTGGAGGGTAGATGACTTGCATAACTTTGGACTTTATTTCTCTCAAAATATGGTTTGAAGGATGCCACACCCTATACAAGCTCTAAGCTCCACTCCTGAGTGATTCGTCAGTACAAATCCACTCAACCCAACTAGGTCCCAAAAAGCTTAGAATGTGGTTTCAAGAATCCCTAACCTTTATGAATGGAGCTTTTCTTTGAAGTGTCGTGATGCTACAGCAACCACTCAACCCAGCTAAGTCCCAAAAAGCTCAATTAGGATGCCTTCTTGTAAGAAGCAGATCAACCCCAGTGAAGTAATGAAAAGAAAAACAAAAATTACAAGGAAAGGATGTAACTAATTTGTTGGTTCTTTTACTTTAAGACATAGTACAATATAATCAATACAATAGGAAAAATGATGTCACAATGAAGTGCACAAGAAAAATATACAATGATTGATCTAATAATGATAATTCAAGCACAACACTTACACAAAACCTAAGAGAATGAAGTCCTATTATAGTCTTGAAGTTTTTGAAATCACCTCAAAATTCATGCAATGTTTATCTAATGGCTAGGGGAGATGTCTTCTTCAAGATTGAGATGTCTCTCTATAACAAACTTCAATTCTAGGAAGGCATCTCTTCGGTAAAGGAGACATCTTCTATTTTTAGGAGATGTCTTCTCTAGGATTACTCTACTTCGGCCAAGACATCTTCACAATTCTTGAACTTTGTTTTCCAAAGCTTCCTCTCATTGATTTGACTTCTTCTTAATTCTTGAAGCATCTTGATTTTGTTGTAGTCTTCTTCTTTATCCTTTCTCCCACTTTTATAATGAAGTCCTTGTCTAAGCTCTCTTGAGTCCTTGTAGTCCTCAATTTAACATCTTATTGTAGCTCTCATTCCTTAAGTCTTCATTCATGTCTAGCAAGTCATTCTTATCCCCATTTTGACATCTCTGTGTAGATGTATCTTGTCTCTATGTAGATTTCATCTCTTGAGCTCTCCTTCATGCCCTACAAGAGTATCACCTTCCACAACATTCTATATTTTCCATTTTTCTTAATGTTTTGCCATACCTAAAGGTCCAAAATCTCCTCCTTTTTGGTGATTTTCAAAACTCAAGAAAATGGGTTAGTAATCTCCACAATTCATTAAAGTCATATATTTGCAATTGTGCTCATTATACTTGTTATCCACACATAATCATCATAAGCATAAATGATGTGCCTGTCATGACATCACAACATAGTTATCAATAGTAATACAAAATTCTCCTCCTTTTTGGACATCATCAAAAAGGAGTAAAATAATGCTATATGATAGAGTAAGAAAATGCGCAAGCAAAATTAGACATTGATTTTTAAACTTTCATAATGAACACTTGAGGACTTGAGTATGCTAAGGAAAAATAATCAATTAAGAAATATACATCACTCAGTATCGATAGTAGAGGATTGATGATGTCAAATCAATTAAGTGCTACCCCTTATTAGTTCACATAGAAGGTTAGGAATAATGAGGTAAAATCCTTTTGATTGATATCCAAAGATGAAATTTTAGCATTGAAGATCATATAACCTATCTTTGAGTTAATAGGCCATTAGAATAACCAACATCTCATAGTTTTATAATAATCTAATATTCATTTCCCTTTAAAATATCATGATAAGGCATAGAAATTTGATGGTAGGTAAAACATGCATATTCAACTTTAAAGGCAAATTAAGAAATCTTATTATATCAAATGTTCAAACACATATGACAACAAAAGAAATCATAAACTAATATATGACAATCAGGTTGAGAACCAAAAAATAGCAAATATATATACCTCATTTCTTATTAAAATAGATCATGAACATCTATTCTAGTACTTCTTAATTCAAATTTGATATAAGGGCCTTAGGTACTTGAAAGGATATATTCTCAACATACAAAAGGTCAGACATATAAATAGAGCTTACAAGTGAGTTTATATAACATATAATGTTCAGGGACTTTCATCAATAAATTTCATCTAAGGATTTAATAAATGTCATCTTTTACAACATTACAAATGAATATGCTCTTCCTTGCTCATTTTTAGCTAAGGGTGATGGAGTGGAAATTTTTGTTGCTTGAGTGTCTTTTGGTAAGAGTCTCAAACAACTCTCCCTATATTGATGGCCTCTTAAATGATAATTGATGATTAGGTATAGACTCCCCCTGCATATGTGCAAATTCTAGTGCTCCCTTTAAGCCCTTTTGGATCAACTTATTTGTTTCAAAGGTGACTATCAAAGTTCTTTTATCATCAAAGTACTATACCTACAAAGAAACATCAAGATCAAGTGTGGATACTAGAGTCTCCTATTAAAAGTATTGATAATTCCTCTAGAAATGTATATTTAGAAGATTCATGATTCATTATTTTCATCAAAATTACCAATTAAAATGCTTAAATATTTCAAATGAAATGATCTTTGATATCATAGGGAAGCACAAAAAAAAATGAAACTTCATCACAAGGTTTTCAAACCATGAATTACATGAAAGGATTTTAGGCCATTTAAAATAAGAAACAATAAATTTAAGAATCAAAAAGATGATATAAAATAGCACAAGCTTTCATTCACCCATAAAACTAATTACTTCATGCTCATACATCCTCAAAAGTTACCATAATCAAATAGTCACAAATATTTCAACTATGTGCTTATCTTAACATTTGTTGAACCTGGAACTAACATTCCATGGAATTAAAAGATGTAAGTACACATCAAAATAATTTAGTCTTTATTGATCATTCAAATAAAAAATAAAAGAAATTAAAACCTAACACAATAACTAGCAAGCAAGGAAATAGCAACTTACCATAAATTCCCTTACTTGCAAAAGAGAATTAAGGTGCCTAGAGTGCTAGAGAATGAGATTCCTCTTTCGAGATTTCTCTAGCTTCCTCGTATGAATTTGTTGGAAAGAGTCTCCTAATTTTCTTGTTCCTTCCTTTTGACTCTCCAAACTTTCTTAACTCCCTTATGATTTTCTTGTCTATCCTTTTTACCCTGCAAAATTTCCTTTCTAGGCACATTCAGATAAGACCATGAAGTCTTATGATACAACCATATCCTCATGTGATAATATTTTAAATTTCACTCCCATTGTTTATCGCCAAATTTATTACAATAATAAGATCTCACCTTTCTATAGTAGTTAAAGTGATCATACCTTGGAGCTACTCTTGATTGAGATGTAGTGCCCGTTGATTCTTCATTCATTGGGGCTACTTTTGGTTGAGATGTAGTGTATAACATCCCAACCCACTCTTATTATGTGGACTTCTTCCTTGACCTAAGACCATCCAAAGCGACTCCCTCCCTTTAACCAACCATTCATTCACAAGTTTTCAATCTTCAAGCTCTTCCTTCATCTGCTCACAAGACTTCGTTAGCTCTTTATTCTCATCCCTGAGGTATAAGATTTCTTTTGTGAGGTCTAAAATCTTTGAATTTAAGGAAGAAATGTCCTAATCCTTAATTTTTACCTATTTACTCAACTTAGTGCAAAAATTTTGAAATGATAAAAGTTCATTACACAATAAATCAAACGTCTCATCCTCATTAAGTTCATCATCTAAGGTGTTAGCATCATCATAAGTGAGAATCATACAAATGAGATGTGAATTCTTTACATCATCCTGAGGTGTTAGCATCATCATCAATGAGAATCATACAAATGAGATGTGAATTCTTTACATCATCCTTCTACTCTCCATCATTCCAACTAGTGTAGAAGTTGGTCTTTTTCATCTCTTCATCACTTCTATTCTTTCACCTTAACCTACCATTGCTAGGACATTCTAAGGCCATATGGTCTCTTCCTCCACATACCCAAAATTCTATAGAATAAAGATCAAAATTAAAATCAAAATATTTTTACCTCTTTCATTTCCTTTCAATTAATTATATCAATTTTCTTCTATGAAATTTCTCTAACATTCATCTTTTTTTATTTTAGTTTTTTTGGCTTCTCTAAAGAGTTCTTACTCATCTACTCAATCACATTGGTTAGCTTTTGAATCTCAACCTAAAGGTTTGAGTTTTCTTTCTTGAGATAAGAATATTCATCATTAAGAACTATAATTTTCATTTTTGATGAGCATCAAAGTGTCACAGCGATGGGCCCCATTTATGCAGCCTTATCGATAGGACCTTGTTGATGCAACCTTGTCAACAGGATCCCATTGATGGGGTCCCATTTACATGGTGTTTCCCTATTAATGGAGCCATGTCAATGTAGCATTTTCTATGTCTACGAGGCCACATTGATGTAGCCTTGTAATAAAAACTATAAATACAAGCTCACAATCATGTTTATGGATCATCAAGCCATAATAGTAGCAAAGCTCCTAAATTTTTTTCATTTGAAAGTTAGAATATTTCTCTGAGCACTCATAGTAGGAGTCAGAAAGTGTATGGATCTTTATTCAAGCACTATTGTACCTAAACCACACTAGTGTGTACAACAATAAAGATGAGCCTTTTGATCAAACCTTACAGCACTTAGAATAGATTAATGATTTATTTATTCATTTATTGTTTTCATTAATTATGTCATTAATTAAGCTAACTTAGACTTCGATCGATTAGTTAATTAATTAACCTAGATAAATTAAACACATAAGTACGACTGCTTTAGGCATAATCACGTATTTGCTTGGTAATCCCAGCAACATTATTGCTTTGTGTGCCTAGTAGTGTAGCACTTTGTAACCCAATAGTGGATATGTGGGTTCAGGATGTGTACAAAAAGTGGGACTAAATGCTTATGTTAGGACTACTTACAGATTAGTTAATTAGTTAAATTAAATTAGTTGTTAAATTACTTCATCTATTTACTTTAAGCACCAAAGAATAATAAAACACAACATAACAAAAATCATATGCCTCCATTACACTTATCCATACCATGTGCATCACAAGTATAATTGGAAAGATAATGAATGACCATCAGGGCAAGATTCACTTCCGAAAGGACTAGTGTATTGGAAACTATAGGGTCCATGAAATTCGATCAAATCGCATGTGAACACTTTTTGATTCATATGGTTGGGTGTAGGGGTACCTCACTACTCATCATTAGCGCTATTGCCAAGGACTCTTTCTATTGAAATGTGCACTATCTAGGATTAGTAAATATCATTAATATCATTCAACAAACCCCAAGGTCAACATCATTCTCACACATAATAGAATCACAAAAGCACACTAATAATTTTATTTATTTTGCAAAATGTCTTCTTTTTCTCATAGGCATGATGATGTCAAATTGCCATTTCTACAGGAGTGCAAAGTCATATATATTCATCCAAATGAGTATGTACCTAACTTCACTTTCATCCTACATCAAGATGAGCAACTATAATGGCATGACATGGAAGGCAACATTATAATGCCTCCTGATCGACTTGTGCCCATGATGCTACTTCAAACTCTTAAGAAGTTAGGCATCCATGATCTTCAAGAAGAGTATGTTGTGCATGACTATGAATATCAAAACTACCATACCACTAAAATACAACTTAGGTAATATTGACACCAGAAGAAGCATCATGAGGTTGTGAAGGAAAAATGATTCACCAATCCCTTGTTCTTGCTAAACCAAGACAACAATGAGGAGGATTCATCTAGAGGCTCTCAACATGAAAATTCTCCATCCTTTGTTACTAATGATGGGGGTGTGGCTCAGAATCTATGATCTACTATCAATAATCCAAGTTTGGACAAAGATGGTAGTCAAGGAAGGAGATCGTATAAGCACCAGGATGATAAGAAAATTGATGAACATGTTCATGACAACCGAAGGGAAATTGGCAAATACCATGGTGGTGGAAATCCTTCTCCCTCTTCGCCCTCTTCATTTTTATCCTCTTCTTCCTCTTTTTCTGGTTCTAAAAGACACCAAAAAAGGAACAACCATCATGAAGGTGAACAACAAGACCACTATGAATGAAGGGGTAACAAAGAACATCATCAACAACAACAAAATCATGATGATGATAAGCCTTTTTTGGCAACTCGTAGCATGCTCAACATTGCAAAGGTAGTCAAGATCCCAACTAGGCATGTGAAAGATAGTAAAATTAAGTGCATAGACATGAATAATATCCCAAAATTTGAGGGGAATATAACTCTGATCCATAGACACATCTACAATTTTTCCATGATGTCTATGCCTTGTAGAACATTGAAAATGATTAGCAAAAACTCAAGCTATTTCCCAAGATACTCATTAAGAAAGTAGAAAGTTGGTACTGGTCCTTAGAGCCCAAATCCATTCATAGATGAAGTACCATGCTGGAACTATTTAATAACAAATACCAAACATACTCCAGAGTGTCCAATATGAGAAGGCAAATCCAAGGTTGAAAATAAGGAATACTTGAACCCTTGAATGTTGCCATGGGTAGATATTATTCTCTCTTACACTGATGCCCAAGCCATGGCTATTCATAGAGGAAACAACTCTACCATGTCATACATGGACTTAGAGAAAAAACGAGAAGAACTCTTCGGGTTTATGCCTAAAGGAGACTATCTGAACTAAGGTCTCATTAGATCCAAAGGCTAATAGAGCAAGTAGAAAAAGAAGAAGGTGAGTTGTGAAAAAGGAAAAGTGCAAAAGAATATAATAGGGATCCTTCCATCATGAAAAGGGAGGTCTAATTCTTTGACAAGGAAGAATCACCACTCAACAAGGTGGTGAATAGGAAAACCTTGCCTATCCAAAAATCTATTTCTGACACTTCGACAAAAGTTGATAAACTATGAGACTCTTTGGATGAGAAGTTCCAAACTGCTATGAAGATTTCTGAGAAATCCAAAGAGCAAAATAGTGATCATGACTGAAAGATCTGAAAAGAAGCTGAACATGCCTACCAGAGAGGTAAGGGCAAAACTGCTATAGTAGAAGAAGTTGTGAAGATAGACTCTAATGATGATAGTGGATGTGACATTTATTAATATGACCATCTTAGGGGATGTTTCCCTATGATGTCATACTTACAATAATCTAGGGTGTACATGCTAAATCCATGACTAGCAAGGAGGTAAGCACCCATATGATTGCCTTATCCTCAAGGTAATCTAAGGTAGTTCCACCAGCAACAACAAGCTTACTATCCAAGTGAAGCTCCATCATAATCATATGAGCAATACCAATAGTGGCATCAACCATAGTCATGGGGAATGCCACCACTTAGATAGTAGTACCCTTACAGACAACCAAATCCATATGTGTACTATGTTTAGCAACCCATTTCTGCACAAAGCTCTACAAGCCATGCCTCATTCCAACATCACTATTATGCTTCAGAGTACCATCAAACTCATTCACCATCTACTTAAGGGGAACACCCATATCCATACCATCCTCTGCATCCATCTACACACATCCCTTCACCCTCAACCTAGTTACCCCCTACTTTATCCATGAAAGGTGAAATTTCTCCATAGCTACAACAACAAAATGTTACAAGAGTTGTACATTTACAACTGACCTTCCAACCAAGTGGTTCAAATAATCAATCCATAAAATGATCATTTTTCTGATCCAAAAGTCCTCCCAAATCCTCAAAACCTACTACAGTTGATTGCCCTATATATCCACACCCTCATCCTCTACATCAAACACATTCAAGGGTTCTTCAAACCAAATACTGCCTCAAATCCACATTGTGATGTTAACTTATGTTGTTTCTAATTGAATCAAGGCTAGCAACCTTCCAAGAAAAAGATCTAACTTAGGAAGTTATCTTATTTACTTATAAATCACTAGACATGAGCCATGTGAGGCTTTTCTTGATTTTGGTTCCAATGTCAATCTCATCTCCCATGACATGTACAAAGCTTAAAACCTACCACCTCTCAATAAGAGCAACATCCATTTAGAATTACCAGACCAATCAATCACTATCCTACCAATTTTCTAATGATTAAGGTAGAAAACTACAAAGGCGACTTCCCCATTATTATGGGAAGGGCATGGTTAAGCATGGACAACTAGAGAATAAATTTTAACACCTAGTTCATAGTATCTTTGGAAATCTCCTTGGAAATCTCTGAGGAGAATAAATTTGGACAACTAGAGAAGAAGCATGTTACATGCATTATGTACAGTGATAACAGGTGAAATTGGATGCAAAAAAATCTGGTCCATTAAAACTACATACATTAAAGCATGTAATTAGTGTGCACATGAAATTAATGTCCAAACGTGTCTGTACACAACAACCACAAAGTAAGAGGGCAACTAAAATTGATATCCAAAGGTATCTTTACATAGCAGCCATAAATAGGAGGGAACCCAATGGCTGATAACTAACTTTGATAGTAGCACATTATTCTTGGAGACCTCTGAGAGCCTGACATGTGCTTATGTTGAAGTTATGGATGAACTTGAGCAAGTTGATCATCGACTCTTTGATGATGAAAATGATGATGCCTATTGGGAAGAGATGGAAATCCTTGATAATTTCAAGTAGGAGCCCCTAGAGTTAAAAACTCTACCAAATAACATGAAGTATGCATTTTTAAATAATGGTAAACTGGTTATAATCAATGCAAATCTTGCTCCCAAACAAAAAAACAAGTTGTTGAAGGTGGTCAACGAATGGCCAACAACCTTTGCTCCCTACGGGACTTTTGCATATTACAAGATGTTGTTCAGTCTATGCAATGGCCTTACAACATTTTAACACCTAGTTCATAGTATCTTTTAACAAAAAATTGGTACCAAGTAGAAGTCTTTATGGATGACTTCTCTACCTATGGGGCTACATTTGAGCAAGCCATGGATCACCTTGAGCACATACTAAAAAGATGTGTTGAAATAAACCTTAGGCTCAACTAGTAGAAAATTCACTTAATGGTCCAAGAGGGCATAGTACTAGGGCACTAAATTTTGCAAAAAGGGATTAAGGTAGACCTATAAAAGATACAGGTCATCCAAGGAATCACACGTCAACCAAAGATAGTTAGCAACATTTGATCATTTCTTAGACATACTAGCCACTACCAGTAGTTTATAGAACATTGTTCTGAGATTGCAAAGTTGTTGGTTGAGCTTACAAAAAAATATGCACCATTTTTCTAGACCAAGGAGTATGAAAATGCATTCTAACAGTTAAAAGAAAAACTTGTAGAAACTCCAATTCTATGAGTACCAAACAGGTCTAGGCCATTTTATATAATGACAAATGCATCTAATTATGCCTTAGGAGCCATGCTTACATAGTTCGACAATAAAAAAAATCCATATTACATTTACTACCTAAGACAAAGCATTGTCAGTGCACAATTGAATTACACCACAACTGAGAAAGAACTAATGGTAGTGGTGTATGCTCTTGAAAAGTTCAGGTACTATGTGCTTGCCTATAAAGTGTTCGTCCATACAAATCATAGTGCCATCCAATTCCTAATGAAGAAGCCAATGGTAAGCCCCTATATCATACAATGGCTTGTGATTTTGTAGGAATTCAATCTCACAATGGTAGATCAAAAAGAAACTGATAATGTGGTCACTAACCACCTCTCTCAGTTAAGATGGGATAATAAAGAGGAGGAAAGTCCACTCTCTGATCAATTTCCAAATGAACTCCTCTTTACAAGAGTAATAAATAATCAAGGACCCGCTAAATAAAAATGGTATGATGCCATCCTCACTTACCTTCTCACTCAAGAGATGCCATGTGGTCTAGACAATAGGAAGAAATAATAGTTTCTTCATCGAGCAAAATACTTCATGGAAATCAATAGATACCTTTACAAGGTGTGCATTGATGGCCTAGTCTGTTGGTGTGTCCCTAATGCAAATCAACTGCACATTCTCCAAGATGCTCATGAAGGCCCTTACCAAGGCCACTATGCTAGGAGACACACAACCATAAAAATCTTGGTTGCAGGATACTATTGACCTACAATCTTCAAAGATTCCCACCAATTTTTTTGATCTTGTGAACACTGTCAAAAAGATGGTGGGATGATCATTGAATGGAGGGTCCTCAAAAGTGGATTCAATCACTAGAGCGCTTTGACATATGGGGCATAGACTTCATGGGTCCCATCACACCCATGTCCAATGGAAAGGCATATACCATCATAGTAGTTGACTACTGCACCAAATGGCTAGAAGTAACAACCATCACTAACTGTACATCATCCACTACTACTGGATTTGTACAACAAAATGTTGCAAACAAGTTTGGGGCACCACATGCATTGATTTCTAACAATAGAACCCATTTAAAAGGTGCTACTTTTCGAAAGTTGATGAAATTCTCAAGGGTTGAACATAAATTAACATCCTATCACCCCTAAGCCAAACATCAAGCAGATGTTACTAATAGGAAGATCACAAAGATTCTAATACACACTATCAACAAATATAAGAGAGACTGGAGCATAAAACTCTACAATACCCTTTGGACCTATTGCTCAACATGAAAACTTCCTATTAGCTACTCTCCCTATGAGTTACTATACAAAAAACTTCCAACACTCCCAATTCAATTTAAGCTTTATACACTCTCAACAACCTATGATCTAAATCTTGACCTAAGCCTAGCACAAAAAGAAACATTTATTAACCTCAACATGTGATAAATTGTGTTTTTCATATGCTTCAATATCGGGGTGACCATGATATCAGGTACGCGATGTACTCGATATCGTGGTCCCAAGATGCGATATCGTACATTCGATATTGCAAGGTTACACCTAGGTCTATAAATACAGTGCCTAGGTGCACAATTGGAAGTAAGTTTTTGGTAGTCAAGTAGTGAAACGCTTGTAGTTTGTCCATTTGAAAGTTAGAATATTTTCCAAGTGCCCGTAGCTGGATGTCTAAGTGTCAACGGATCTTTATTCAAGCATTGATGTACCTAAGCACACCATTGTGTTGGCAATAAAGATGAACTCTTTGATTCATTCCTTGTAGCACTTAAGACTTTCTTTCTTATGAATTTATATTTTATGCAATTTATGTGAATATTATTTATGTAGAAATTAATTTTTATCAATCAAGAAAATCATTAAAATACACAAGTATGACCCCTTCAAGCATACATGTGACGCTTAGCTCAGAAACAAGTAGTGTTTGATAGCCCAGCAATGTTTGCACAAAGTTCAAGATGTGTTCGGGAAGAGGGAATGGTTACTTGTGTTAGGCTAGACTAGACTATAGTTGACTTAGCAATTAATCACTTTTACTTTTAATCGATCTTACTTTTATTCCTGTTCTAGGAGAGTAATTCCATAAAAACACAAAATAATAAAAATTTTACACCTTAGTCACACTTAACCATACAATTGCACTCCACAAGTGGGACTGGAAAGACAACGAACAGACAACATACACACACTATTTAGCTCTAGCGTACTTAGTAATTATAGTATGTAAAATTTGACCAGATCGCACGTGAACGCTTGTGATTCATATGGTTGGACATAGGGGTACCTTGCCACTCATCATTGGTGTCATTGCCAAGGACTGTAGTTCCTTGTGTGCTATCTAAACCTAGTAAAACTTAGTAACCTCATTGTCAAAACCCTAAGAGTCAAATCCTACTAAAACAAAAAAAATTATTATTATCATTAAATTAAATCTCAACTGCACACTATTTATTTACACAAAATTTCTTCTTCTCACAAGAGCCCATCTCTGCCCAGGGCAGTTCAGGTGCCTCAACAATACTGAGTGGTATATGCTCATCCTGATGAGTATGTACTAGAATTTACCTTCATCTTACATCAAGATGAACTGATGTGGTGGCGCGATATGGAAGGCAACATTGTGTTGCCACCTAACCAATCTATTTTAGCAATGCTCCAGCTAATGCTTGCATGACACAGGCTTCAACATCTCTATGGAGAATATGAGATGTGAGATCCTGACTCAAGAGATTATCATCCCATTTAAGCACAAAAATTAAGGGATCTTCAGTTGGAGCACCAACATGAGCTTATGAAGGGCAAAGGATTAAATATCTTTTCACCTCTGCTTGGCCCAATTGATGAAGGTGACCACTTTTGTAGTGATTATCCTCTCTTTGACTTTTTTCAAGGAGCCCTCAACCAGAATGTACAATCCATAATCCATAATCCAGGTTCTGGCCAAAACGGATCCAATGACAAAAATGGATCTAGAGAAGCAAGTCAATAAAAGGGGGACAAAGGAGACCATGATTACAATTTTGGTTGTAAGCATTGAAGAACGTGTGATAGGCATTAGCACAAGCAAGTTTCCCTCCTTCTTCCCCTTCATCATCATCATTTTCTTCTTCATCTAGTTCAAATCATGGCTATAGAAGAAATAACCATGATATAGGTGATCGACAGAACTAGAACAACAGAAGGGACCGTTGGGACAGTTGTGACTGAAGACGTGGGCAATTCAAAGAGGCCCACCATCAAGAAAGAAGGGCTAGTAGAGAACATCATAGGCACCACCATCATGGCCTTGATGAACCTCTACTTGCTACTCTAGGCATGTTGAATATTGCAAAGGCTGTGAGGATTCCAATGAGGGACATGAAGGACAAAAAAATAAAGAGGCTAGATATGAACAACATTCCTTGGTTCTAGGGAGGATATGATGCTGATCCACAAAATCATCTTCAAGCCTTCCAAGATGTATGTGCCTTGCAAAATATTGAGAATGAATGGCAAAAGCTAAAATTATTTTTAAGGACACTCATAAAGGAATGCTACGAGGGTAGTTAATCTACAATCAATTAACCCATCAAGTGGGTTGGAACCATGAACGAAGAAAAGCCCTTTTTTTGACCTTGTAGTCCACCAAAGCCCTCGGACACATTAGTGGTTGGTAACCCTGCTCTTCCAAATTTCTTTGTTTCCTCTTTATCTGAGTCCCCTTCAAACCAAAATCCTTCTTGACTCGATACTGTAATGTTGACACATGTTGTATCTGATTGGATTCGAGCTGGTAATCTGTTCAAAAAATAGCTGATCCTGGGAGTCCCCTAGTTTACTTGCAAATTGCTAGGAATGAGCCTTGTAAAGCTCTTCTTGACTCTAGTTTTGGTGTTAATTTGATCTCACATGAGATGTATACATTGTGGAACCTTCCTCCCTTGAAGAAAAGCAACATCCAGCTAGAACTGGTGAACCAATCCATGACTGTTCCATTGGGACTAGTTGAGGACATCGTCACCATCATTTGTAGGCGGTCATATCTCACTGATTTCCTAGTAATCAAAGTAAAGAACTACAAGGGGGACTTTCCAATTATTATGGGAAGGATGTGGCTAAGTACTATTGAAGCCAAAATGGGCATTAGAGATCTTTCCTTAGAAATATCAAAAGAAAATGGGTTTGGGAAGATCAAGAAGAAAAGAGATCCATGTATCGCATACAGCGATTCAGGGTGCCATTGTGTGCAGAAGTTATGTCAGCAAAGCAAACATCTATCTCTATATGTAAACATTGTGCACTAGAAGTTGATATCCAAAGATTTCTGTATGTAATAGCCATAAAACAACAGGGTACCCAATGGCTAACAGCTGATGCTAGCAGTAGTACATTATGCATGGAACCTATTGAGGACCAAATGTACAAATATGTTGTAAGTATGGGTGAACTTGAGCAAGTTCATCACTAGCTCTCTAAAGGAGAAAATGATGATGTCAATTAGGGATGAGCTAGAAATTCCTAATAATTTTAAACAAGAGCCCTTGAATTGAAGACACTACCGACTGGAATGGAGTATGTATTTTTGAAAAATGGGAGGTTATTTATTATTAATGCTAATCTTATTACAAAATAAAAGAAAAGGTTGATAAAAGTTATGAAAAAATGCTCAGCAAACTTTTCCTAGTCATATTCCAAACTTACTTGGATAGATCCAAGAATATGCCAACACTGAATATACACTGACCCTTCCATCAAGTCGAAACAACAACTGTAGTGGCATTTGAACCTCAAATTAAAACACATTGTCCAAGAGGAGATTGAACAACTCCTCAAAGTAGGATTCATCTACCCTATTGTAGATAGTGAGTGGGTCAATCCACTCATATCATACTAAAGAAAGGAGGCAAATGGCGGGTGTGCATTGATTTTCGGCTACTCAACATGGCAACTTTCAAGGATCATTTCTATTTCCTTTCATAAACCAAGTGTTGGACACCATTTTGAGGCACAACTATTACAAATTTTTGGATGGTTATAGTGGTTATAACCAAATTTGGATTCCACCAAATAACCAGACAAAGATAACTTTCACAGGTTCTTGGGGGACTTTTACTTATCGTCAAATGCCATTTGGTCTATGTAATGCCCTAGCCACATTTCAAACGATTAGTTCTCAGCATTTTAAAACAACAAATCGATAGTAGGGTAAAAGTCTTTATGGATGATTTTCCTACCTACAGAGCTACATTTGAGCAAGCCCTAGACCCTCTCGAGCAGGTGTTGAAGAGATGTGTTGAAACAAACCTCTAGTCAATTAGCAAAAGAGCCATCTTATGGTCCAAGAATGTATAGTCTTGGGGTATTGCATTTCAAAATCAAGAATTGAGGTGGACCCTAAAAAAATAAGGGTCATCCAAGAAATAACTTGCCAACTTGAAACAATCAAAGAATGTAGTCATTCCTTGGTCATACTGGCTACTACTGGCGCTTCATTCAGAATTTTTCCAAAATCGCCAAGCCGTTGTTAAAATTGACAAAGAATGATGCATCATTTGTCTAGACCTTTGCATGCAAAATAGCATTTCAGCAATTGAAGCAAAAGCTTGTTGAAACCCCCATTCTTCAAGCACTAGATTGGTCTAGACCATTTCATGTGATGACCGATGCATCAAATTATGCTTTGGGGGTAGTGCTTATGCAAATGGATGATCAAAAACATCCATATTACATTCACTACACAAGCCAAAGCATTGCAAGTGCACAACTAAACTATACCACCACAAAAAAGGTGCTAATGGCAGTGGTGTTTGCCTTGGAGAAGTTCAGGCACTATGTGCCTAGCTACAAAGTGTTTATGCACACAGATCATAGCGTCCTCAGATTTCTAATGAACAAACCAATAATGAGTCCCCATGTCATACGGTGGCTCATAATTTTGTAGAAATTCGATCTCACGATGGTAGATCGTAAAGGTGTGGAGAATGTGGTCATGGATCACTTATCGTGATTAAGATGGGATGACAAGAAGAAAAAGAGCCCTCTATCTGATCAATTTCCTAACGAATCTCTCCTTGTAGGTGCTATTAATGCACAAATGCCTGATGAACCAAAATAGTATGACATAATCCTCGCTTATCTACTTAAGTAGAACTGCCACAAGGGCTAGACACTAGAAATAAACAACAGTTTCTTCACTAGGTCAAGCATTTCATGGAGATTAATGAAAACCTTTACAAAGTTTATATCGATCGTCTGGTATATTGGTGTGTCCCTGATATGAATAAACTACATGTTCTTCAAGATGCTCATGAAGGTCCTTATCAGGGCCATTATTCTAGGAGATGCACGGTCATAAAAATTCTCATGGCAAGGTATTATTGGCCAACAATCTTCAAGGATGCACACCAGTTCATCTGCACTTGTGATCGTTGTCAAAGGGATGGTGGAATAATAGCTCGAATGGAAGGGCCACAACAATGGATACAATCACTTGAGCCATTCAATATTTTTGGCATTGACTTTATGGGTCTTATCACATCTTTATCAAATGGAAAGATGTATATAATAGTTGCAGTTGACTATTGTACCAAGTGGGTAGAAGCAATAGCTGTCACTGACTGTACATCCACCACTGCTGCTCGGTTTGTATAAAAAAAATCGTAAATAGGTTTAGTATACCTCGTGCATTAATTTTTGATAATGGAACTCATTTTATAGGTGCCACTTTCCAAAAACTGATGCAACGCTTGGGGGTTGAGCATAAACTCATAAGTCCATATCACCCCTAAGCCAATGGTCAAGCTGAGGTCACTAATCAAAAGATTACAAAAAATTAAATGCCTACCATTAACAAGTACTGAAGGGACTAGAGCACTAAATTAAATGATGCCCTTTGGGCCTATTGCTCCACATGGAAACTTCCCATACACTATTCTCCCTATGAGCTTGTGTATGGAAAACTACCAACATTGCCCATCCAATCCAAGCTCCGTAGACTCTCTACAACTTGTGACCTTGACCTAAATCTAAATATAGCACAAAAAGAATGATTGATGAACCTTAACTTCCTAGATGAAAATTGGTTAATGGCCCTGTCATCCAATGAAACACATAAGGCATTCAATAAGAAATGCCATGACCTCAAAATAAGAAAAGTTAAGTTTTAACCGAGAGACAAGTTTCTTTATTAAAATCCTACACATGTACCCCAACAAACCAAATTTCAAACATTGTGGGAAGGGCCTTATATCATAGATGAGACTTTTCCATCTGGGGCCATGATCATCTACAAACATTATAGCCCAAATAAGAAACAATTAGTCAACATTCAACAAATAAAACCTTTCCATTAGTCCAAGCCGACCATTGCACCAACCACCTCGTCAGATGGACAACCACACTCAATCTTTCAAATCTCTCCCTTCCAACTTAGTTGTGGAAAAGATGGCCACCCATACTAACACCTTAGGTAGCTCCTCAATTTTTGACTTTTTTGTTTTCCATATTTTTGGTTTTACAACTTTTTATTTTCATCTTCTTTGTTTTACATTTTTTGTTTTACATATTTGTATTTTTAAGGTTATTAGTCTTCTCTTAGTTTTTTTTTACACCATCATTAATATATTCAATATTTATTGTCTACTCTTTTACTTTCTTTTATGGTTATGTTTGCTTGTGTATTATGTGTTTCTCTACTTTTTCTGCTAATAAGATGGCACGTACAATGATAATACAC
Organism: Gnetum montanum; assembly: GCA_015680685.1. Classification (NCBI taxonomy): domain Eukaryota; kingdom Viridiplantae; phylum Streptophyta; class Gnetopsida; order Gnetales; family Gnetaceae; genus Gnetum; species Gnetum montanum. The sequence goes on from MNCI01001492.1 coordinate 133,565, forward strand.
TACTCGATGGTGGTATGCTTCATTTGTAATTTGATTGTTGATACCTAGTTTTTAACTTTGAATATCGTTCCTAATGACTAGGACATGGTTTCTTTTCATGTAACAGGCAATGAATCCACATCATCCACTCATCTACATACTTTATGGTTTTCCTTGTTTTGGAAGCATGCAATCTCTTCTTCATTAATGTAACTTTAATAAATTGGTGACTTGTGTAGTTTCCAGAATTGGAAAAGAATCAAAGGTTTGGATAGGGTGTGGCTTCAAAGGGATACAGTATTCTTTGTGCATTTTTGTTTTCCTATGTACAAGAGTGTTCTCATAAGCTTCTCACCATTCCATGTCATTTCACAACAGGAAGTCAAATAAGTCCTTGCATGGTGTGGTGCTCATCACAAAAAAAAGATGAGGATTCAAAATAAACCCTTTGGATAAAATAAATGTAAAAAATGCATGGGTCTTTACATGGTGTGCTTCCCATACAAAAAACAACAAACATGGGAATTAAAAGCACACCCCTTAGACCAAATAAAAGGACTACAAGTACTAGTTATGAGACTTGTCTCATCTCCTCTAACTAAGGTCCTTTCTTAGTTCCTACCTTCACTCCAACTTGGAATGGTGGCTGTTTTGTGGGAGCATTCTTGTGTCTCAAGGAATGGACTTGCCTTAGAATGTCCATAAGAAGTCACTAAAAGTGGTTGGTTTTGACCTAGACTGAGGATCAATTCTACCAAGTCATTTAATCACAAACTCCACAAGGGACTACATGTAACCATAATTAGAAACTCCATTCAACTCTCTCTATCATCCATCTATGCTTTTCATGCCTCACTTCACTGCCAGTTTCATGTTTTGATTCAATGTTCTGGTTTGATGTGTCAGGTTTCTCAGTTAGTTAATTTTGGGGTTTTATACTTTACTTTTTGTAACCATTAATCATCCATGGTTCCCATGGACTCCTTGTTTTGAAGTTATGCAAGGGCATAAAAAGCTTCTACTTGCTTTGGGGAGGACCCACTTACATAGCTTTTGGTTTGGTTAAATTAAGTTCTTTACCCTTAGACATTGTTACAATCAAATTCTTTTTATTGACCCCATCCATGTCATCCAATTATACACACCTTCACAACTATTTGTAATGAACTCCTTTTTATTATTTTGAATACCCTCTTTCCATTTTTCCTTGTGTTAAGCTTATTCTGAATTTGATGGATCGCTTCTCTTACTTAACCCATTCATCAGTCTTTCCACTAACAATATCAAGCAAAAAATCTATCATAATCACAATGTGGCTAAATAAAATCACCAACAAGACAAGGTATTTAGCCATTATCTGTTGCACTATATATACTAATCCTTGGTTTTGTTGTGATTGCAGTGGGAAGTATGGACTGAAAGTGAGATTATCTTCACTAAGGGGGATGCAACCATATCACTCGTAGGAGATTGTTCATAACTCTTGGATCTCTTCTACCTCTCCCTCATTCTTCTATTGCTAAAGGGGGTTTGATGTCCTTTGGCTCCATTGGTGTTCTTTCCTATTGTCATAAACACCTAATTTTGTACACAGTTGTAATATTGTATGCTTGAGCACTTCTGTATTTGTCTATTTTCTCTGTGTCACTCTACATGTTAGTTAAATAAGTCCACACCCCCTATTATATTTTGTAAAGGACTTGTTCATCTTCTTCTATACTCAAGGACAAGTTTTCATTCAGTCATGGGGGTATGATAAATTATGTTTTTCATATGCTCCAATATCAGGGTGGCTGCGATATTGGGTACACAATATCAGGTACGCAATATCATGGCCCAAGATGCAATATTATACATTCGATATTGCATGGTTACTCCCGAGTCTATAAATATAGCACCCAAGCACACAATTGGAAGTAAGTTTTTGGTAGTCAAGTAACAAAACTCTTGCAATTTATCCATTTGAAAGTTAGAATATTTTCCAAGTTCCCGCAGCAGGAGGTCTAAGTCTGAATGGATCTTTATTCAAGCATTGATATACCTTAGCACACCATTGTGTTGGCAATAAAGACAAACTCTTTGATTCATTCTTTGCAGCACTGAAGACTTTCTTTCTTATGAATTTATATTTTATGCAATTTATGTGAATATTATTTATGCAGCAACTAATTTTGATCAATTAAGAAAATCATTAAAATACACAAGTACAACCCCTTTAAGCATACATGTGATGCTTGGTAGCTCAAAAATGAGTAGCATTTAACAGCCTAGCAGTGTTTGCACAAAGTCTAGGATGTGTCTAGGAAGTGGGAACAGTTACTTGTGTTAGGCTAGACTAGACTATAGTTGACTTAGCAGTTAATCACTTTTACTTTTACTCACTCTTACTTTTATTCCTGTTCTAGGTGAGTAATTCCATAAAAACAAAAAATAATAAAAATTTTACACCTCAATCACACTTAACTATACAATTGCACTCCACAAGTGGGATTGGGAAGACAACGAATGAACAACATACATGAACTAGTTATCTCTAGCGTGCTTAGTAATTATAGTCTGTGGAATTCAACCAGATCGTACGTGAACACCTATGATTCGTATGGTTGGGCATAGGGGTACCTTGCCACTCATCAACATGTTAAACAAAAACTGATCAGTGGCATTATCTTTGAATGAAATGCATAAGGCATTCAGCAAATAATGACATGACCTTAGAATTTAGAAAGTAAAATTTCAGCCTAGAGATAAGGTTCCTACTGGAATCCCACACACGTATGTCAGAAAACAAAGTTTCAAACATTATGGAAGGGACCTTATATAATTGACAAAAGCTTTCTTTCTGGGATCATGATCATATACAAACCTAAGAACACAAATAAAAAGTAGTTGGTCAACATCCAATAAGGAAATCCTTTCCAGAAGCCAAAGCAAGCTAGTTTAACAAATACCTCAATGGATGAACAACCACACTCAACTTTTTAGATCTCCTCCTTCTAACTCAGTAGTGGGGGAGATGGCCATCTATGCTAATCATCTATATGGCTCTTTAGTCTTTCTATTTTTTATTTTCCACATTTTTTATTTTTCAAGTTATTTATTTTTCACCTTATTAATTTTCAAAATTTTTCCTATTTTTACATCATTTTTTTATTTTACATCATTATTACTACGTTTGAATCTTTCTTGAATATTTTACACTTTCGTATATATTTTACCTTATTTTGTTTAAGTGTGATTTTTAAATTTTGACTAATAAATGTGCTTTGTGCCAACACAACACAGAGGTGTTGTAGTTGCTACTGATGATGGTTTGCTCTTAATGTTTTATTTACTAATGTTTGGTTTCTATTTTTAAATTTTTGTACTAATGGCTTAGTCATGGTTTTTTTTTCATGGAACAAGCAATGAGTCCATAACATCCATCCATTCATAAACTCTATGGTTTTCCGTGTTCTAGAAGTTTGAGGTCCCTTTTATTAAATAAAATTTTAATAAATTGATGACCTTGGTAGTTTCCAAAATTGGAAAGGATCCAAAGGTTTGCACAAGGTGAGCCTTCAAGGGAACTCAATACTCTTTGTACTCTTCTACTTACTTAGGTGCTTGAGTGTTTTCATAGACTTCTTACCATTCCATGTCAACCAATAACAGGAAGTCGAATAAATTCTTTGCACGGTGTGGTTCCCATTTAAAAATAAAAAAATAAAAAAATAAAAAAAAAACAAAAAGAAAAACAAACATGATGAAAATTCAAAGCACACCCCGTAGACAAATAAATAGGCTACAAGCACTAATTATGAAACTAGAAAGACATGTTACCCATGCCTGAAGGTCCCCTCTAAATAAGGCCCTCTCTCACTTCCTACTTCTCTTCTCCTCTATTTATGGAATGGTGGTTGTTCTATGGGAGCACTCTTGTATCTCAAGGGGTGGATCAACCTTACAATGGTGATGCGAAGTCACTGAAAGACGTTGGTTTTGGTTTGGACTAAGGATGGATCTTCTTAAGTTATTTTGAATACAAATTCCACAAGGGACTTTTTATGATCTCAATTCATAATTCCATTCCACCTTCTCCATCATTCATCCCTGTTAACCATAACTCACCTCACTACCGAAGTCCATGTTCTTGATTCTGTGTCTTAGTCACATATTTGAATTCTTAGGTAGAATCTTTCAAGTTTTGGTCCTTAACTTACATTAACCATTAATCACCTAAGGAACCCACAAACTTCCTAAGTTGAGGCTATATAAGGGAGAACAAGGCATGTTCCTACTATGGGAAGGATCCACTTGCATATTCCTTTGTTAGGTTTGTTAAGTACGTTATCCTTAGGCATTCTTGCAATCAGAATCTTTTGTACATCCATCTTCTACATCAACCCATGTGCTTCTTTACATAGTTTGTTCAATAAATGCATTCTCGATCGAATTTTTCAATTTTGAGCTTTCAAATGCCCTCTTCAATGATTTCCTCATATTCTTGGATTTTCTAGAACTTCATGAATTCCAAATTCATTGAAAAATTCCTTGTATTTTTTAAGATATTCAAATTTCAAAATTTTCCCTATCGGCGTCGTATATGGGGCCCCGTCGATGAAGTAGACCTATATACAAGGCCCTGTATATGGGGCCTCATCAATGTGGTGGAAAAATAGTATATATATACACAACCCCACTTTGAAATTTTTACATTTTATCACAAATGCCAAGAGAGCTTTTTAAATTTTCAAAGCCAAGAACAATCTAGAGGCCATAACTTATTAATCATTTATCCAAATCACTCCATTCTTTGACCCTGCAGCTATCAAAGGTAAGCTCTTCATTGTGGGGACCACAAATGTGCCATTTTTTACAAAAAAAATTTCACCATTTTTCTAACTCCCTCAAAGGTTTAATTAAGAAATCAACTATTAAACACCAAATTATAAGAGTTAAACTTTACCAACAAGCTTTAGTGACATTTACAATAAATAATTAATAAAATAATCAATCTACCATGGTCCAACCTTAGCCAAAGTGTAACTAACTAACAAGAAAAGGTATTCAAAAATTTAAAGTTAATCATTATATCTACTAATCCATGGACATGTTGTGACCATAGATGGCACCAAAAGGAAAGCACACGTAGGAAGCAAGATCTTAACCAAGGGAAAATGGCCTAGAATGGGAAGGGGCCAAGAACAAGCCTAAGAAGAACTACTTGTAACCACACCACAAGTCCTCTTAGGGAAGAGGCTGAGGTGGAATCTATCTGATAAATTCTAAAACTAGCAGCAGCAACAAAACACTCCCATTGGGATGATGTACCAACTCAACAAGAAAATCTTCATGTGACCTTGACAAAAGCTTACCTGAATCAGATCAAATTAAGAGAGATATAGAAAATAGTGCTCCAAGATTTAACTTTTGCCCTTTCCTAGGGAAAGCATCAAGAGAAGTGTAGTACCAATTAAAGGCCTCTCCCATGTGGTCAATTATCACTTCCATCAGGGAGTGATATATGGGAAAGACATTTCTCTTCTAAAATAATAGGTAGGCCAATTCAATAGTCAAAATCAAGGACATCTCAATGTCCTACTTAGTGTAGGCTATTTCTAGAGTGCTCGAGTTACCAAAAATAATGGCAAGTCTTGGTAAGATCCTTGATGAGTCATGAATTTTTGGCTACGATATCGCACCCATGATATCACGTACGCAATATCGCAGCCTAGACATGATATCGCGTACACGATATTGCAGCTTGTCTCCTCATCTATAACTAAGAGGTAGGTAGATCTGGTAGGTAGTTTTTTGGATTTTTTGAGTTATTCTTAGAAGTTTTAAGTTTTTAGTTTTTAGTAGTTTTCCTCTCAACCCTTTTCTCCTAGTGCATGCCTGCAGTGTGATGATTGTAATTGTACAGCATCCGTATTTGAGTGTGACATACTTGGACATGCACATGACCGATAATAAAGATCAAGATTACTTCATCATTGCAGCATCCACTTAACTTAATTATTTAATTGTTATCGTTATTTATTACTTTCTTAGTTAATATCTCTTTACCGTTATCTCCTAGTAATGTGGAATGAGTACGACTTAACCATGAGCATTTAAGTGTGACTACTTGGTAACCTAGTAGCGTACCTAGGCGATGCGTTTGGTAATCCCAGCGGTAGTCATGCACGAGGTCCAAGATGTGTATGGATGATTAAGGAACGGATGCTCATCACACTTAGGCTAGTTTAGATTCTCTCCCATTCTCTCTCCTAGATTAGTTGACATTATTTACCATCATACCCAGGAGTAGCATTAGTTAGGAATACATCATTCACCTCACTCTAGACTAAACCATACATGACAAAGCTAATACTAGTCTAGGTGGGAAGACAGTGAATTACGATCTACGAGTAACCGTCTAGATACCACAACTGGTTCATTTGCAAAGTTCAACCAAATCATGCGTGAAACGCTCATATTCATATGGTTGAGTGTAGGGGTACCTCACCACTCATCATTGGTGTCATTGTCGAGGACGGTGCTAGTTATCTAGATTAGTTATATCATACAAGGTCATTGTATAGGAATTAACAATATATCTTTTAGGAAGAATAATTACAAAAATTCACATACAAATTCACACACAATCGCACAACCATGCCTCTCCTACAAGACTATGATAATGCCATATCTAGTAAGGCAAATCATTAGAGAACTAACGAATTATATGATCATGAAGATTGGAGTACGAAATCCGAGGTGGGGATTTCTTATAAACATAAACAAAGGCAGCATCATCCCAACGCACGAAAGCATAACTTACTCAATGATGATGAACCCCTACTAGCCACTACAAGCCTAATGCAAATACAAGAGGCTATTCAAATCTCCCGTAGGCATCATAAAGAGAGCCGCCTACCTAGGCTCGACTTAAATAACTTTCCCAATTTTTTTGGAGGCTATGGCTTAGATCCACAACAATATTTACAAGCCTTCTATGATGCCTGTGCATAGAACAACATTTATAATGGCTTTCAAAAACTCAAGCTCTTTCCTATGACACTCGTTGACCAAGCGAAAGTATGGTATAGTTTGTTAAAACCAAATTCAATACGATGTTGGCCAACAATGGTAGAAATCTTTAACAAAAGATATCAAACCTATGCAAGAGTGTTGGCCTTGAGGAAACAAATCCAAGAGTGAAAACAAGCACAACATGAACCCTTGGAAATGGCCTTGGAAAGATATTATGCACTGTTAAACAACTGTCCAAGCCATGAGTTCTCCGAGGAAAGGCTAATGTACCATATCATTGATGGGCTTCGTGATGAAACAAGAGAGACCCTAGGGATGTATGCCCAAGGTCAACTATACGAACTATGAACCCATCAATTCCAAGTGCTTATTAAGCAGGTAGCACAAGAAGAAGGAGAAATGGCTAGATGGGAGAGTGTTGAAAAACATCAACGGGACCAAAATCTCAACTTAACAGAGGTCCATAATCACAAAAAGTAGAAATCAACCTATCTCAAGGAGGAAGAACCACCTTTGCCAATACAAAAATCATTAGAGGAAGTCGAGGCAAAGATCAATAAGATGTTGGAATAGATGCATAAAATGTGTGGAGAATATATAAATATTATTGGAGATAGAGTTTTGACAACCTGAGAAGTAGGACAAAGTATCATTAGATAATCAGAAAGAAGGGATGAGAAAGATAAGAGCTCAACTACCAATCATACATATGAATGCAACATTTTCCTGTACGATCATCCCAAGGGCCAATGCCCAATCCTGCTACATTTATATGAGCATTGGAGAAGCACATTACACCCAAAGTTTGTACAAAGATTCTATGTTCCATCACAATGGCAACAATCCCAGTCATGGGGGAAGCCATCCCTAAACTGGAGACACCCTTCGTATCATCTGAACCCAAATGCTTATTTAGTCCAACATACTATTTTCCCAACTGGGTCAACATACTCTACCACGCTGCATTATTATTCTCCTCAATACTATCAGCCCATGTCCTCAACACAACCACTATCTTGTGTGCCTTACACTTCTCCTAATTTTCAACATTTTCATCCTTTCCCTCCTTCTACATCACCACCAACTATTCTTGAAGTGTCTACACCATACCAACAACCCATGAACATTACTTGTGCTACTATTGCCAATAGCAGTGAGAGATCTCCTCAACATCAAAGGCATCCCTTCTTTAGAGATAACGATAGGAAGGGACAACACAGTTCCAAGGCCACTACATTCTCCAACTTAGCACAAGTCCAACACTATGGTGCATCCTTCTCCTTGAATCCGATGCCTAGTGTCATTTCGTCAAGCCACCAATTAACACTCTGATCACCATATGGCCTAATGAATATAGCCATGGAGGGAAACATTCCGATCCTTGCATTCCAATTATTCATGCCTTTAGAACTAGTTAAATTACCTTGGAACCCTTTAACACTTGTCCACATGTCCTTAGTTTACATCATTAACTTCAGAAAAATCTTAAAAATTCGATATATTCCATAGTGCCTTAACATCGATAGGTCACAATATCTTATCCCGCAAATATATATATACGTGACCCCCTGCGCTACTTAACATCATTTTCAACTGTTCACACAGGGGAAGTCTTTCAAATTTCTCTCTACGACTTGTGATTGCGCATCCCTTGCTTTCATATCCATAACTCGTTTGCTGGTCCTTTGATTTTCATCCCGTTTGAACCTACTTGAACTTGGAGTGTTTAGCTCAATCGTGGGGGAGGGGCACACCCCGAATAGTGCATAACTTTTTTGAAATTTGTCATCACCTGAAGGAAATTATCAAGGGTAATTATTTATAAAATTAAGGATAAATGTGTCAAAAATAATTTCATCCCCTTAGTTATACCAAGAAACTAGATTTGGAAAGCACCTAAGAAAAGAGGACTCAATATTATAATCTTTCAGGGACATTTTAATTAACATCACATGGAGATAAAGAAATTCCATTAAGGCAAGTAGTAAGCTATAACCTAACTTTGAAAACAACCTTACTAACGATTGGCCCTGTGTGATTGCAAATGGCCCCAAAATGTGGACAACAGGAAGGTCCTGCTCAAGGTGGGATCAAACAACCCAGGAGAGGCGAAGGACAAGTTCCTATCAAACAGCATGCAAAGTAGGAGGAACAATCATTTAGTATCCACCAAGAGGACCCTACTACTATACAATCAAGGTAGGTGGAAGGAGGAGCTGCTGCAGTGTCTAAATAGGGACAACATCTCACATTGCCCCAGGATTATGTTCAAGCCATCCATAAAAGGTCCACATTTACTGTGGTGATTGTGAAATTAGATGTTGGATCTTTCATAGAATGTTCTCTAGAGGCCGTTAGGGATCACCTCAAAGGGTCCCCATTATGGCCTATCCTCTCTGAAAGCCTGGTACTTAGGGAAAATGTACCAATTTTGGCACAACAAAGAACAAGGCACCACGGTTAGCATTTGTGGTGTTACTGTTGATTTCTCTATTCAAGCCATTTCAGAAGTATTAAATCTCCTGAATATAGGGCCAAAGGTTGCTCAGTTTTCTACCTACTCAAACCCTGATGCGCGATGAGTTTGGTTAAAAAGGGCATATGGCAAGGAAGATAAGAAGTTTGGGGAGTTGACAATAGAAGAGAGGATCTATTTAAAAATAGGGACTTATCATATCTTCCCCACAAAAGGCTTAAAAATAATTTCAACATATGTTGCAAGAGGATGTGCAGTGTTGTTGGAAAAGGTTAATGCTAACCTATCTCATCTATATTTTATGAAGATCCTGAGGCGGTTTGAAGAACGGAAGATAGGAAAGCTTATGTTGCCCTTCCCTTGTCTTATCATGAAGCTATGCAGATGTGCTGGCATCAGAGGATACACCAATGATGTCCTTTGAAAAGCCCAAAATGCTTCATACGCTGAATTGCTAAAAGCACCAGCTGCAAGGAAAATCTCTGGTGAGACGCTAAGGCCAGAACAAGAAAAAGAACATATGGCAGGGCCAACTACAACTCAACTTGCAAGACCCAGCCAACTTCCAAGCACAGGACCCAACCAACAATAAGAAGTAGGACCTAGCATAGGCTAGCAGGATCAACCACCATCACCACCATAAGATTATAAACCATCAATGAGCCATCTCAGGGCCATCACTGAGACGATTAATTGGGGAAGTCGTGATGATGCAAATCTCTTCCGCATCATCAACGATGTCATACAGCCCATGGTTTCTTTGGATCACGCAAGGGGTGAAGTGTCCATCCATACAAGGGGAGGGGAGAGCACTTGATCACAATAGATCTCAAGGAATGCTACATCCTTTCAAGTGCAATTAGAAACCAGTGAAGGGCCCATGGTGGTGATCATGCAACACTAGGATGTAGCAGGAGCTGCACAAGTGGTCGCAAACCACATTAAAGAATCATTCAATGTACCTATTGTGCCATCGGTAGATCTTACAGGAGAAAAGGATGCTCAAACTCTAGTTGGAACCTCAATAACTCCTATGGAACATGAGGATGTACTTGATCAATTGCTACAAATAGGATAGGTAATGACATCCTTGTTTGGCATCCCATAGGATGTTACGACAATCAAATCAAACCTCATTTCCACCAAAGGGAAGCTGGTCTTAACAAAGATGAAGGCCAAGCATGTTGAAGTAGAAGTGCAAAGATTGTAAGAAAAGCTCGTGACCGGGCAAGCAGCACAGCGGGACCCTTTGCAATTCATTCCCCCAAACCAGCTGGACGCTTTTAGAACCAAGCAACTTACCAAACTATTGACAGAGAATAAGAAGGGTGGTAGAAGAAAAATAGAAGGTTGTTTGGGATGCCTCTGCAGCACAAGTGCAAACTTACATGCATACCAAGGCACTCAAAGCCTTACAAGAAGAAAACAAGCAACTTGTTGCTAACAACCTTCGGTTGATCTCTATGGAGAAATAAAAGAATATTCTCAAAGAACATTTTTAACAACTGTGAGAACAACTAATTAGGGTCAACCAAGACATAAACCATTTAGCCATGGAAGATCAAAACCCTCTCGATGGAGGAGGTATGTGCCATTTGTCAGAAGATGGCTATTGAAATAAGTGCATGGCAGAATGAGGCTAAATGGCATGAGAAGCTAAAGGAGCATTTTCGGGACCAAGTGGGGATGTATAAACAAATCATCAAGAAAGAGATCCATATGGCCAAGGCCCACATCAATGCTCTCAGTGCTTAACACACTGACTGGTAGGCCATATTGGACACATACGCATTTATCCACCAGGTAGAAGTTAAGAACCGGGACCTACAAATCTAGAACCTTACAGAGTACATGGAGTTAGCAAACCTGCGATATGCCAACCTCACCATGTTAACAATAGGATGCCTGAGAACAAAGCTTGAGCAATAGGTAGCCACCACCTATGTCAAATATGAAATAAAATTTGCAAAACGCAAGAAATTATTGCAAAAATTAGAGGTTGCAAATTCTGAACTCAAGGTGGTTAAAGCAAGCTACCATGGGCAAAAAGGTGTTGTAACAGACTTAGCTCGATGACTTGCAGATTTTCAAGAATACAAAGACAAAGCTAGAGCTTACGAGGAGGAACGGCGGGTGTTTGTGACTTGGTATGTCAAAGCAAATAAAATGTTTCCGCAACTACCATGCCCATGGGAGGTGTTGACTCCATCAAACATTGAAACACTAGCATGGATAGCACAGGACCCCCAAACTAAAAAGGAAAAACTCCAGACCATACTTCAACGCCATCAAATCCCAAGACCTAGAACACAAGACAAGCGAAAGGCACCCATGGAGGAGCCACCGCCACTAGGAACTACATGAGTTCAACCAATTTTTTAGCTAAAGGATTTTCTTTTGCATTTTCTGTGTTGTGACTAAATTTTGTTTTGATTACACAATGCAGAGGAATCCATTCTCATCAGTCAATAATCCCATACCGATCCACTATGTACTCAATAGAGCTTATTCTAACTTTAACTTGAGGGCAAGTTTTCATTTAGTCATGGGGGCATGATGAGTCATCAATTGTTGGTTGCGATATCGCACACATGATATCGCGTACATGAAATCGCAGCCTATCTCCTCATCTATAAATAAGAGGTAGGCAGATCCGGTAGGTAGTTTTTTAGAGTTTTTGAGTTGTTCTTGGAAGTTTTATGTTTTTATTTTTTAGTAGTTTTACTCTCAACCCTTTTCTTCTAGTGCATGCCCGCAGTGTGAAGATTGTAATTGTACAGCATCCTTATTCGAGTGTAACGTACTTAGACACACACATGATCGACAATAAAGATCAAGATTACTTCATCGTTGCAGCATTCACTTAACTTAATTATTTAATTAATATCGTTATTTATTGCTTTCTTAGTTAATATCTCTTTACCCTTATCTCCTAGAAATGCAAAATGAGTACGACTTAATCATGAGCATTTAAGCGTGACTACTTGGTAACCCAGTAGCGTACCTAGGCCATGCGTTTGGTAATCCCAGCGGTAGTCTTACACGAGGTTCAAGATGTGTACGGATGATTAAGGAATGGATGCTCCTCACACTTAGGCTAGTTTAGATTCTCTCCCATTCTCTCTCCTAGCTTAGTTGACATTATTTACCATCATACCCAAGAGTAGCATTAGTTAGGAACACATCATTCACCTCATGCTCAACTAAACCATATGTGACAAAGCTAATACTAGTCTAGGTGGGAAGATAGCGAATTTTGATCTACGAGTAACTATCTGGATACCACAACTAGTCCTTCTGTGGAGTTCGACTGGATCACGCGTGAAATGCTCATATTCGTATGGTTGAGTGTAGGGGTACCTCACCACTCATCAATCCTAATATAGCCAGATACAAGCATTAAGAAAGAATCGATGTGATGGTGCTATGGCATCGACCAAAAGGAGTTTGGCACATTCACATCAGCAGGAAAGGATCCACTACAAGATTACTGCCTTCCACCTCAATCCCATGGTAAGGCCAAGCAAAATCACTACCTTTCTTGACCGACCATGCACTACTCTAAATGGGAGATTCCCTATCAACCTTCCATAACCGATCTATCTAGAGATGGAGAAGCTATTTAAAGAAAATGAACATGGAAGGAAGGCACTCCCCTTCCCATGACTCATCAAAAAACTCTATCAAATGGGAGGAATAGTCCATTATACCAACAATGTTGTTAGGCATGTTCTAGCCACTAACTAGGTAGAAATGATAAAAGACAAGATTTCTGCAATGACTATCTAAGAAGAGTGTAGCAACCACCACCTCCATCTGCAACTCAAACAATTATGCCAAACATCACTACAACAACCCAATGGTTGCACAAATACTAAGAATGGCTCTTGAGTCAACAAGAGCAATGAGCAAGCACAAGTGGTAGGGACCCATCCATGTGTAGACCAGTAATGAGTCATGTAAGTGAGGTGGCCTAAATAATCAACTTAGTAGGTGAAGGTGGATCTATTTTCTTAGTCCAAATAATGTAGTTGCCTACAAGGTCAAATCCTAGCACTAGAGAGGTCACAATATCTCTTGTAGAATAATAATCACTTCTAAAACTCTCTAGGAATGCTGCACCCTTCCCGATATGCTTGGAGAAAGGTGAGGAAACAATAGTATTGGTAATGCAGCACCAAGGGTAGGAGACAACAACAGAGATGGTTGCTGACCGAATTTCAAAAATGCTCAACAAACTTGCAGCATTAGTACCAAACATCATTACACTCAAGGATGTACAGATGTCCACAAGAACCACAAGTAGTAGAATAAATGGAGCACAACATGAAGAATTGCTAGACTAACTAGTGGGAACCAGGCAACTGCTTCTAGATGTCTTTGACCTTCTAGATAATATTATTGCAACCTAGTTAGAGCTACTTGAGGCAAGGAACAAGAACATCATCTTAGAGCCAAGGAGATGAATGAATGCTTGGTTGCTAAAGTTGCCAAATTAAGAGCCTAGACGGTCGATCCTACATTTTTCAAGTTGGCATTGACAAAAGATGAAACTATTGAATAGCTTCACACTAAACTAAAAGGGGTTAAGGGTGTGATGGAAATGGTGATGTTCTACTAATCCTTGGTAGAGGTCATACAACCCAAAATTAAGAAGACCTACCAAGAGATTGTACAGTTGACTGCAAAAAACCATCTCCTGCAGAATGTTGATGAGTGTAAGCAATAATTAATTGACTTCATCCATCAATAGTAGAAGAAACTAGCCAAAGTAAACACATAACTAAGGAGATTGGCAACAAAAAAACAAAAATCTCTTCATGGAGGAGGTCTGTACCCTTCACCAGAAAACTACAATCGATGTAGCTACCTAGAAATTGGAGGCTCTCAAATTTGAGAGATTCAAAGATCATTACAGAGAATAGGTTGATCTACAAAAGGAAGTAAATTAAAAACACATCCAATTAGCAAAGGTAAAAGTGAATGAAGCCCTCCAAAAACTCCAGCAAGGGAAAGAATTATGGCAAGCCATCATTGATGGGATAGATGCCTACAATAAGGTAGAAATCTACATGAAGGACTTGCAAATTGAGGAGAAGATGAAATACATGGAGCTCAACAATCTCTAATATGCAAATCCAACCATGTTGACTACTATATGGCTACACTCAAAACTTCAGAAATAGGTGGCCAGCTTGTACTTATTGTATGAGACTGAGTTCAAGCATCACAAAGACACCAAGCAAAAGCTTGCCATGGCAAAAGCTAAACTCTAAGTTCTCAAGGCATGATTCATTGATCAACAATCAAATGCTAAGAACCTAGCTAGGAGAATGAATGAATACTAGGAGCTACAAAACACACTCAGGTTATTCGATGTCAAACACAAACAGTTTGCTACCTAGTTTGTCAACGTGAAGGAGATGTTCCTAGTAATGTCCTATCTATGGGATATCCCCATTCTAGCCCACATTGGTGATGCTATGTGGACTATGAATGATCCCCAAATTAAGGAGGAAAATATGAAGGCATTACTAGATTCCTTTCACCTTCCATCAGAGGTTGTAGCCACACCAATATAGCCACAACCAACTTAGCTACCACATGTGCCTGAAGTTGGCAAAGGTCCTTAAGAACCTCAAGAACCTCCACCGCCTAGAACTATCTGATCTTCTCCACTGCCTTCACACCATCAGATGATGTGCTATTCAATTTTGAGTTATTTTGTCATGGTGTTCAATTTTATGTCATGAACACCATAATTTTTTATAATGTGTTCATTTGTACACTCAAGCACTCATTTTTGTCAAGTTAGTTTATTTTGTTCAGAGTTAGTCAATAATCCAATACCTTTCCAATTTTGTAAGGGAACTTGAGGATGATTTTTCATTTAGTTGTGAGGGTATGATGATCATCAAAATGTCATGTCAAAGAACCCCCATTAACGTAGCCTTGTCGATGGAGCCCCATTTACATGGTATTGCCCCATCAACATAGCGTTTGCTACATCTACAAGGCCTCATTGATGCAACCCTATAATAAAAACTATAAATATGAGCTCATAGCCATGTTTATGGATCATCAATTCATAGTAGTTGTAAAGCTCTTACAGTTTTTCCATTTGAAAGTTAGAATATTTCTCTGAGGGCCTACAGCAGGAGTCAAAAAGTGTACGGATCTTTATTCAAGCACTATTGTACCTGAACCACACCAATGTGTACAGCAATAAAGATGAGCCTTTTGATCAAACCTTGTAGCACTTAAAATAGATTAATGATTTATTTATGCATTTATTTTTTTCATTAATTATGCCATTAATCAAGCTAAACTAGACTTCAAGCAATTAGTTAATTAATTAAGCTAAATAGATTAAATACATAAGTATAACCACTTCAAGCATAATCACATATTCACTTGGTAATCCTAGCAGCATTATTATTTGGCACACTGAGTAGCATAGTGCTTAGTAACCCAATAGTGGATACATGGATTCAGGACATGTACAGAAAGTGGGACCGAATGTTCATGTTAGGACTAGTTAGAGATTAGTTAATTAGTTAAATTAAATTAGTTGTTAAATTACTCCATCTCTCTACTTTAAGCACCAAAGAATAATAAAACACAAAATAACATAAAATCATATGTCTCGATTACACTTAACCATGTGCATCACAAGTGTAATTGAGAAGACAAAAAATGACCATTAGGATAAGGTTTACTTGCTAAAAAAACTAGTGTATCAGAAACTATAAAGTTAATGGAATTTAACCAGATCGTGCATGAACACTTTGTGATTCATATGGTTGAGCCTAGTGGTACCTCATCGCTCATCAATTTCCTTGACATGTAAAACATCTTTCATTTCAACACATAAAAGAAATAACTTCATGGCAAAATATCCCATAGCTTTCTTAAAACGAAATGTCATCATTTGACTTTTCCTTGTCGTTCAAATTGTCATAAGTTTTATCAACCTTACAAGTATAAACTCGATTTTTGAATGTAAAGAAGGGAATGAGAGACTTACCTTTATAGCAAATTTGATATAGGAATTGAGTATATTAATTGATGAAGCATATTAGTCTCCTTGTCCAAATGTGTCTAATGTTGATAACCCCTTCCATGTTCATGTTGCTTTATCTATGAGAGATAACCTGCTCTAATATCACTTGATGATCACAGAACTTAGAAGGGGGTATGAATAATTTCCCTAACAAAAATCAATCGTCACAAAAACCACACCCAAAATTATGTGGTTCCCCAGCTTGGGTACTCCACACTCGAAGGGTAAAATGCTTGCACACCTTTGGACTTTGTTTCTTTCAAAATGTGTTTTGAAGGATACCACACCCTGTGCAAGCTCTAAGCTCTGCTTCAAAGTGATTTGTCGCTACGAATCCACTCAACCTAACTAGGTCCTACTAAGCTTACAATGTGGTTTCAAGCATCCCACAATCTTTACAAATTGAGCTTTGCTTTGGAGTGTTGTGATGTTCCACCAATCACTTAACCTAGCTAGGTCCCAACAAGCTCAATGACAATGCCTTCTTATAAGAATCACATCAACCCCAGCAAGACAATGAAAAGAGAAACAAAAATTATAAGGATGCAATTGTACTTTGAGGCACAATACAATATAATTAATACAATAGTACAAATAATGTCACAATGAAGTGCACAAGTATAATATACAATGATTAATTTGATAGTAATAATTCGAGCACAACACTTGCATAAAACCCAAGAGAATAAAGTCTTGTTATAGCCATAAAGTTTCCGAAATCACCTCAAAATTCATGCAATGACTATCTAATAGCTAGGGAAGACATCTTCTTTGAGATGTCTCTCTGCAATAGACTTCAATTCTAGGGAGACATCTCTTCTATAAAGGAGATGTCTCTGATAAGACGTCTTCTCCTAAAAAGAGACAACTCCTATTTTTAGTAGATGTCTTCTCTGGGATTGCTCTACTTCAACCAAGATATCTTTCTCTTCTAGGAGACATCTTCAAAATTCTTGAACTTTGCTTCTCAAAGCTTCCTCTCATTGATTTAACTTCTTCTCAATCCTTAGAGCATCCTCATTTTGATGTAGTCTTCCTCTTTCCCTTGCTTCCACATTTTAATAAAGTCCTTGTCCAAGCTCTCTTGAGTCCTTGTAGTCCTCACTTTAATATCTTGTTGTAGCTTTCATTCCTTGAGTCTTCATTCATGTTTGGCAACTCCTTGTTATCTCCATTTTGACATCTCTTTATAGATGTCATCTCATCTCTTTGTAGATGTTATCTCTTGAGCTTTGCTTCATGCCCTGCAAAAATATCACCTTCCACAACATTCTATATTCTCTCTTTTTCTTAAGGTTTTGACATACCAAAAGGTCAACAGTAGGGACCCTAGGTAATATCATTCTACTCATCTATCTCCCCATCCTTTTGGGATGTCTTTGCATAAGTATTTTGGTGTTACACATGTACACAAGGATTTCAAGGTTTACATCGAGTGGAAAGGATACAATTCACAAAGTTGCAACTCATTCAAACCATTTTCCAATTTCTCTTAATGTGGAAGTTGTTATTAAATATCTTTTTTAACATTATGAGATTTTTTGTATGCATGCATCTATATTTCTTACACCTTCTAAAAAAGGTATTTTGACATCTCTTTGAGATGCAAAAATGAGACACCTTGGTCAATTAGGCTGGATTACTTTGTGGTTGCATGCTACATATCTTGTTTGTAATTTTTCCCATTACTTAGGTAAGTAATATGCCAAGAGACAAAGAAATACTAAGAGAAAATTCGATGATGAAATTTAATAAATCAACACTATTTTACATAATGATCCCTTTAATATTAATCTTCAACAATAACTTGCTTATGTTTGCTTAGTTAAATAAAAATGAGAAATTCATAATACTAAGAGTGCTCTTGTTGCAACCTAGAAATTTGCATAAATTTAATTATTTAATTTAATGCATGTGATTAATTCTTTAATGATGTTAGGTATATTTCAATAGATTAGCTTATTGTTAGAATTGTTATTATTGTTGTTGTCATTAGTTTTCTACATAATTGAATGTAATTTTCTTATTAGGGTATTTGTTAAAGTTTTGTATCCTTTATTTTACTACTATTGAAGCCTAGTCATAGATTTTTTGAATATTTTATGATTAAATGTTGCAATCCAATTAGCCTAGGAAGTTTTCTTTTTGTTAGTTATTATGCCTTTACAAGTATTTGGATATGCATATTTTATTATTTTACATATTCAATTATGTATATGCAATCATTATTATGCACATTTATTCTTTATTATGCATGTTTAATTATGCATCTTTTCTTTTTAATATGCATATATGATTATATGTTACTTTGTTCATGGAGAAATTTAAACCCTAACTTTACCCATGTCATATTCCTTGTTTCTTTTTGTCATTAAACTAGAATTTGAAGTTTATTTTTAATTATAATTTAATATTGCATAAAGTAGCTTTGTTAAGTAAGTACCTTACAATGATGTCCCACCAAAAATCTAACCTTACCGGTGTGTCCAAGACATTTGAAAATGTTGGTTTGAATCCTTGGTTCACTAGAATCAGAGTTAGAGTTCTTGAGATATATCATATTTTCTAGTTTGCTAAAATACTATGAAAGTTTCAACATTTGAACTAGGTGATCATGACAAGTGAAGCTTAAATAATATTTCATCATATGATTAGGTAGAACACTTGATAAGGATTTCGTAGGTTCAAACAAAATTTGATTTGGAGTCCTAGTGTGCATGTTACAAGTGCTTGAGTGTGAGGGTATTAATAAACAGAGAAAATGAGGAAAACACCTTATTAAAAAAGCTTCAGTTAAAAAATTAATTAAAAATTAAATTAAATTTCAAAAGTGGAAAATTCAAATGCAATTGGTAAAGCACGTTCACATCCAAAATAGATCATACAATGAACATATGCATAGCATATACAAATGCATATAACTTATATACATTTCCTCCATCATTTCTGTTTTTTCGTTGTTTCCTTTGGCGATCTCTGCTGCTTCTGCGGTCGTTGCCATTGTGCCCTGGGTTTTTGGCTTCCTGGGCTACTGCGCCGTGCTCTGGTGGCTGTGAGCTAGGGCTGCTGCACCACGCTCTAGTGGCTGTGGGGCAATGGTAGTAGTGGGCAGCAGGGTCTGCATTGTGGTGCTATTATTGCGGGTTGTGCCAGGGCTACCACTGCGTTATAACCGGCGTTGAGCTAGTTCCAATGGACGTGGAGCTTCTTTCATGCAAGGATATGGACGAATCTTCAGCGGCTACTACTTCTTAACCTCAAGGATGTTCTCCCAACTCTGAATCTTTGGATTTTCTTTTACCTTAAGATATTTTTCAATCTATTTCTCAAGATTTTTTTGCACGTTTTATTTTTTTTCAAATAGTGGGTTATCTACCTCGATCATTAAGCATCAATTTGCATATTAAAAATATTTTACAAGCCCACGGAATACAAGTCTCACACACTCGATACTATGCCCATAATTTTGTTCTTCCTGAACTTTCTGAGGCTTCTCACATCGAGAAAGCTCTCTCTCTTCGAATTTTTCCTGCTCGTAATGCTACACTTATCGCCTGGGCCTGGAAAATTGATTTCAATGTCAGCCACCCATCCTTTAATATTATTCCTTATTATGTAGAGCTACCTAATATTCCTTTAATCTTTTCACTTGTTGAACAAGACATAGTTAGCACCTTAGGTCGAGTCATCTCTGACCATGGAATTGAGGTTAACAGGGCTCACTTTCATCGTTACTGTATCAAACTAGACATTTCTCAAAAGAAAACCACTTTAACCTTGGGAGCTAGAGGCAAAGTTTTTACTCAAAAGGTAGACTATTTTTATCTTCCTAACTCTTGTAGCTACTACCATCGTGCAGAGCACCACATTTCTACCTGTCCCTTTCTAGCTAAGAAAAAATCTCAACCCAATCCTCCCAAATCCAGTCCTGTAGTCACTCCTCAACCTAACCCACCAATTGCTCCCATTAAGTTCGATTCTACTTCTAACAATGCTTCATACCTTTCTTCCTCATCTGCTCCCTTCAAGGCAAGAGTCTCCCAATCTCATTCTCTCATTAAGGCCAGGTCCAAGGCACCACTCATCCACTCACAATCATTCCAAGATTCACTTTTACGTGATGAGTTTGTCATGGTAGGGGGAAGGAAAAGGGCCAAAGCATCTAAAACCACTACTCCTCCTTCCTCTCCTTTACCAAAAACTAACCCAACTTTAATTATTAATACAAGCAACTCATTTGCAATTCTTTCCACTACTATGACAATTGACATTCCTAACCACGATCCTTCTACTACCCTGTCACTCATAACATCTAAAGCTTCTCCATGAACCTCCTATCTTGGAATGTCCGAGGCCTAACTGATAGGCTTCGTCGCAAACAAGCCAACAACTTTCTCTCTAGTCTAAATCTCACTTTGGATTTCCTCCTCCTCCAAGAAATCAAGATCTCAGCCAAACAATTATCTCTTTTAGCCCACTGGTTTCTTCCCAATTCTTCTGTTCTTGCTACTTCTCATGAGTGTGGCAAAGGTGGAGCAGCCATTCTTTATCCAGCCTATTGGAAAGACAAACTCCTTCAGCATGGATCCAATTTAGCTCACCGAGTGGCCTGGGCTATTTTCTCCTCCTCACATGGTCCCTTCGGAGTTTGTTCTATTTATGCCCCCAATGAATCTACCAAACGAGCCCGATTGTGGCATGAACTCACTCATAGCCTCCCTTCTATTCCTTGGATTTTCAGTGGTGATTTTAACATGATGGAATTCTCTCATGATAAGCTTGGAGGTGTTTTCTCTCAACTTCCACATCACGAATTTCAAGCTTGGTCAAATTTTAAGAAACGTTTCTATCTTTCAAACGACATTGCAGACACTACTAGTGGCTCTCTAAACAGTTTTACTTGGAACAATCTTAGTAAGGGGCAGGTTCGCATTTATAGTCGGTTAGATAGGTATTACTTTTCCACCCTTTCTTTTGGGCAGAAAATTTCTACTACTAAAGTCCACCAACACACAACCTTATCTGATCATTTGCCTATTACTTTATCTATGCACATCCATAATGACCACCAACAACAGAATTATCATCTCTTTAGGCTGCATAGTCAATGTTTCTCTTCTCCTTCTGCCCAAAAACTTCT
This sequence comes from Gnetum montanum, assembly GCA_015680685.1. Classification (NCBI taxonomy): domain Eukaryota; kingdom Viridiplantae; phylum Streptophyta; class Gnetopsida; order Gnetales; family Gnetaceae; genus Gnetum; species Gnetum montanum. The sequence continues at coordinate 155,240 of MNCI01001492.1, forward strand.
TTCTAGCCTTTGGAACGCTGAACCAAGACCCTTAGGTCCAAAGGGTTGGATCCATTGGTGGCTTCGAACTACTAGTAGAGTTAGGAATCTCGCCCTTCATTATGGTAAGGAAGTTGCCTCTCGTTTTCGACAAGAGTACACTAACATATGCTCTTCCATTGAGCACCTTACGACTAAACTAACTAATGATCCCTTCAATAGTCTCCTTCAAGGGGAGCTTGCCAGAGCCCGTATTGCCTTTCAACATTGGGAAGTATATAAGGCACAAGGTGCCTTGATTAAAAGTCGACTCACTTAGCTAAACATTCAAGATGAGCACTGTAAGGAATTCTTTAAGTACCTTAACCGGCCCTCCCCTTCGCCTTCTTTAGATAAACTCTCCATAAATGGATCCATTATCACTGACCAAAATAATCTTCTCTCTTATCTTAAGGAACACTTTGAGGCCTTATTCACCACTACTCCTATGGATCTCGCATCCTTTACGGCAACCACTCTAAATTATCCTAAACTAGTTAATTCTTCTATGCTGACAATTTTAGAAGCTGATATTACTCCAATTGAGCTTCGATAGGCTTGCTTTAACCTAAGCCCTGGGAAAGCCCATGGTTATGATGGTTTTCTAGTCGAATTTTTCCAAAAGAATTGGGATCTGGTAGGTTCTGACCTCTTCCATGTTATCAAAGAGGCTACGCTTACTGGTTCTTTGGGACCAATCTTAAACCAAGGGATTATTCATCTTCTCCCTAAATCGGGAGATCCTACTTGTATCTCCAATTGGCGACCTATCACCTTACTTAATGTGGTTTACAAAATTTGGGCTAAATGTTTGGCTTTGCGATTAAAGAAAATCCTTGCCCTTATTATTTCCCCCCAGCAAATTGGCTTTGTTCAAGGAAGATACATATTAAATAACGTGGTGGCTGCTTGGGAAGTTCTTCAGTGAGCTGAGGATGAGGGTCAGGATATCCTCCTGATGAAGCTTGACTATGCTAAAGCCTATGATAACATTAAGTGGGACTTCATTATCAAAACCATGGCTAAATTGGGTTTTGGCCCTAATTTCATTCATATGGTAGAATGCTTATTCTCAGATGCTACTACACGAATCGCGACTACCTTTGGCATCACTTCTCCCTTTTCTATTCATCGGTTTGTTAGGCAAGGTTGCCCTCTTGCTCCTTACCTCTTCATCATTGCTGTTGATTTTCTCTATCATCACATCAGCTTGGATATTCAATATAATGTTTTATTTGGGGTTCATCTATCTTCTCCTCAACATTAGCTCCTCAATATGCATTTCGCTGATGACTCCTTTTTCCTTATTCAAAACAATGCTGATAATGTGCAGTGTCTCTTGTCTCAAGTAGAGCAATATTGCTCCCTCTCTGGATCTATTATAAATTGGCGTAAATCGTCAGTTTATAGCTTCACCAATAACTACATTCATTTTCCCAATTATAGCTAGAAGCGTACTCAAGATCATGAGATCATTAAGCTTTTGGGAATCCCCTTTCACTTTAGAGGCCCAACATCAGAGCTCTGGGACCAAGTACTTTCTCGAATTCAAAGAAAAATTGAAAAATGGAAAACCAAACCCCTCACCCTCGCTGGTAAGTATCTAATCTATAAGTCTCTTTGTGCCTCTACCCATGTTTATTATTCGTCATGTTGGGCCCCTTCCCATGCTTCTTATCAAAAGCTTGAACGATTATTTTGAGACTTCATGTGGTCGTCTAAGGACTCCCAAAAAGGCTTTCATCGTGTTGCTTGAAATATAGTAACTCTTCCTAAGAACAAAGGTGGATCAGGCCTTTTGAACTCCTTTAAGAAAGGTCTCACCCTTGTCGCTAAGTGGTTGGTTCAACACCTGGATGCCCCCAATATTATTGGGAATCTTCTTCAGTTAAGGATTCGACAAGCATTCCCTAAGAATAGGTCTATCTGGAACGGTATCCACCCTGTTAATTGGATCCTTTCTCCTCATGACATTGTCATTCCTGGAACACATGTTTTCAAAAGCATTTGGAAGGCTTGGCAGGTCTTACATTCTCATGTGAATTGGAATAATATTCATATCAATCCTACTCTTCTTTCTAAGATTTTCCCTTGGTGGCTGCCCCTATGTCCTGCTCCTCTAGCCTCCTCAAATGCTAGGACAACCACCATCTGGTTTCAAAAGGGAGTTGTTTCCCTTAGATGTCTTCGTCTCACCAATCAATGGATTACTTGGGATATGTTCGAAAACTTATATGGGGCTTCTAGAACTATGCATCATTGCCTTGATAGACTTTATCACTTCATTCATCAATATTTCCATTTGGATGCTTCGATTCCTAGTCTCTTCCATGATCTTCAGTGGACTAATGGATCGAACCTTCTCCCCTATAAACCACATGTGACCTTTCAGTTGGTGCATGATTCCTCTATGATTGTTAATCGCTGCAATCGATCATGGAACAAAGAAGAGTCTGAACAGTTTTGGCTCTCTCTCTTTTCACAAGTGTGGAGCTTTCTGACACTTCCAAAAATTAAACAATTTCTTTGGTGCCTCCTGCATCAAGGCCTGCCTATCGGCAAACGTCGTGAATACCTTGGGATTCCAAACCCTAGTTGCCTCTCTGTGGAGGTCCTGATGATTTTGTCCACATTTTTTGGCATTACCCTTTCGCACAATCTTCATGGGAGTGAGTTTCTAAAGTGTTTCCTTTATGCAAGTTTTCCCATGAGGATATCTTGTTCTACTTTCTGGCCACCCCTTCTACTGACCTTCAGTTTCTTTGGAAAGTTATTAGGCCCCTTGTTCTTTACTATATATGGAAGTGCAGATGCACTGCTCTTTTCCAGAACACTAATTCGTCCAACTCTAACCATTTAACTATTATGGAAAAATCTCAACTTCTTCGCCTTTTGCATTTCCAAATTTTATCTCATACTTCTAAGTTAAAGTTGGATACTAATCAGTTGTTTTATTGTTTGCAGCCTTGGAGCAGATACACCAACTCGTGCACTCTT
>MNCI01001492.1:159789-175326 GCA_015680685.1 Gnetum montanum
CCCCACATTTCCTCCATCACTTACACAATGTGTTTTCTTTTGCCGCTTGTTTTCTATTGCATATTTCCATTTTTTGGTTTTACCCCCATCTTTTTTTCTTGAAACTATATTCTATCACATTTTTCTAAAAGACCTTTTCTACTATTTCTTTTTTGTTTTGAAGTCAATTATAGCCTAGTTTCTTCTTTTCTTCCCCTTATAAATATGTTTTCGCCTTAGATATGTCATATGATAGTTTGTAGAAAGGTTTCTATAATAACAAGTTAAGCAAAAAAAAATTGAGAGCATTAGGTAGAAAAGGAACATGGTAAGAAGATTTTGAGAGCCCTACCAACACAGGTAAGAAAGATTATTTTATACTGAATTTTCATCATTTTTGGAATTTCTTTGAAATCAATATTTTAATCTTATCTAGAGTTCTTTCTTGTTCTTTTGGTGAATTTTTTGAATTATGAAAATTTTACCCAACTTATCCTTAGATATTTTATGAATATTTTGGTTTACCTCATGATATGAGCATGATTTTGCAAGAATTTTGTGGAGTTTTGACTACCATAGATTCTAGCTATTTTGAAAATCTTTTCAATGCCTTTGTCTACATACAATAGTGGAGTGATCCTAAGTGAGATCCACCCTATAAGAGCAAGGGTTGTTAGATGGATTTTCTACCCTAGATTTTGATTCATAAGTTCATGTGAAGCTATTGATTTAGCTAAGACCATGACACTAGATAGTTAAGTCTAGTGGTCTGTGGTGAGGCATAATCAAGACCTATCCTTTTGATGAAACGTGGCTTGGCTATTGAGGATGTTAATAGTGAGCCTATTGTCAAGACCCCGCCATGAGTGACTTGTTTGGGGGTTTATAGTAGTAAGGTTATTCTAGAATGTGTTAGTGTGTTTCTTTGGTAGTGAAGATAACTAAGACCTAGCCCTTAGAGATGTCTCGCTAAAATATATATTCTTTGGATCTTCATTGGACATATTTTTAATCTCTCAAGACATATCAATATATTCTTTTGGTAGTGAGGATAACCAAAACCTAGCCTTTAGAGATGGTTGGATAAAATATAAATTCTTTAGATTTTTTGTTTTCTTCTGGATTTTCAAATTTCTTTTGGATATTTGGAAATTTTGTGACATTGTTGGACTTTGAAGCATTTTGGATATTTTATTAGAAATATTTGTCTAGCCCATAATGTGAGACTTTTCACCTAGAACCTTTATGCTCGATGAAGAAGAAAATATAATAACCTTTCTTATGAGAGAGGTTCTGACTCCTCATACATTTTGATGCAAACAACCCAAAGTAGGCAAGAAATTATCAAAAGAGGGACATGAGATGAAAGGTGGATCAATTTTGTACAACATGGACCATGTAAACCTAAAAAATAATTTTTGTATATGTACACTTTTTGGATATTTAATCCATGTATCTATTTTGATGAATAGATAATAAAGTATGAATATATGCCATTAGGACTATGAGATAGCAAATAGTATATTTATTTTTGACATGCACTATATGTTTAGGAAATTTTAATATTATTTATTATATATTAGTATTTTATTTAATTACTAGTTTAAATTTTATTAGTTAATTTAATAAATTTTAAACATGAATATATTTATTTTTAGAGGTCTTCTTAAAGTAAAACAAGTATCATTGAGATTGTTATTTTACATTCACTTTTATAATATACCCAATGAAATTTTAAAACATCTATATTTTTGTGGCTGCATAAATCTCTCTTTTTCTCTAAATAGATTTTATTTAATTATGTATGAGTTATGAGATTTTGTTGTGTTATATTATTCTACTATATTTATGCTTCTAATTAATAATTTTTATCTATTTTATAGCTTCCTTTTGAATTAGTAAATCAAGGTAAAATTTAAATCCTTGGGGTTTTGTAGCATCTCTATTAGTTATTTATAGGATTCTATAGATAATGAATAGAAGTGTTACATTGTTGGTATCAAAGCATGGATTTTTCCATAGATGTCATAGTATGGAACTCTTTTAGACCTTGTTTGATTTTTTTGATATTTTCTAAATTTGATTTAGTACAAAATGCAGGGGATAGGATTAGTCAATGATATCCCATCAAAAAAATTTCAAAATTCCTAGACAGCTCAAAATTAAGTATTTAAGCAACTATTGATCTTTCTTCAAAATCAAACCAAAATAATCATTATGAGTGCTTTAGAAATGTAGTAGACTGAAAAAATATAAGAACTAAATTTCCTTCTATTTTCCAGGAGAAAAATCCTTGAAGAAAGGGAGAATATCATAACCTAGAAATTTGTATAAATTTAATTATTTAATATGATGCATATCATTAATCCTTTAATGTTTTCAGATCCATTTCAATATATTATCTTATTTTTATTACTGTTTTTGTTGTTTTTTTTGTTAGTTTCCTACATAACTGAATGTAATTTGCTTATTAGGGCATTAGTTAAAGTTTTGTATCCTTTATTTTACTGCTATTAAATCTTAGTTATAGATCTTTTGAATATTTTATGATTAAATGTTAAAATCGAATTACCCTAAGATGTTTTTCTTTTTATTCGTTATTATGCCTTTACAAGTATTTGGGTATGCATATTTTATTATTTTACATATTTAGTTATGTATATTCAATCTTTATTATGCATATTCAATTATGCACATTTAGTTATGCATATTTTCTTTTTTTTTATGCATGTGTGATTATATAATAATCTGTTCATGGAGCAATTTTGAACCCTAACTTTACCCATGTCATATCCACTATAATTTTTTATCATTAAACTAGAATTTGAAGTTCATTTTTAATTATAATTTAACATTGCATAAATTAGTTTTGTTAAGAAAGTGCCTTAGGATGATGTCCTACCCAAACTTTGGCCTTATCAATGTGTTTGGGATGTTCAAAAACATTAATTTTAATCCTTGGTTCATTAGAATTGAAGTTACAGTTCTTGAGATATCACATTTTCTAGTTTGCTAAAATATAATGAAAGTTTCAAGATTTGAACTAGGCCATCATGATAAGTGAAGCGTAGATAATATTTCGACATACGATTAGGTAGAACACTTGATAATGATTTCATAAGTTCAAACATAATTTGATTTGAAGTCCCAGTATGCATGTTATGAGTACTTGAGTCTGAGGGTATTAATGAAGAGAGAAAATGAGGAAAAGAACTTATAGAGAAAAGCTTAGATTAAAAATTAATTTAAATTAAATTAAATTTCAAAAATAGAAAAGTCAAATGTAATTGGTAAAGCTTGTTCATGTGTAAAATGGATCAAAAGATGAATATATGCATAGAATATACAATATGCATAAAACTTATATACATTATCTCCATTGCCTATGCACATTGTCTTTTCTTTTGCTGCTTGTTTTTTGCCATATGTTTTTGCAATTTGGTTTTGCCACCGTCATTGTTTCTCAAAATTGTGTTCTATCACATTTTTCTAAAAGACCTTTTGTACCCTTTCTTCTTTGTTTTGAAGTTTATTTTAGCTTTGTTTCTTCCACTCTTCCCTTACAAATAGGTTATAGCTTTAGATGTGTCTTGTTGTGGATTTTCTATTCCTCCTCATTGCTTTTTGGTCTTCTATTATTCTTCTATAATTTTAATTATTATGTTGAGATTTTACCCAATTTTTATTATTTTGGACTTTTCTTAATCAATATATTAATTTTATCTAAATTTCTTTTGGTTCTTTTGATGAATTTTTGGAATTGTAAAAACTTTTCCCAACTTGCCCTTGGATATTTTATGAATATTTTGGTTCAACTCCTGATATGAATGTGATTTTGCAAGAATTTTGTGGAGATTTAGTTACCATGGATTTTGGCTATTTTAAAAATCTTTTGAGATAAAATAATAATATTTATGAGACTAATTTTGCTTGGTTGGTAGTGAGAGTCATAAATCTTTTAGATGCCCTATTTACATTATGTAGCAGAGTGTTCCTAAGTGGGATCCATCCTACGAGAACAAGGGTTGTATCATGGATTTCCTACCCTAGATTTTGATTTGTAAGTTCATGTGAGGCTATGGATTTAGGTCAGACCATGGTACTAAGCAGTTGAGTCTAGTGGTATGTGATGAGGCATAGTCAAGACCTATCCTTCTGATGATATGTGTGCCTTGGTCATTGAGGATGTTTGTAGTGAGGCTATTACCAAGACCTGACCATGAGCGACCTATTTGGGGTCATAAGGATAATTCAATTATAGTAGTAATGTTATTCCAGAGCATGTTGGTATGTTCCTTTAGTAGCAAAGGTGATGAGTAGCAAGTGCCCCCTATGCCCAACCATACGAATCATAAACGTTCATGCACAATTTGGTCGAATTTGATGGATGGGACTAGTTGTGGCATATAGATTATTAAGCATTGATCATTGAATGTTGTCTTCCCACATGGACTAGTGGTAGCTTTGTCATGTATGGTTAAGTTTAAAGTGAGGCATATGATAATTGATGATTTTAGACCTTGATTACTCTTAGCGATAAACATAATTGGAAATAAAATTTAGTACTAAGTCTAAGTAATAATGGTAAGGTAAATCTACTCTAGCTTAGAGCAATGAGCATTCAATCCTTGCTTACTATACACATCTTAGGCTCATGTAACCATTACTCAGTTACTAAGCATTATGCTACTAAGCAAACCAAGCTATAACACTACTAGGATTACCAAACAATTCCACTTAAACACTCAAAACCAGTCGTACTCATTCTGCTTTACTAATGAACAAGAAATTAAAGTACTTAAAAATATAAATGATTAAACTAAGAAAACAGTAAAAACTATGTTAAGTAAAATGAAGTGGATGATGCAATGATAAAAAGGAATCTCAATCTTTATTTCCAATCATGAAGTATGCCCAAGTACACTTCACTCGAATAAAGATTCTATACAACTACTCAACACCACACTTCGGGCATTCACTCTATCGCTAAAACTGTGAAATAAAACTGCAAGAATCTACCTAAGGATGGAATGAAACTTATGTAGATCTATGCACCCCAAGTGTTGTATTTATAGGCTACATACATCCCGTGACATTGAATATACAATGACATAGCTTGTGCTACAGTATCGAATCTAAGATATCATTGGTGGACAAAAATTAACTTTATCAAACAAATGCAACATCACATCTACAACATCCTAAATGTGACATAGCATCTACGATGTAGCAGCCAATTGAGATGCACTGACATGGATGCTACAATGCAGATGCAATGAAGCATCTATGACATAGCATCTACAATATCTTAGCCAAGTGATGCTTTAGCATAGGGTAATCAAGACCTAGCCCTTGGAGATGCCTCGTTAAAATATACATTCTTTGGATTTTTGTTTGAAATATTTGTAATATCTTTGGATATTAAATAATTAAAAGGATAATCCGATGATAGTAGTGAGGAGATCTCAAGACAGGTTGATATATTCTTTTGGCAATGAGGATAACCAAGACATAGCCTTCAGAGATGCCTGGATAAAATATACATTCTTTGGATTTTTGGATTTCTTTTGGATTTTTGAAAAGTTTGTGACATTTTTGGACTTTGAAACATTTTGCATATTTTATTCGAAATCCTTGTCTAGCCCATAACCAGAGACTTTTAACCTAGAACCTTTATGCTCAATGAAGAGGGAAATATAATAACCTTTCTTATTAGAGGGGTTCTAGCTCCTCTTGCATTTCAATGTAGAGAGTCAACAGTAGGTAGAAAATCATCAAAAGAGGGACATGAGACAAAAGATGGATCAATTCTATATAACATGGACCTGCTAAACTGAAAAAATAAATTTTATATATTTTGTATTTTTGTAAAATGAAAACCTTGTACACTTTTTGGATATTTGAGCCATGTATCTATTTTGATGAATAAACAATAATGTATAATAGATATGAATTTGTCATTTGTACCATTATGATCTTGAGATTACTAGGAACCATTTTCATTTCGATGTGTACTATATATTCAAGAAATTTTAATATTATTTATCATATATTAATATTTTATTTGATTATTATTTTAAATTTTATTAATTAATTTTAAAAAATTTAAATGTAAATATCTTTATTTCTAAAGGTCCAATTAAGATGAAACAAGTGTCTTTGGGATCATTATTTTACATACTCTTTTATGATATAACTAATGAAATTTTTTGACATCTATATTTTTGTGGATGTACAAATTACTCTTTTTCTCTAAATAAATTCTATTTAATTATGTATAAAAGCATTATGAAATCTTGTTGCAATGTATTATTCTACTATATTTATGGTTCTAATTAATAATTTTTATCTATTTTATGGCTTTCTTTGGAATCAATAAATCAAGGTTAAATCTAGCTCCTTGGGGTTTCATAACAACTCTATTAGTTATTTATAGAATTTTATAGATCATTAATAGGGCTGTTACACCTCTTAACAAACGTTTTCTTAACTAGTTAACAGTAGATGAAAACCATGCAAATAATTTTTTAAATTCTTAAAAGGTAAATGTAATTTTCCTATTATTGACTCATGAAAGTTGATGGTTAAATTAATTCCAATCCTTTTATTATCAATGATTTTCTTAAAATACTTTTCAATGTGTATTTGTCTCACAGGGTTTTGATTATGCAAATTTTCTCTCTAATTTTGATCATTTACTGAAATATGATAGCTTTCTTACTAAAATTAAAGATGCAGTGTTTAGCTTGGCCAATGATAAAGCTCCAAGTTTTGATGGAGTTCCCATTGAATTTTTTAAACATCATTGGGATGTTATTGGTATGGACCTTTATTGTGTTTTTATTGAAGTCATTGAACAATGTTCTCTTGGTCAAGAACTAAATAGAGGAGTCATCAAACTTATTTCTATGGATGGTAACCTTTCTCACATTGATAATTGGTGCCCTATTGCTCTTATGAATTCTATTTATAAAATTCTAGCTTCATTATGCCAAAGTGTACAATAGAATTGAATGGCATTTTATCATTACTTATCCTCACAAATATGGTTTTAATGAAAATTTTATTAGGATGGTGAACACTCTTTTTGTAGATATTAATGTACTTATGGCTACAAATATTACTAAGAGCTTCAAGCTTAAACACTTAGTTAAGTAAGGTTTCCCTCTTGCTCCTTATATCTTCATCATTGTTGTAGATTTTTTATGTCATGCTATATAGAAGGACCATAACCATATTTTTCTACAAGGCATTTTTATTGAAAACAATGTTCCTACTTTATTAAATATGAATTTTGTAGATGACTTCTTTTTTATGATAAAAATGACAAAGTTATTACAGATTATCTTTTTTTATCATGTTGATCAACATTGTAAACTTTTAGAATCTCAAATTAATTGGTCCAAATCTTCTATCTTTTGCAATAAGGAGGTTCAAGAATAGGCTTTCTCAAAATTTTGGCATTTCTTAGAAGAGTCAAATGTTTTCAAATTATTAAGCATTCCCCTTTCCTTTGGCAAATATTCAAAAACTTTATCAGATGTTAGTGAAGAAAATTAAACAAAACATTATTAAGTGAAAGGAGAAGAAGCTTTTAATGGCTAGTAAGTTTATTATTTGTAAGCATATCATTTGATGAGTGGTGAGATACCCCTACACTCAACCATACGAATACGAGCGTTTTCATGCGTGATCCGGTCGAACTCCGCAAACAGACTAGTTGTNCGAAAATCTAATATAACCTAAGTGCGATGAGCAGCCATTCCTTAATCATCCATACACATCTTGGACCTTGTACGCCACTAGGATTACCAAGCACAGATCCTAGGTATGCCACTGGGTTACCAAGTAGTCACACTTAAATGCTCATGATTAAGTCATACTCATTCCGCATTTCTAGGAGATAAGGATAAGAGAGATTAACTAAGAAACCAATAAATAATAATTAAATAAATAAATAAATAACAAAGTGAATGCTGCAATGATGAAGTAATCTTGATTTTTATTTCCGGTCATGTGCATGTCCAAGTACGTCACACTCAAATAAAGGATGTGGTACAATTACATTCATCACACTGCAGGCAGACATTGGAAAATAATCTATCTCTGGAGGGATCAAACTACCACAGTTTAGCTACAATCTAACTCCTATCTCCGAAACAAAGGAGAGCCGCTTCTTATTTATAGACATTGTGGCAGACTACGATATCGCGTACGCGATATCGCAGGGGAAGACGTGATATCACATACGCGATATTGCGGGGGATGCGATATTGTGGCCCATGCGATATCGCGTCCCATCATACCCCCACGTCTGAATGAAAACTCGTCCTCGAGTTACAGTGATTACACAATGGATAGGTATGGGATTATTAGATGGAAAATATGAAATGATACAATGCCGTAGTGTGGAAAGAAAACAAAACAAAAACACAACACATGAAATATGTTACAATTGCAAAATTTTGGAACTCATGTAGTTCCTGGTGGTAGTGGCTCCTCCATTGGTGCCTTCCCTTTATCTTGTGCTCTAGGTTTTGAGGGTTGATGATGCTGAAGTATGGCCTAGAGCTTCTCCTCTTCAGTCCAAGGATCTTGTGCCGTCCATGCTAGTGTTCCAATGTTTGACGGAGTTGGCACTTCCCATGAACAGGGTAGTTACGAGAACATTTGATTGGCCTTAACATACCAAGCCGTGAACACCCGTCGTTCCTCTTCATAGGCTTTGGCTTTATTCTTGTATTTGTGAAGGTCCGTTAGCCATCGAGCTAAGTCGGTTGTGACATCTTTCTATCCTTGGTAGCTGGCTTTTACCACCTCAAGTTTAAAATTTGCAACATCTAGTTTTTCCAACAGCTTCTTGCATTTTCCAAATTCTGCTTTGTATTTGATGTGAGTGGATGCTACCTACTATTCGAGCTCTGTTCTCGAGCACCCTATTGTTAACATGGTAAGGTTGGCATATCTAAGGTTTTCCAACTCCATGTATTCCGTCAAGTCCTGAATCTGCAGGTCCTGGTTCTTAACTTCCGCTTGGTGGGTGAAGGCATATGTGTCCAATACGGCCCACCAATCAGTGTGTTCAGCACTGATAGTATTGTTCTGAGCACCTTGGCCATATGGATCTCCTTTTCAAGGATCTATTTATACATCCCCACCTAATCCCAGAAGTGCTCCTTTAGCTTCTCGTGTTGTTTAGCCTCATTCTGCCATGCGCTTATCTCAATTGCTGACTTTTGACGAATGGCGCGCACCTCCTCCATTGAGAGGGTTCGATTTTCTCTAGCTAAACAACTCACGTCTCGGTTGGCCCGAATAAATTTTTCTCGTAACTGGTGAAAGTGTTCATCAAGAATGGTCTTTTGTTTCTCTACAGTGGACAATCGAAGGTTGTCAACAACCAGCTGCTTGTTTTATTCTTCTAAGGCCTTGAGTACCTTAAGATGCACATGGGTTTGCGCCTGTGATGCGGAGGCATCCCAAACAGCCTTCTCCTTTTCATCTACCATCATTTTATTCTCTACAATTATCTTTGTTAGTTGCTCGATTCTAAAGTTTTCTATCTGGCTATGGGGACAAATTACAAAGGGTCTCGTTGTGCTGGTTGTAAGGCTACGAGCTACTCTTGTAGTTTCTGCACTTCAGCTTCAGCATGCTCAGACCTTGCTTTTGATAAGACTAGCTTCCCCTTTGTGGAAATGAGGTCTGATTGAATTGCTGTGACATCCTGAGGGATGTCAAACAGGGAGATCATTACTTGTCCTGTTTGAAGCAATCTATCAAGTACATCCTCATGTTCTGTAGGAGTCATTGAGGTTCCGGCCAGAGTTTGAGAATCCTGTGCTCCTGAGAGATCTACCAGTGGCACAATAGGTACATTGAAGGATTCTTTGATGTGGTTTGCAACCACTTCTGCAACTCCCATGGCATTCTAGTGTTGCATGACCACCACAGTGGCCCCTTCACTAGTCTTTAACTGCACCTAGAAAGATGTCGCGTTTCCTAAGATTTTTTGCGACCATCTACTTTTCCCTCCTCCTGTTTGAATGGATACTTCACCCCTTGTGCAATCTAGTGAAACCATAGGCTGTATGGCATCATCAATGATGTGGAAGAGGTTTGCATCATCACGACTTTCCCAACTAACTGTCTCAGCGATGACCCTAAAATGGCCCATCGACGATCTGTAGTCTTGCAGTGGCGATGGTTGATCCTAGCCTGTGCTAGGCCTTGCTTCTTCTTGTTGGCTGGGACCTATGGCTATAGGTTGACTGATTCTAGCCATATGTTCTTCCTCTTCTTCTAGTCTCAACTCCTCACTAGTGCTTTTTCTTGGAGCGGGTGCCTTTAGCAATTCAGCATATGAAGCAGTTTGGGCTTTTCAGAGGAAGTCATTGGTGTATCCCCGAATACCAGCACATCGGCAAAGTTTTCTAATAAGACAAGGGAAAGGCAACGCCATCTTCCCTGTCTTCCGTTCTTCAAACTGCCTCAGGATCTCTGTCAAATATAGATGGGGTAGGTTAGCATTAACCTTTCCCATCAACACTACACATCTTCTAGCCACATACGTGGATATTCTTTTCAAGCCTTTTGTGGGAAAGAGGTGATATGTCCCAATTTTGAAATAAACTCTTTCTTCCGTCATCAATTCACCAAATGCTTTATCTCTACCATAAGTCTTTTCCAACCAATCCTTTCACACATCGCGGCCTAAACGGGTGGATAACTGAGCAACCTGGGGCCCTATATTCAAAAGATTTAACACTTCTGAAATGGCTTGCACAAAGAAGTCAACTATCACACCACAAATATTAATAGTGGTGCTTTGCTCCCTATTGTGCCAAAATTGGTACATCTCCCCTAAGTACTAGGCACCACTTTCAGAGAGGATAGGCCATAAGGGAGATCCTTTAAGGTGATCCCTAATGGCCTCAGAAGAGAACTCTACAAAAGATTCAAAGTTTAACTCCACAATTACTACAGCGAATGTGGAATTCTCATGGATAGCCTGAACACAATCTTGGGGCAACGTGAGTTATTGTCCCTATTTAGGTGCTACAGCAGCTCCTCCTTCTGCCTGCTCGGACCATCCAGTAGGAGGTTCATCTTGATGGATGCTGAATGATTGCTCCTCCTATTCTGCATGTTGTCCGGTAGGACCTTGTCTTCCACCTCTCTGAGATCATTTCTTTCCACCTTGAGCAGGACCCTCCTGTTGTCCACATTTCGGGGCCATCTACAATCACACAGGCCAAGCGTTAGTAAGGTTGTTTTTGCAGTCAAGTTATACCTTACTACTTGCCTTTATTAATGATCTTATTTTATCACATGTGACTGTGCCCAAAAGTTTGTAATAATGAGTCCTATGACTTAGGTGGTTTCCATTTTTAATTTCCCGGTATACCGAAGGGTTAATTGATTTTTAGGCACAACTATTCTAAGTGGTATATTTAATTACCCTAAATGATGTCCTTTGGGCAATGATAAATTTCAAAAAAGTTAGGCACTTTTCAACAAGTGTTCCTGCCCCACGACTAAGCTGAACACTTTGGGTGCAAGTAGGTTCAAACACAATGAAAATTAGAGTACCAACAAGCAAGATATGAGTAGAAAAGCAAGGGTCACTCAATCGCAAGTCGCAAACAAAAATTTCAAAAAATCCCCCCCATGTGAATTTAAAAATGATGCTAAGTGTTGCGGCGGGGGTACCTATTTATAGGCATCAAGGACACAATATCACGTACGATACATCATGTACGCGATATGACGTGGGACGCGATATTGCATACACGATATCTCGTCCCTGGTGATGTGAGACACCATGAGAATACCGATTTTTTAAATGATTTTCTTGAAATTAACGTTGGAAATTAAGGACATTGACTATGATCAAGATGTTCCAGGGCAATTTCATTAATTCAAAAGGCACCATTAATGATAATGGTGTGGATTTTATCAATAAAACTGTGGGTGGTAAGAAAAAGGGTATGTAATGGTACATTGGAATGTTGAAATTCAGAGGGATAATAGTAGGGAAAGAAAATCAATTGAAAAAGAAGCTGAGGGTAAGAAATTGCATGTGTGAGCTATGTCCTAAGTGAAGATTACAAAAGATTACACAAGTGGGTCCTCGCCAAAGCAGGTTTCAACCTATAATACCATTGTGTCACGACACTTAAAAGTGTCTGTGGGTACTAGAAGGGTTAAATGTAATCCACACTAACTCCACAAAACACATACATGTAAATATTACCGGAATCATGTAAGAATTATATGCTACACGAAACATGAGCTACAATTACATGAATAGTGAGATGAGATGAAGTATAGAAAGGAATCGTAGAGATTAGGACATGAGGTAACTGACTCAGGGCACAGCGAATCCTACGTGTAAAGTATGATTAACGTGTCATTAACCTGTCATTCCAAGATCAGGACCAATTCCATTCCTTGAATTAGTGACATCACATTATTTCATCCCATGATGAACAACTATGAGAGTACCAGAACAACACGGCGTACGATCACTTGACGTTTTGTTCAAGGGAGAAGTGATTTTTGTTTTATGGCACTTCTTTTTTTTCTTTTCTTTTCTCTTCATTTTTTTTTAATACTGAATCCAGAGAAGCCGCCAACCTTCAAGCATGGGTGCATGTCTTTCCATGGGACCCCCTAGAATAGCATTTGATTTTTAAGTGCCCATTTGATTACTCTTACTCCCATTTTCGTTAGATCTACAAGGATCTTAGTACAACCACATTACATGATAACTTCCACTGATGTCACCAAAGAGAATCCACAAGTCCCCTTGATGTCACACCCTAATCATTCCCTCTTGGTCCATCTTCTTCATTCGGGGTACAATGAACACAAAATTAATTTTAAGTTTTAAAATGTCAAGAATATCACTGTACCCATGAACATAACCTCTTATTTATAGTATGGATGAGTGGGTGTAATGGGCTCACTATCCAAATAATTGATCACTCATGACTTAATAACATAAAACACACCTCAACCAACGATCCACATGAGTGTTTTATTCATAGATGAGATTACTTACAAAAAACGTAAAAAGAGAAAAACACAAAAACACAAAAAGATGAAAAAATAAAACAAAAAGTTGAAAAATGAAAAACTGAAAAACAAAAAGTTGTAAAATCAAAGAAAATAAAAATTGGTTATTAATCCTTCTTGTTATTAGAATGGGGGGTATCCCCCATAACTAAACGGTTGAGTATGGTAAGGATTAATAAATGAAGAGTGAGGATCCTTGCATGTTGGAAGTACTTGGGCCCGATCATACTTGTCCCCTCAGGGTTCACACACTTGATTATAATGAGCATAGTGGGGCACTTTATACGATGTAGTTCCCGGATAATGAGTTGACCCACTATGATATTTACGACCGTTAGATGGTATGCAAGGATTGGGGTGATGCCTCCCATGGTTATGTTCATTGGACCGTATAGTTGTTGGAGTGTTAGTTGGTGGCCTTGATGAAGTAACATGAGGCGTTGGATTCGAAGATGAGGGTGCACCACAGTGTTGGACTTGTGCTAAGTCAGAGGATGTAGTGGCCTCGGAATTATGTTGTCCCTTCTTACAACCATGTTTAAAGAAGGGACGCTTTTGATGTTGCTGAGGTTTCTCATTGCTGTTGGAAGTAGTATCACAAGTATTGTTCGTGGGTTGTTCCTATGGAACAGACACCTTAGGAATAGTTTGTGGCAATGTGGAAGGAGGGAAAGGACAAGAATGTTGAAAGTTAGGAGGAGTATAAGATGCACAAGGTGGTGGTTATGTTGGAGGCATGGGTTGATAGTATTGTGGAGAATAGTATTGTGGTGGAATAAAGTATGTTAGCCCAATTGGAGAAACAGGATGTTGAACTTGATAAGCGTTTGGATTTGGTTAACATGAAGGGTGTCTCCAGTCTAAGGGTGGTCTTCCCTATGACTGGGATTTTTGCCACTGTAATCGAACACAGTATCTCTGTATGAACTCTAGATGTAACATGTTTCCCCAATGCTCATGTAGATGTAACAATATTGGGCATTGGCCCTTGTGGTGATCGTACAGGCATATGTTGCATTCATACGTAGGATTGGTAGTTGAGCGCTTGTTCCCTTCATTCTTCTTTTTCGAATGTCTACTGTTTTGTCCTACTTCTTGGGTTGTCAAAACTCTATCCCCAACGTTGTTGATAAATTCTCCACACTTTTGATACGTCCATTCCAACATCTTATTGATCTTTGCCTCAGCTTCTTCTAGTGATTGTTGTATTGGCAAAGATGATGTTTTCACCTTAAGGTTTGTTGATTTCTCCTTTTTATGATCATGGACCTTTGTTAAGTTGAGATTTTGTTCCCGTTGATGTTTTTCAACACTCTCCCATCTAGCCATATCTCCTTCTTCTTTTGCTACCCGCTTAATAAGCTCTTGGACTTGATGGGTTCATAGTTCATATAGTTGACCTTGGGCATACATCCCTAAGGTCTCTCTTGTTTCATTACGTAGCCCATCAATGATATGGTNTCCTCAAGGTTGACACTCTTGTGTAGGTTTGATATTTTTCGTTAAAGGCTTTTACCATCGTTGACCAGCGTCGTATTGAATTTGGTTTTAACGATCTATACCATACTTTTGCTTGGTCAACAAGTGTCATAGGAAAGAGGTTAAGCTTTTGCCAACCGTTATCAACGTTGTTCCATGTGCAGACATCGTAGAAGGCTAGCAAATGTTGATGTGGATCTAAGTCATAGCCTCCTGAAAATTTAGGAAAGTTGTTTAAATCGAGCCTGGATAGACGGCTCGCTTTACAATGCCTATGTGAGATTCGAACAGCCTCTTGTATTTGTGTTAGGCTTGTAGTGGCCTATAGGGGTTCATCATCATCCTGTAAGTTATGCTTTTGTGTGTTGGGATGACGTTGTTTTTGTTCATGTTTATAAGAAACCCCCACTTCAGATTATATACTGTAATCTTCATCATCATATAGTTCGTTGGTTCTCCAATGAACTTCCTCACTAAGTGTGGCACTATTGTAATCTTGTAGGAGAGGCATTGTTGTGAAGTTGTGTGTGAATTTATGTGTGAATTTTTATAATTATTTCTTCTTCCTAAGAGATATATCGTTAAATCCTATACAGCAACCTTGTATCATATAACTAATCTAGATAACTAGCACCATCCCTGGCAACGGCGCCAATGATGAGTGGCGAGATACCCCTACACTCAACCATATGAATACGAGCGTTTTCACGCATGATCTAGTCGAACTCCGCAGATGGACTAGTTGTAGCACCCAGACAGTTATCCTTAGGTCGTAGTTCATTGTCTTCCCACCTGGACTAGTATTAGCTTTGTAACGTATGGCTTAGTCCAAAGTGAGGTGTATGATGTGTTCCTAATCTAATGCTACTCCTGAAGGTAATGGAAAATAATATTAACTACGCTAAGCTAGGGGGGAAAAGGTAAGAGAAAATCTAATCTAGCCTAAGTGTGATGAGCAGCCATTCCTTAATCATCCATACACATCTTGGACCTCATGCA
>MNCI01001492.1:181322-226280 GCA_015680685.1 Gnetum montanum
AAGAGAGATTAACTAAGAAACCAATAAATAACAATTAAATAAATAAATAAATAACAAAGTGAATGTTGCAATGATGAAGTAATCTTGATCTTTATTTCTGGTCATGTGTGTGTCCAAGTACGTCATACTCGAATAAAAGATGTCGTACAATTACATTCACCACACTGCAGGCAGATATTGGAAAATAATCTATCTCTGGAAGGATCAAACTGCCAGAGTTTAGCCACAATCTAACTCCTATCTCCGAAACAAGGGAGAGCCGCTTCTTATTTATAGACATTGCAGCAGACTGCAATATCGCGTACGCGATATCGTGGGGGATGCGATATTGCGGCCCATGCGATATCGCATCCCATCATCATTCAAGCTACTCATGTGCATTATTCTTGATGTTGGGCTCCTAGTATTTCTGTATATCGTCACATTGATTAGCTTGTAACAAATTTTCTTTGGAGTCATAACCATTCTAAAAAAAGGATTTTGTCATTTTGCATGGAACATTTACACTTCTTACAAAGAGGATGGTGGATTAGGATTAATGAATTGTTATAAATAGGATATTATTTTATGTACCATGCGGGTGGTTAAATGCTTATCTTGTAGAGAGCCTTCTTGAATTATTACCTTTTTCCATTATCACCTTTTTCCGAGGGGGGTAACGATGCTGATTTTTCTGCTTTGGATGACTTGCGAAATAGTGATGATGATGAAGATGTTTATTATTATCATATGAATAGATTCAAAGCTTCATCATCCAGAAAAGTTGAATCTAATTCATCTCTGCAAGAAGATAAATATATATTAGATCAATTAAAGAAAGAATTAAAATAATTAAAAAGTAAATTAGAAAGAGTTCCATTAGAAAATATAGATAAATATGTATTAGTAGAAAACCAAATCCAGAAAAAGAAAGAAGATATAAAACAATATAAACAGTTTATCAAAGAAAATGAATGGCATCTAGAGTCACAACCAGAGCCATCAGAAACTAAAGCATTAGATGAATTGGAACAAATATTAGAAGAACATAAATCCCAATCTTCACAACAAACAGAAAGGAAGGAGAAAGATAAAGATGAATATATTCATGTGGTAAATAGATTTGTTTGGAGAACAAGAAGAATTGAACAATTACAAAAATTTATTCAATGGGCAAGCAAAGAAATAGAAGATCTTCAATTAGAAGAAACTAG
Organism: Gnetum montanum; assembly: GCA_015680685.1. Taxonomy (NCBI): domain Eukaryota; kingdom Viridiplantae; phylum Streptophyta; class Gnetopsida; order Gnetales; family Gnetaceae; genus Gnetum; species Gnetum montanum. The sequence continues at coordinate 182,516 of MNCI01001492.1, forward strand.
TGATTTAAGACATGGTTATCAACTAGAAACAAATAAAATGCTACCTATCATAACAAATTCCAATAAAAAATTAGTTCTTCAAGTTCCAATGTGCATAATGTGGATAAAATTAGATAAGTTTAAAACTTATCCTATTGATGTTTTAATCGATATAGGAGCAGAAGCCACATTAGCAAGAAGAGGGATAATTCCACAATATCTTTGGAAACAAAGCCCTAAATTAGTTATTACTTTTGATAAAGTGGATAAGTTTGTAACAGAAGGAGCTAAAGTTCCAATCTAATCACCTTTAGGAAAAATGTTTTATTTAACTATTTATTGTATAGAATGGTTAACGTACAATATGGTAATACGTATGGATAATTTACAACAATTTGATCCATTACTGTTATCTAGAAATAGTATACAATTAGGACCACATAAGTATAAACTACTAGAACAACCTACCATTACATTTGATTGGCAACCTCCAAAATAAGAAAATACAAGATAGGTAATTAATCAAATTCAAAAAAGAGAAACGAATCTAGAAGACATGAAAAGAAAATTATTAGAACTCGCAAAAGATGACCCTACAGCCTTTCGTCATAAGAAAACTCATTAGTGTCATATCACATTATTAGACAATGTGAAGGTAAAAGCAAAAGCACATCACATTAGTATGTTAAGGTAAAAGCAAAAGCACATCACAATGGTATGTCACCAGAATTGAGACAAGAATGTGAACAAGAAATTGCACAATTGCTAGAAAAGAAACTTATACAACCCAGTGTAAGTATGTTTAGCTATGCAGCTTTTTACATTAATAAAAGGGCTGAACTGACTAGAGGGAAAAAGCGTTTAGTTGTTAATTATAAACCATTATATGAAATTATCAAACTAGTTCAACATCCGATACCAAGAAAGGATGATCTATTCCAAAGATTAAAGAATACTCATATATATTTTGATCTTAAATCAGGATTTTCGCAGATCCAAATATACCCAGAAGATAGATGGTTAACAGCATTTACGGTTCCAGTAGGATTATATGAATGGATGGTACTTCCTTTTGGAATAAAAACAGCACCATCAATCTTTCAAATGACTATGGATAAAATCTTTGGTAATTATCTTTTTATCATGGTATATATCGATGACATTTTAGTCATGTCTAAAACCATTGAACAACATCTTGAAGAATTTTATAAGGTTATTGATAAAAATGGTTTAATTTTATCACCATCTGAAAAGAAAATGTTTATTGGAGTGGATATAGTTAATTTTTTAGGATTACAAATCCAAAATGGTAGGATAACACTGCAAGATCATATTTTAGTAGAAATACAGAAATTTCGTGATGCCATCACTGACAAAACCCAATTACAAAGATTTTTGGGTTGTTTAAATTACATTGTAGGTTTTTACCAGAATCTTGCCAAAGATAAACAACTGCTTAACCAACAACTTCAAAAGGAAGCAGGTCCTGGACAGATAAACATACAGAAATGGTAAGAAACCTAAAACAATAATGTACCAAATTACCACAGTTAAGAATGCCAACAACAAGTACATTAATTTTAGAAACAGATGCATCAGAAAATTATTGGGCCGCAGTTTTAAAAGAAAATTTAAATGGTTTAATTCATGTATCTAGATATGCGAGCAATAGTTTTAATCATGCTGAAAGAAATTACCATGGCATGCATAAATAATTATTAGCAATTATTAAATGTATAGAAAAATTTAAACTTTTTCTTTAGGAAAAGAGATTTATTGTGAGTGACTTAAAACACTTTAACAAATATCTTCAAGTGAAAAACTTAAACAAATGGTCTCTTTTTCTTGCAAATTTTAATTTTGATTCAAAATATCTATATGGAAAGAAAAATTCTCTAGCGGATTTCCTTACTAGAGAATTTCATAATTAACAGTTTGTTTATGTGCAGATTTTCTTGTACAGCAAGGTTGGACTTTACATTCTAGTAGGCGTATCAGGAGATGTCCATATGTCCATATAATAACCAGTATTTGAGTCAAAGTGAAATCCTTAGTATCCAAAATTAGCAAAAACCAACATGGTGGATTAGGATTAATGAATTGTTATAAATAGGATATTATTTTATGTACCATGGGAGTGGTTAAATGCTTATCTTGTAGAGATGCTCATTTTTTTAATTGAATCCTTTTTCCAAAAGGCATTGCTATATCAAGTTCTATTATCATAAAGCATATTTGGAAGGCTTGGAGTTTTATCAATGACTTTTGAAACTTCAATAATATTACTATTTCTATATCTATGCTTAAGCTTTTTCCTTGGTGGCTTCCAAGTAATAATGAATCATGGTCTATTAAGTGTTCCCGCTTTTGTAGTACATGGTGCAAACTTAGCATTTCATCCCTTTCATCTCTTCGCATGCATAATCACTAAATTACTTGGTCTAAGTGTCAATGTCTCTTGAGAAACTGCTTCAAATATATCATCCGGTAAAAGAAAATCAATTTGAGGTGAGGGAGATAAACTTCCCTGAGGAAAAGAGGAACCTGATGAATCCATCATTGCGACTTGCCCACCCCTGGGCCACGCACTTTCCCGGCACCGTTCTACTTGCCCACCCCTGGGCCGCGCACTTTCTAGACACCGTTCTGCAACCCCAACTATAGGAAACCCCTCACCACTAGTGTGCGTGCAGCCTCACAGAAGCAACAAATCCTAGCAAATCGAAGGTGGCCACAAGCAGCAGGAGGAAGAGCCAAGCCACTAGAGCGCGGCGCAACAGCGGCCCAGGAAGCCAAAATCCTAGGGCACCACGGCAGCAAAAAACCAAGACCAAAAGTCAAAGAGCCAAATGCAATGGACAACCAAGCCAAACCTGAGGAGCCGCAACGTAGCGTAGCAACCCACGCGGAGCCAGCGACCCAGAGACCGTAGCGCAGCCCCGTGTGCAATAGGAGGAAACCAGGTGAACTGTCGCTCAACGGTCCGCCCAACGGTCAACAGGGAAGTCCAATGGGCAGATTTGGATATATGTGGTAAGAATATTACAATTGGTTGTATTACACGACTATAGGAGTATCAGCAACAAGACAAAGTATACTATTAATTTGGAATGGTTTCTACTTTTCTCAATTTATTTTTTTTCAAATTGTGAGATTTTTACCAAGGTCCCCAAGTTTAAACACTCAAGTCCATAGCCTCCTTCAGCCCCATGGCATTCAGGTTTCTCATGCTCGATACTACACTCGTCATTTCATTTTGGTAGAATTATCTGATGCCTCTCAGGTCGAAAAGGCTCTCTCTTAAAAACATTTTCCAACAAGGAACGCAACCCTAATCGCACGCACCTGGAGTTTTGACTTTAACGTCAACGACCCGACTTTTAATATAATTCCTTGTTACGTGGAACTGCGCCCAATCTTCCACTTATTTTCTTATCTATTGAGAGTGACATTGTGAGCACCTTGGGCCCTATTATTTCCGATCATTGTACGGCAATCAACGGAACTCAAATTCGTCATTATTGTATTGAACTGGATATAGCTCTTCGGAAGACCTCATTAACCCTCGCTGTTGGTGGAAAACTCTTCACCCAAAAAGTGAACTATTTTTACCTTCCAAACTCGTGTAGCTATTGTCACAAGGTCGAGCATCATATCTTGGCATGTCCTATCCTAGCCAGGAAGAAACAACCTGTAGCATCTGAGAAGACTCATTCCCCAGTCCCACCATTACGCCCACCCTCAGTACCCTTTAAATTCGGATCTCCTCCCCCAACAACTCCTCAATCCTCCTCTCAATCTAACCCCTCCAAGCTACAGAAACAACAGTCAGGTTCTCACACCTCCACCCATGTCATCCCTTCAAACGTTGTCAAGGACTCAATCTTAGAGGATGAATTTGTGGTGAGCAGTGGAAGGAAACGAGCCAAAGCTTCCTCTAGTTATACTCCTCCCTCCTGCTCCTCTTCCCTACACACTTCCATGGCCCTTGTCCCCACCAACAACTCCTTTGCCCTCCTGTCAGAAACAAAGGAAATCGATGCTTTGACTTTCAAACCTTCCGTTGACCTCCCATCCAAACTACCCCTCATTTCCCCATGAATCTCCTTTCTTGGAACATTCGAGGCCTTACTGGTAGGCTTCGACGGAAGCCAGCGGGCAACTTTATATCTAGTCTTAATATGGCCTTTGATTTCGTTCTCCTTCAAGAAATTAAGATCTCAGCCAACCTTTTATCCTATTCCACCCATTGGTTTCTTCCTCACTCCTCAATCCTAGCAACGTCCCATGCGAGTGGGAAAGGAGGCACGGCCATTCTCCTCTCACCCTAGTGAAAATCTAAAATCCTTCAAAGTGGTTTTGATTCTAAGCATAGAGTTTCCTAAGCCACCTTCTCATCCTTGCATGGCCCTTTTGGCATTTGCTCGATTTATGCCCCAAATGACTCCACAAAACGGGCTCTCCTTTGGTAAGAACTTGCAACTTCTCTTCCCCCAATGCCTTGGATTTTCGGGGGAGATTTTAATATGGTTGAATTCCCTCATGATAAGCTCAGATGGGTGTTTCTTCAACTGCCCAATCTCGAGTATTAGACTTGGTCCACCTTTAAGAAAAGATTTTACCTCTCAGACGGGGTGGACAACTCCATGTGCATTCCCCTCCATAGATTTACTTGGAGCAATCTCTATCTTGGGCAGGCTCGCATCTTCAGCAGGTTAGATAGGTTCTATTTCTCCACCCTTTCCTTTTGGCAAGCCTTCTCTGCCACTACGGTTCATCACCATGCTACCTTATCCAACCATCTTCCTATCTCCATATCTATCAAGTTTCACAGTAGCCCTCACCGACAAAAATTCCATCTTTTCCGACTACAAAACAACTGTTTTTCTTCCCCAACTACCCAACTTCTTCTATCCAACCTTTGGAATGTCAAACCTAGGCCCCTAAATCAGGTGGGTTGGATTAATTGGTGACATCGTGCTTCATGTCGAATGCGAAACTTTGCTCATTCGTATGGTAAAACGATGGCTACTCGAGCCAAACATGAATACGACAAAATTCACCTCACTATTGAACATCTCACTAATAAACTAGCTCAAGATCCCTTTAATACTCTAGTTCACGAGGAGCTAGCTAGAGCACGCGTTGCCTTCCAACATTGGGAAGTGTACTGAGCACAAAGTGCCTTAACTAAAAGTTGGCTCACTTAGTTAAATATTCAAGACGAACACTGTAAAGAATTTTTTAAATATCTCAATACTGCTTCCCCTTCGCATGCTATTGACAACATCTCATGTGATGGTACCACCATTACTGACCACAATAGTATGCTCTCTTTTCTTAAGAACCACTACGAAACCCTTTTTGCAACTACCCCAATGAACATCTCTTCATTCAAGGCTACCACCCCCAATTATCCTCGCCTTATTAATCCCACTATGCTACAAAGTCTTGATGCTGATATCACTCTAGTAGAGCTTCAGGAGGCCTATTCCAAGTTAAGTCGGGGAAAGGCTCTTGGTTATGATGGGTTTCCCGTAGAATTTTTTCAAAATCATTGGGATTTGGTGGGAAAGGATCTTTTGCAGGTCATTAACGAGGCTCTCTTAACTAGTTCCCTTGGGCCCAATCTAAATCAAGGGGTAATTCGTCTCCTCCCCAACTCTAGGGATCTAACCGATATCTCCAATTGGCATCCCATAACTCTTCTCAATGTGGTGTATAAAATTTGGGCAAAGTACCTTGCCTTATGGCTAAAAAAAATTCTTGGCCAGATCATATCTCCCCAACAAATAGGATTTGTTCCTGGTAAATATATTTTAGATAATGTGGTCGCGGCGTGGGAAGGTCTCAAGTGGGCTGAGGATGATGGACAAGATATTCTCCTTGTGAAACTTGATTACGCCAAGGCTTATGACAACATTAAGTGGGATTTTATCTTACAAACCATGACCAAACTTGGTTTTGGACCTAAGTTCTTGCATATGGTGAAATGCTTATTCTCATATGCTACTGCATGAATTGCCACTACCTTCGGCATTACCTCTCCCTTTCCAATATATACGTCTATGCGGCAAGGTTGTCCTCTCGCCCCCTATCTCTTTATCATCACATCAAACTTCCTTTGTCATCAAATTAACCTAGACATTCAAACTAAAGTTCTCATTGGGGTCTGCCTTTCTTCCTCTCAACAACAGCTTCTCAATATGCACTTCACCAATGACTCCTTTTTTCTAGTTCAAAACACAGCCGCCAATTTGCACCGCCTCTTATTAAGGGTGGAGCAATATTGCACACTCTCAAGTTCCACAATTAATTGGAATAAATCCTCTATTTATAGCTTTAAGGGCAATTACAAACATGTGACCAACTATAATTGGAAGCACCTTCAAGATCAAGACATTGTTAAGATTCTGGGAATCCCTTTCCATTTTAGAGGTTCAACATCTATTCTCTGGGAGTAGGTTATTTACCGAATTCAAAAGAAACTCGACAAATGGAAAACTAAACCTCTCACACTTGTGGGTAAATACCTTGTTTGTGAGTCCATATGCGCGTCCACCCATGTGTATTACTCTTCGTGTTGGGCCCCCTCCCAAGCTGCCTACCAGAAGCTTGAATAGTTATTTCTTATAAATATTAGTATCATATATATTCTTATTAGTTATAATACTAATATTTGGCTAAGATTCAATTATCATTGAAAGGTTAATCACAATGTGCAATTATGAAAGCAACAAATTCAAAAATATAAAATGCCACTACTTCAAAAATTAGATGTTTTCTGTAGTACTTGATTCATCAAAGTTTGCCTATTAGTATTTGACACTCCCATTCGAGTGTTCATGACCCAAGATTGACTATATGCAACTTGGAAATTATATTCATCAAATGTTTTTTCACTTGTCCCCTTGCTAGTAGCTCTTGGATTTGGTGTAACAAGTACTTACATGGTTTTCAACCAAGATTGAATAAAGTTTTATTTGGTAACACTCCAAGTTTGTTGATTTCTACTTCATAGTTGAAGTTACTTTTGTAATGTCTCATTCTTTATGCCATCTATAAGTTTCAATGTAATGTGATTTCTCAACTAATTTTCTTCCTTTGTCAACTCAAGATGACATCATTCAACATTTGATGCTTTTGAAAAATTCCTAAATGTTTCTCTCTATGCTTTTCTTTTTTATTAACAAAAAACCTTTAGTAAGAAGTAAAAACCTTTACTACCCTAGAGAACATGATTTTAAAAATTGGTTGTAAAGATAAAAACTTGAAAAAGGCATCCAAGAACTATTAGACCTTTTCTTTTGTTGTTTTCAAGCTTTTACTATATGCTTTTCGCCTTTCATACTCTAAATCTATTTTTTAATGTATTTATATTTTGAAGTTCAAACAACTAACACCTAACACCTCATTATAACAAATAGAATTGACACAAGGAAATGATGAAAAGCTCATGGTGGATTAATGTGCTTTTTGATAAAATATTCTCCGTTAGGTTGAACATAGAACTATTATCAAACCTCTTTTATGGTGTAAAATGTTAAACTATTAAAAAACATGAAGTGTAACGTGTGTATTGAGCAAATATGCATCTCTCATATCCAAGATACAAGGATTCCTTAAACACGAACTAATAATAGCGTAAAATTGCTTAAAGAATGAATAAATATAAACTGGGAGCAACGACACAGTGAGCATATAAATACAGGACACTCGCCCAGAAACCTACCTCCAGCTACAAGATAAGATGCCTTAACAAGTAAAAAGACAATTTACCGCGCTAGCAAAATTCCTGTCAGGAAACTGTCCCAGCGTTTGTATTAAATTCTACGAGAGTTGGCTTGTTTGCAGAACTTCTCAGGATGATGCCTCTTGACAACTTCGAATCTGATGATGCTGTTGACAGCCGCGTCTGCTGAGAAAGTCTTCAAGACATACGTATTGTAGCTTTATCAGCTTCTGAGCCATTTCAGCTCACGCCTGCTATCAAAACAGAATGTGCAGGTACAGAATTATCCAGCCTGCCATGGAAAATACGGCAAAAATGTGAACCCAGAACAACACAGCTGCAGCTTCTTTCTCTCCAAATCCCCTTAGATTGGCCACAGCCCCTGCAAACACGGGAAACGTTGATGTCTGTATTATTACCAGTTTTCTTCTAGCGGTGCCATTGCAGAATTGATGAATGCTTGAATGAGGACAAATATTTGGATTTTAGGATGATCATGCAAATTGAAATGAGCATACCTCCCAAAATAGTAGTAGGCATAGAATGTTGGAGCAGAAGAACAAAACGGAACATCTTGTCATTAGGCGGTAGAAAGCCTAGCTTGTCTGCTAGCATCACAATTCCAAGACCTGCAGGTGGGACGAGTACTAATCTACCGAATATAATGGCTACCGTGGTTCTCAACCCAAGGGTGGAACTTCCCGGTCCTGGTCCTGTTCAAAATTTACAACAATGTGATTGCCCGGAACGTTTAAATTTGATTTTCTTTTATTTTGGGGACAAAAGTTTTACAAGAATTTCAGTAAAACTAACCCCCAACAAGACTTCCTCCAAGAGCTAACAAAATGCACGGTATCATAGCGCCTCTGCGAATTCCGGAAAACACGTAGTTCAGACGAGATCATTTTAGAAAAAAAAAATGGGCAGTTATTTCCATCAACTCTTAACATTGCTAAAGATTGATTTCCTCCTTGACATCTGTATATAAATATATGAACCAGCAACCCTTGAGTTTTGACAGAATTCCTACCCAAGGATTACACAGCTATCTGTTATAAAAAACAGCGGTGCATCGTCCTCCAGGATCAATTTCTTTATGGACGGTATAGCTCCCATTACCATTGCAAGTAACTGCAATCAAGACAGCAATGTCGTTACCATTTTCGTTTCAGCACCGTATAGAGAGGTTCAAATCATGAAGCAAGGTACAGAGTACCACGGATTTTAATTTCTATAATAGTTGGACATCCAGCATTGTTTGCGAACAATTTAATTATTGCGGAAGCGATGCCTAATTTTGTCACAAGGTAAACAGCAGCCATTGGTTTGATACTCTGATCCCATATTCAGATCAGATTAATAGGTTTAAATGGAGACCTGCAACTTAATATGAACCAAATAGAATGACCAATAAATCAGCTATTAACCTACCAGAATCTGAGAGAATTCACCGACCGTGATTAAAGTTTCGCATGGTACATGACAAGAATCGTCAAGAAATACGTATCTTAATTTAAGGATAGGAGAAACAAGTACCAGTGAAGGTCATGAATATATAAACAAAATTTTTAAACGATATATTCTCACCAAAGCACTGTTTGAGACACCAGAACAATGCTTAAGGATAGATTAATTAAATTGTGAACTGGCATCATAAATTTAAAATTATTATACCATATCTTAGTTTAATGATTACTAACTTCTTCTGATATTGTGTATGATGGCCTTAGTTAGGATCACCGACAACATCAATATTTAAGCTTTTATATCAACAACGTTAACATCTACGACAAGAAACCACGTATCTTGACCCAGCCAGAATTTCTCCAAACCAAGACCGTTAAAAGTGAGTCTATTACCACTATGTTGATTAACAACCCTTATCAAGTATCAAGATATGTATTTGCACAACTAAACAGAAAATTGCTATGACTGTTTATTTGTGTTTTAGAAATCTGTCCACTTTTGGATATTCTGCAGAATCGAATAGGGGAATATTTATCACTTACAGAGGCTATAATAGGTGGCTGCATTATTTGCTTTAGCTTTAATCTCTCAGCAAGTGAGGCTAGGTTGTTGTAGATCTGCACATATAAAAGATATGTCAAAACATGTTTGACGGAAAAAATAACGTCCTTCTTACAATATCCAAAGAAACATGAAGAAAATGAAACTCAAAAAAGGAAATGATAAACCATGCTCGTAAACAGACAATTCTGTAGCCATATAAGCTGACACTAATCTACTTGTACTGTCAGAAAAGGCTTATTAATAAAAGTTTTGGAAAGAGGCGATCATGGGAGCTTTTTGATCATAAAAGACACCACGTTTCTGTTTCTTGCATTCTATATGTTTTGTAAAAAAAAAAATTTAAATATAACCAACTTAGTTACCTTTCTTGACCTTGCTCTCCAATCAGTTGATTCCAAATCTGCATTGCCATCCGTTTCCTGTATGAAAGGAATTTTTAAATTTTCTGATTCATCAACAAGAAGCCTAACTTCATGAGATGGCCGCTGCAAAGTGTCAGATTCCTTGGGGGGAGTAAGCATGTAGAACACGTAAGTGTAAAGAATTACAGCTCCAACCTGTTCATCAAATGCTCACATCAGATCTTCATTGAGAGTAATTTTTTTTAAATTCAATTCAAAGTAAATGTCTGGATATGCCAAATTTTTATGGATATGCATACAGAAGAACTGTAAAAGAGATCCTACAAGCATTGCAAGTATTAAGAAAGGTTAGCTTTCTACAAGAAAACCCATTACAGCCAATAATTTTCACCACGTAAATCACAGATACTGGTGGAATACATACGATTAACACGTAGAACTTTGGACCACATACCCATTGTCCAAAAGAAATGTATGCAGTTCCCAATTGACTGCATGATGAAGAATTACCAAAAGGGTTGCCTTTGTCTTGACATAGTGCACTGATTAAAACAAGGGGCACATTGCCAATGTTTCCTGCATTAAGTAAACGTCTGTAAGTCCCAAAAGTTTAACATGATATACCAAGGATGCCCACGGCATCTGTATATTCAACTCTTGACTGAAACTTTAATCTCAGTACTGAAGTTACCAAAAGAAAACAAAACTCCCATCCGAATAAATGAATTATTCAAATTAAATAGATAATAGAGTAGAAAACTTGAAAAGGATCTTCTGCAGTGTCAAATTGTAAATAAACTGCATAGACATTATAAAAGCGTGTTATAGTGTGAAGATTAATCCTTGAATTAAAAATATTATCACTGTTTAAGAGGCAGGAACTATTTACATATATTCCAATTGTTGAATCATATCTGTTCATTCACCTTTGTAAAGAAATCATGATAAAATCAACGGTTGATATGTGCATTCATTGATCAGGGTGCAACAGAGAAATATTTGGGTTTCTGGATTGTGTAATAGGTAAGTAACAAACTGAATGAGGAATGTTAAAATGGCAGAGAAATCAACAAAAACAGATTTAATTTGTGAAATATGTATAATTAATAAAATAGCAATATGGATACAATATGGCAAGGAATCTCGCATTCAATTAACAAAGCAGTAAATGGAATGTATTTGAACTTTAGTAAAAGAAATGAAAAACTCATTTCACTTATGAGATTTTGCAAATAACTTCAAAAAAATACAAAATTTATTACATCACTAGTTCAAACGTACCAATTCCAATCTGTACGATCGTAAACTTGAAATAATTAGGGGGTGGCCTGGCAACTATGGCAACAAAAAAGCCTATTATGGAACCAGTAATCGTGGCCATGACAACATTCGCTGGAATGAACCACCTACGATAACATAAAGATTGTCAAGAGCAATATGATTTACAGAACCTCTTCTTAACTGCAACAATCACATAACGGGAAGTGTAAACTAGCATATATTATAGTTAATATTAATCATCATAAGAACAAGAGCAAAATTAGTTGTCATAATTACTATCATTCTATGGTTTTCCTCTTTTGACAGAATCATTATAGTATGAAGACTAATCTATGAAAAAAGGTATTTCTCTTTTTGTTTGAAAGGCAATTTGTCTTTGTTGACAGAAATTTGTATGCCTACTTTGAGGTCTTCATCCACATATTTTAAATATAATGGAAATCATGGAACTTTTTATGGATGTTTATTTGTTAACAAGAGGAAAGTATTCATTTTGCAAAAAATAAAATAAAGTAAAAATAAAAACCCAAAAAACTAAGGTGGAGCAGAGAAATGACTTGCAAGGAACTTACGTAACATCGTCACCAAAACTGAAACACACGATTTTTCAGTTGTGAGAATGCTCAAGTTACAAATCTCTTAATTTTTCTCTCTAAATGATTTTTCTAGCACCATCAGTTTTACCAAAATAAGACAAATATGTTTTTAGATGCCATGAAGGAATCAACGTAAAAGTGATACTTAATGCCCTGTTGATGTAATGGTGTGCCTAAAGAGAGGAAAACACAAGGAAACTTTAAGACGAAAGCATTTCACCACAAATGTTCTTTTGAATGTTAATATGATAAGGTTCTTGTTGTAAAAGTTGCTAAGCAGATAAACATGTCAATTTAATTTTTGTTGCAAGAACCATGTTTTTGTGTCTTTTACCTTGTTCTGTTCTCGTTGTTTATTTTTCGAAAGATAACAAATCATGTGAGCACCTTACAATGCTGTGTACATTTTTCTAGCCTAAAAATTTCGATCTGAGGTACCTGAATTGTATCGCAATAGGGGTAATCCGACTAAATATTTTCGTCAGAAGCAACCGATCGTATCAAGATTAAAGAACATGAGAAAACGTAGAACTTAATTTCCCTATTAAGTTAGAAAAAAATGCAGCAGCCATAGACAGTGCGTTTAACGTTGAACAGCCAATTCATTTGCCTGGGAAACAAATTGCAAAATACTCTATAACTGCAGACCACGAAATCGTCTTCATATTCCAGTTTCAACGTAAGAGATTTTCCATATTTCTGGATGAACAAAAGAAATTGCCAAAAGCGATTGCAGAACAGAAGATTAGGAACGTGGTGCCTTACCAGTGAATCATCTTGCGTACAGTGACTGCTCTTCCTAGCTGTGTAAATATTAGACAAGGTAGAAATAAAGTAAAAACGAGCTGCGAATAAAAATCAGCGATTAGTAGAAAGCACAACATAACGTATATCGGCATCTAGCGTGTGCGCATATACAGAAATTTCTTTCTCTGCCCTAAAACATGTTCATGTTTAGGGAGATATGCATTTCAACGAAATATAGATCTGAGATTCAAAAGATACTTAATTCATCAGAAAATTTACCCCGTTTAAAAGTTTGCGGCTGCGAGGTGTCAAGATGTTCACATACTTCGTTGCCAAAATGAATCCAAGGAAACACATTACAAACACCTTGGCGATGGGTAACACCGCGAATTTCATCATTGTGAGAATGGATTCCGTGTTGCCCTGCATAGCAGCTGCTACAGCTAGCAGAAGTTTTCCTTCCACCATTTTTACAGAATGTATACGGACGATCTCGATTACTCACAGATCAGGCGGCAAGCAAGGCTAGAGTCTTCTCAGAAACCTGCACGGCACAAATTCCAAAGGTCGAAATTTCTCCAGGTCGTTGCCAATTTAACGAAATCGAAAATTTCTATTTCGGTCCCTCGAGTCAGTTTAATGAGACGGTTACTGCATGCTCCATCAAATGAAAAGGGCAGGGCAAAACAAACAAACAAAAATCTCTAAGCTTAACGACGACTATCCGTATACTCGGACTTGAGGCCTAATCAATAACAATAATTTCAAACAAGATACATCGAACTTGTGCTTTCAGAACTACCAAGCGTGTTTTCGACCTCCGCATCTCATATTCTCGTAGCGTCGAAGGCATCAAACACGGCGTCAATATAACCCGATCATGAAACATCTACTTCAACGGAATTTGGTTTAAAAAATCCGGCCAAAAACAGGCATGTAAGAATGTAAATCTTCGACAGAATTTGGCAGAAAGAAAAAAACACACAAAACACGAAGGCATAGTTTTAAAATATTCACTAGAGATTTGAGCATCAGAAAGCACATTAAGGCATGTACGTCAACGATTCGCTACCACAACAACGCGTTGTGGCAAACACAGATTGCACTAACACTTTCCCTCTCTGACAGAAGCGAAACTTTCCGTTTCAAAACTCGGGATAGCTAGCCGGCAAAGGCCTCCGCTTAGGCCTGAGAAAGCAACAAAGATAATCGCGGAACCGCCGGCAAATATAAAAGAAACAAAACAAAGACCTGGCCGTTTTAACCGGCTGTTTGCACAAAGAAACAATATGCCGTCCGAAAACACAGTATGATCCGCCAAAGAAGAAACAAGTTATCACGAATTTCATTTCAGTCTCGTCGGACAAAGAAAGCCGAGACTGCCGCGAGATCAATTAAACCCGCACCTCGTACCAGACTTAAACCACCAGACGTGGAAACACGAACGTAATCCTGGCAAAGCTTTACAGTCGAACAAACAGCGCACCGAGAGCCTGCAATGCTTTCTTGATAGCTAGTCCATATATATTTACTGGAATGCTGCTCTTCCATTTTTACCGAGTCCGGCTGCAAAACTGCTGACCACGCGCTCGTACAAATGTGAAATTGTGCAGCTACTCACAAAGCGTCGCATTCAACATTCAAGTCGTTTTGTAAGAACATCGGGTACACGTATTTTTCACATTTTCCTGAGAAAACGACGTTGCTTCGATTCGAAGGTAGCGGATTTAAAACCTAATTACCAGCACCATAAAAACACTGCTTTAAAATCCCAAGGATCCTGGGTTCAAAACGTGATACCAATATCCTCAGCATCCTGGGGTTACTTCTATGCATAACTAATCACTTCACCTTTATAGAAAAACAACCCCCGGGGATTTGCTCAACAACTTTTTGACTGTTTTTTTGGCTTGAGGTGAAGTTGTTAAGGGTCATTATCTTACCGACAAACTATAAAAGACCCAAGAAAAGGTTTTTTTACAGGTTTTTTTACTGGAAATCTTGTGTGGTCTCACAATAACATAATTAAGCATTTCTATTTCCATTTATTTTACCATGTGAATTAAGAAAAAAAGAATCCATATTCATCTTACCATGTGAACAATGAGGTGTTGACTTCCAAATCATAGATTTGATTCTGGTAGCTAAAGCTACCTTATGCATCTTAAAGTATAACTATATTAAAATTAATTTAAAGTTCCACTATATCGTGCTAATGCAATATTAGTCCTAAGAATTACCAATAATAATAAAAAGGGGGGTGGTGTTGGGGTTGTTGACGTCGAAAAGAAGTTTTATTGAAATTAAAGGTGCATCAATTACAACAACTTGAATAAGTCATAGGGTTAAGGGGAAGACTGTGAATGAAACTCAGGAAACGCCTTATAAATAAACGAGTATTAAAGGAGGAAACCCAAGTTGGGGCACAACCAAATGTCCACACATACTGGCTTGTTACAAAATAGAATGACATAGAATTAGATGAGGCAAAGAGCTCTCAATTAAGGATAGAGAGAGTTGAATTACCAATAATAATAAGTGCAACCAAGTGACGTAATAGCTCCATAGTATCTCCATTGTTGACCTTACACTCCTATTTGAAGCACATGTTACTTAACACACTGAGAGGTATTGAGTTTAAAATCGGATTTAAAACCTTATCCTAACACCAAACATACGGTGTTTAAAACTTTATACCAACAGCCTCAATAAGCTAGGCTGAAAGGTTGTTCCATGCGTGTCCAATCTCTTTATCTTTAGAAAACAACCCGGATATTTATTTTAAAGTGTGAGTTAGAAAAACAAAACCTAAATAACGGTACTCATCAATTAACACGAAACCTATCTTAAGAATGGCCCACACTAAATGCAACCGTCGTTCAGCCATCGTTAACCTTAAAACTGGTATTGTGTGGCTGTTAAGTAGGAGCGTTTCGGCTTATGGGCCACCACATGTGTGAGTTTTGACATTAAAAGCACATTGGTAATGGATATGGCCTTCCGGGAAGGAGTCCCACGCTTTTAGGATTCTACAAATTGCATTTCTAATTTGCTTAGTGAATTGTAAGGGTGATGGGAGTCCCTACATGTCCTGTAAACCATGTTGGTCGTTTTGTCGGCTTGCCTACTATTTTAGCTATGTATTTATGAAACTAAGATCCAAGATTTTATTGTCTGTATCTCTAACACATGTATGGTATCCTTAGAGAATATAAGCTCCAATCAAATTATGAGTTGTAACATAATCAAAATATGAGCTATAAGATACTAGACAACTAAATCTAAAGAGTTACCTATAATGTATTATAAGTAGAATTTTTTCTTTTCTTCTACATTTGACCATAAATTTGCCAATGTTTAACCAACTTTTGGATCTACCTAAGACTACTTAGCATCTCCTCCCTTGAAATATTTCAATTCTTAAGCCATTGTTTTCCTTAAAAGGAGCAACCTTGTTCTCTTATACTTTTAGAGACTACTTTAGAAAACTTAGCTTGGGTTGTTCAATTTTTTTTTTAATATTTTAGTAAATGAAATAATGGCTACCTTTGAAGTAGCTTGTTAATTTGGTTTGCACTGAGACCTTGTCCCTACACTATACACCCACAAGATACATAGTACAATAAATAATAGTCTACTAAATTTGTTTTCTAACTTTTCACACCTATATTCCTTAACATATTTGTCCCATCTATAATTGTGTACATACTCTGAGTATCTAAAGGAATCAATAATCTTGACACTAGCAAATCCAAAACTAAAGTTGTAATTTACATTTCTTTCATTCCATGCCATCATTTTAGTTTTCTCCAAATTAATTTTCAAACCAAAAGAAAGACAAAACCTTTCTAGAACTTGTCACCCTTAACATAAATATATATTTCATACAACACATTTCTCCAATGTAATTGATGAATTTGGTGTTAACCAACACAAAACCATAAAACCAAATAAGTACAACATAAAAACAACAATAAAATAGCTTTAATTTTCAATAAGTAAAATATGATACCAAAATTGAAATTGAGGTTTTATTAGGTGTCAAGACTCAAAAGATGTATTGGACAAGTAGTACATTTGCTTCATAAAAGTTAAATATTAACTAACCAAGTAGCCAACTAACACTCCAATGTAACAAGAAAAGATCATATATACTTTCTATTACAATATTATGTTTTTTGTTACAAATATTCAAGATGACAATAACTAAGAAAAATGTGATACTCTACGATTACATTCTTCCATAAGAAGTTACATGCATCTTCTACTTTATATCGTAAGATGATTTTTATATAATATATAATTTGTCTCCTATTTCTTTATTTAATTAAAATATTGTTAATTTATTTAAATTATTTTATACAGTGAAATTCCATGAGACAATTTTTTATCTTGCTTCTCCATATCTCTGAAATTGTGCATTTAATTCTTTAAGAGATCGCCCAGCAGAACTCTTACGGACCACATAAATATAACAGCAATTATGTAGCCTTACAATGAAACACTCTTCCCAAAGCCCAACTCGAAGACGCAAAAGGTGCCGTGCTAGTTGAGCAAAATTCATTGATACCTGAAACAACTTTTCAGACAATAAAATTCCTATTCCGAATGTTCCTGTGACCATAAGTTTTGGAGTACCGCGGATGATCCTGATCCAGATCCAGACGCAATGAACCAGCACAAACATACGTGCCTCGCCACAACACGATGCTCTGTTTCTTCTGCGTCGTTTTCAGTTCTCAACAGGATTAAAAAACCCGTTGGAAAACGAATAAACGATCCAAGCTTCCAGAAATTAAACAAATACCTCGGTCCTCATTGCGCAGCAAAACAAGCTAAAGCGGGAACATGAACAGCGAGTAAAGATAAAACACAAAAAGCCTGAAGTTCAACCGAAAAGGTTCAAACTAGAATCACATCCATATCATGAACCTGAATCACTTCATTTTGAAACGGCATGGGAAGCTGGAAACGGGCCCGGCCCGGGGCGTCACACGGCAAAAACGCGCAGGTCCAGTGCATTCCCCGATGGAAAACGGCGACAAAGATCTCAATAATTGTTCAAAAGCCCTGCCAAATTCACCATTATTGTCTCCAGATCTTCAGCAGCTGCCTTGCGTTGCTGATCTGCTCGATTCCATGTGTGAACAGAGTACGGCCAGAATATTCCAAACGCATCAACGTCGATCTCGATGTGAAAGGCGCCAGCTCTTTCCTAACCAAGCGAATCGCGGAAGGAGATTTTTCAAGTATGGAACTTTTACCTTTTGTACAGCATCGCGACGAGTCTTTGATGTTCTTACAGTTTCCCAACTACTAATTTATCACAAAGTCAATGGTAGTAAGTTTTAAGCCGAGATTGGAGGCTGGAAGGAATTCCTGCCGGTAGTTGGCGTTCACACATAGTATCTTTAGTTTTGATGGAATTTTCTTTGATTTTTGTTTGGTAGCATGCCACCAGTCACTTGCAAAAATGGTTGGTGGTGCATTTCATATTGTCAATCTTGCCGCGCAAGTATCTCTTTTAATTGGAGAGGTGTGGGAAAGAATTTACCGTATTCGTTAGACTTGAAATCTAGGGGCCGTCACCGAGAGTATTAGGGACCATCATTTGGGTTTAATGGAAAGGTGCTTGTTTGTAGAAGCGTGAATAAATGATTCCTTTGGGGTGGGCCCTTAGAGCAAGGAAGGATAGTTATCTGGAAGTACTTTCGAGAAGTTGTAAAAGATGGGTTTAACTCTAGACACACTTGAAAGATGTTTGGCTTTTATCCATCCATTGATCCTCCCAACATCCCTTGGCCGGATAAGCACCGACCTTCTTAACATCATGGTCCTCGTGGGCATTTGAAATGGGTAATTTTAATTAAATTTTTGCTTGGTAGATGACAAACTCAATGCATTGTTAGATAAAACTAGAGAAACTTTACAGAATTGGATCAAAAAATCCAAGCAAAGCATAAAAACACCCATATTCAATGTGTTATCATAACAAAATGATGCTAAGGTAATCAAGTCCATAGTATTTGTTGCTGAGCTAGGAGATTGACCATCATATGTTGGGAGACAAAAGTGAGTGTGACTTAGGACTCCCAAGAAGTGTCTATGTGGGTGGACTCAAGGACATGATCCAAGAGAAGGCCAACAACTTGAGATAGACAACATCCCACATATTGATTCACCACAAATATTGATATTGTTCAAAAGCCTGGAGGTTGTTTGGTCGCAAAGCAATTTTAAGCTCGTCCTTTGGGAACACAAGCCAATTAGAGTTGAAAGGGCCTATAATGCTACAAAAAGTTCATAATTTTATCATCTATACCTCTCCATGCTTAAGTTGAGGAATTAGTCATGTTAGCCATGTAAGTTAGATTGTCAACAAGTCATGTCAATTAGTTGGTGTTTGTGAATAGTTGGCATCAAGTCGGAAAGCTAATAATATTTATTATTTGTTATTTATTTCTTTTAATATACAAATAATAATAGATTATTTATTTTATTAATATTTTAAATTATTTTCTTATTATTCCTAATGCTCCTTGATAATTATTATTAGAATTATTTTTTATGTTTATTATATTGCTAATGAAATGGTTAAGATATGTAAGTAATTTTTAAAAATTAAGTCATGCTGACTCATTTTGTGTAAGCCAAAAATTATGGTAGCAACTAGTTGCCTAGTTGCCACCATTTTAAACACTTATATGTACCCTATAACAAGTAGTGCTTAGTGGATGGTTCCTTAATAAATTGATTCAATGAGCAAGGGGGAAACTAGAGAGGTAAGGTTGAGGCCCCACACACATGCTTGAATTGTTTTTGTATACAGAAAATACACATAGATGCACAAAAATGGGTCATTGAGCACACATGCAAAATGTGGATGGGCAAAAATCATCAAACGAGACCCAGGATTAAAATTTTTCATCCCAACATGATGTAAACTTTCCCATGTTGTGTAAA
Organism: Gnetum montanum; assembly: GCA_015680685.1. Classification (NCBI taxonomy): domain Eukaryota; kingdom Viridiplantae; phylum Streptophyta; class Gnetopsida; order Gnetales; family Gnetaceae; genus Gnetum; species Gnetum montanum. The sequence goes on from MNCI01001492.1 coordinate 202,207, forward strand.
TTTTCTGCATTCTTTTTATTTTTCCAAATTTTCTTTAAATATTTCATATACATAAAATAGAAACAAATAAAATCTAAGTGCTCACAAATATATTGGATTTAAAGAATTATAGAAATTTTGGCTAAAAATAGATAAAAATGCTTTAAATGCGCTTTTTAGCCTATATTAAAACAATTCTTAGCATTCTTCAATACAAGGCAACATGACCTTTGCATTTAGTGTAGCAATTTTTTAAGGAAGTTAGGCTTTAATTCGTTCATGGATCCTTGGGTCCTACTTGTTGGGTGAGCATTAAGCCTTAAGTAGAGTTGGAATTTAAATTTATTATTACCTGTTAGTTGTTTTTTTAAAATCTATTTTTGTCATGCTTCTAGAATAAAATAAATAAATAAACTGAAAAAAAATTAAGGCTTCGAAAGTTGTTTATATTCATTGTATATAGTTTTACACCTATTTTCTATCCTATCAAAATCATAAATGCTGCCTTAAAAACTATACGATTTCTTTTGTCTATTTTATATATCATATTATATATAAACTTATTATGTATGCATACTTGAACATTTTTGAAAAATCATTTAAAAATTTTCATAAGGGACTACTACTTGGAGTGATGGTAAGGTGCTTGTTTCTTAAGTCATAAGCCATAGATTCAAGCTTGGGTGTAGTTACTTAAAAAAGGTTAGGCTTTCACTAATCCATTGCTCTTCTAAGACCCCACCTTGGCAGGATGAGCATTGAGCCTGTAGGTGAAGATTTTTTTCAATTAACATAAAATAAAAAATAAAAAAACAGCAAAAATAATTATAAAATCTTAAAAATGCCATCACAGAATTCCAAGCCTTGGATCCTTTTATTATACGATCTTAGCATTTTTTTTGAATTAACATGATGCTAATAATTTTTATTTTGTATCCTATAAATTTTTAGCACTTTTTAAGGCCGGTTCTCATTGTTATGTGTACCTTACCTTAATCACAATTTAATCTCACGGCTCCTATAAATTGAACCCACGACCACCTCTCATTTACGTGGATGGGCTTGTACGAAGGACCAATTTCCTTAAGTTTTAGTCCATCCGTGAGGTATATTCTCTTGAAAACCTCCCTTGAAATTATTGGTAGTTTGGCCCTTGAAAAAGGTGAAAGTTGATTTCTGTGGTCCTTAGCAACGTTTCACTGTGGCCTTGAGCTTTAAATATATGCCTTGGTCAAAACACTACAGGTAAAGAAAGGTACGAAATTCGCACAAAGTAACAGTGGACAGTTACTTTCCATCATTATGTAGAAAAATGCCAAAAAAAAGAAAAGATAAGGTGGACGTAAGATAAGATGGAGCCCAGTGACTCCATTATTTTCATACAACTCAACGCATTACTTACGGCGCGTTTCTTCCTTGTGTCATTTTCCCTTCACATAAATATCTTCGTCCCTTGTGCTCTATGTTGTTCCACGTGGATGTCCGTGCCAAGCAAGGCTGCATAAGAGTTTTTTAAAATTTGGAACACGAGCGGTTTCTTAATTGATTGGGTGACTCAACACGAGATGTTAATTAGGTGACAGCTGTTAATTGAGTGGATGACAATTATTTTAACCCTCAACAGCTATTGATGAATCATTCATTGGCTATGTCGATGGGTATGCGTTGATGCATTAATGCATATATGTTGATGCAATGTCTTTTTTCACTTATAAATATGCAGCACTTGTCGCATGTGAGGCACCTTTTGGTCATTTTGTATAACATCTTATTTGAGTGGCACTGTACCTAGACACAATCAATGAATGACAATAAGATCAAGATTGATTCATATTCATTGTAGCACTTTGACTTATAATAGATTTATTTTTAATGCAATGTACTTTCCATGTACTTAGTTAATATTTACATTTCCATGCATATATGTTGATGCAATGTCTTTTTTCACTTATAAATATGCAGCACCCGGCACATGTGAGGCACCTTTGGTCATTTTGTATAACATCTTATTCGAGTGGCATTGTACTTAGACACAATCAATGAATGACAATAAGATCAAGATTGATTCATATTCATTGTAGCACTTTGACTTATAATAGATTTATTTTTAATGCAATGTACTTTCCATGTACTTAGTTAATATTTACATTTCCATGCATATATGTTGATGCAATGTCTTTTTTCACTTATAAATATGCAGCACCCGTCACATGTGAGGCACCTTTGGTCATTTTGTATAACATCTTATTCGAGTGGCATTGTAATTAGACACAATCAATGAATGACAATAAGATCAAGATTGATTCATATTCATTGTAGCACTTTGACTTATAATAGATTTATTTTTAATGCAATGTACTTTCCATGTACTTAGTTAATATTTACATTTCCATGCATATTAATTAATTGGCAGAATCAGTGTGACCAATTTCAAGTGTAAACACATATTTGCTTAGTAATTCCAACAACGTTCTTGCTTGGTTTGCCCAGTAGCATAACACTTAATAATCCCAATAGTGGATACGTGGGTTCAAGATATGTACAGCAAGCTGGGAATAGACACTCATCGCCCTTAGACTAGTTTAGAATTTATCTTCATGTGTTAATTACACTAAATACTTAATTTCTCTATTATAGTTAGGATTAGCATCAGGCCAAAACAACATCGACTATCATATGCCTTACTTTGGACTAAACTGTATGTGACAAAGCTACCACTAGTCAAAGTGGGAAGACAACGTTCTGTGATCAATACTTAACAATCTAGGTGCCATAATTAGTCTCATCCACGAAATTCAATCAGATTTTATGTAAATGCTTATGATTCATATGGTTTGGTGTAGGGGGTACCTGCCACTCATCATTGGTGCCATTTCCAGAGATGGTGCTAGTTATCTAGATTAGTTATATCATAAGCGATCATTGTAAAAGTATTAACAATTTATCTTTTAGAAAATATTAATATTTTAAGTCACACACATTAAAAACATTTCTTCACATAAGACCAATAATGTATTGTATGATAAGAACACTTGTCGGAGAAATGATGGGATTTATGTTGAAGAGAATTGGAGTGAACAACCTCAATCAGGGGTTTCATATGCTCATTTAGACCCTCACTACGCTCAAAGACTATGTACAACTAATGCAAAAAATCCTAGAGGAAATGAAGTAAGTCCTAGAACAAGGAGGGCCTCAAGGCCTAGGACCTCCTCTAAACCTAGAAAAGATAAATCAAGGGATCATGGGAGGAGATATGAGAACCATGGTGATTCTCCTAGTTCACCATCTTCCTCTTCCTCTTCCATGTCTAGTTTTAACGAAAAATGAATGTAGGTATAGAGATAGAGCTCTACTAAAGGGTCAAAATGAAGATAGAAATAGAACACAAGGATAAGATGGAAGACATCAAACTGAGCATAGACAAGATTATCATAATTAGACAAATAGAAATAGAGATTATCAACATGACATGTCTGATACAGATGAACCCTTGTTGGCTACTAGGGGCCCAACACTAACTAGGGAGGTAGTTCAAATACCTCAAAGGCATCAAAGGAAAGTTGCATCAAACAACTTGATATGGACAATGTTTTTAAATTTAAGAGAGGTTATAATTCTGATCCACAACATCATTTACAAGCCTTCCATGATGCTTTCACCTTGCAAAATAGTGAATGTAAGTGGCAAAAGCTTAAGCTCTTTCATAGGGCACTCATAGACGAAGGTGAAAGTTGGTATAGATTGCTAGAATCAAATTCAATCCATCGGTGGTCCACAATGCTAGAAATTTTCAAAAAAAATACCAAACTTATGTGAGAGTGTCTAACCTTAGAAAACAAGTCTAAGGATGGAAGCAAGAAAAACATGAATTCTTGGATGTGGCCTTAGATAGATACTTTTCGCTACTACATAGATGTCTAGGTTATGATTGCTCTCAAAAAGGCTAGTTTTTCCACATCATAGATGGGCTTCGTAATCAAACGAGAGAGACCCTTGGGATTTATGCTCAAGGTTGGTTATCCAAATTGAAAGCTCATTAGATCCAAAGGTTAGTTGAGTAGGTGGCAAAAGAAGAAGGAGAGCTATGTAAATGAGAGAATGTAGAGGAATATAATTGGGACCAAACTCTTCAAAAGAAGGGGGTCCATATGTATGATGAAACAAAAGAGGCAATTATTGATGAGGTAATTTCACAACAAAATTTTCTAATACAAAAATCTATTGCTGAGCTTGAGGCAAGGATAGATAAGATGTGGGATTTGATGAATGAAAAAGTCACAACTTATGTGAAAATCATTGAGGATAGGAGGGCAACATAAAAAGAATCAAGTGATCAAAATAAGAAGAGAAAAAAGAATTAAGAAATAGGTAGGAACACTTATTGGAAAAAAGGAAAAATAACTGTAGGAGAAGAGGCTATAGACTTAACCATAGAAGAAGATGATGGATATGACATATGCTAATATGACCATCCAAAGGACTATTGCCCAGTTATGTTACATTTACAAGAGTTTGGGGCTTTTGCTTTGAATTCCAAGTTTATACCAATGCAAATGCCTAGAAAATTACCTTACCCACAAGGTAATTATAGACAATGATGAGACGCGACATGCACTGTGCCGCGATATCGCGGTCCGCCGCCATATCTATAAATAAGAGGCGGCACTCCCCTTATTTCCCAATCCTGGCTAGAAGTAGCGAAGCTCTGGCAGATTGATCACTCCAGAGTTAGAATTTTTCCCATGCGCTCGCAGTAGGAGTCCTAGAGTGAACGGCTCTTTATTCGAGCAGCTTGTAACCTAAACCCAAGTTGTGTACGGCAATAAAGACGAACTTGATTGGATAAACCTTGCAGCACGTGGTTTTATTGTTGTTTATTTACTGCTTTCCTAGTGCGCACAAGTACGACTTGCTTACGAGCGTCTACGGACGTGTACGGCCAATCAAGGAATCGGCTGCTCATCGCTAGGCTAGAACGTGTATAAGTATGACTTAGTTATGAGCACCCACGCGTGTGTACGGCTAGCTAAGGAATCGTCTGCTTATCACACTTAGGCTAAATAGGTGCCTCAGTACGACCACTTCGAGCACTTGCGTTACGTGTGGTGATCCCAGTAACGATTAGCATTTGGTAAGCCACAGTTGCATAGTTCAGGGTGTGTCCGGTAAGTGGGAACGGATGCTGACGCTAGTTAATTTAGACTTAGGACATTAGTTAGAGTTAGCTTAGTTTCTCAACCCTTTCCTCTCATAGCTTAGAAGACAAACTTGAAAATACCCAAAAAATCACATACCTCAGACTTGCTTAACCATACACTGTGACACTTACAAGTAAGCCTGGGAAGACAACGAACGATTAACCCCAAGTGTTTCTTGTGGTGTTAAGGAATTTAGTTTGTGGAGTTCGACCAGATCGCTCGTGCACGCTCGTATTCGTATGGTTGAGTGTAGGGGTACCTCGCCACTCATCAGACAGTACCAACTGTACTATTCCAATGGGACTTCTTATATGCCTCAACACCATTATCAATCATAGTGGCAAATCCTACAATCATGGGAAAGGCCATCATCAAACCAGCAATACCCTTATTACCAGCTGGACCTGTATGAGTACTATGTTCAACAACTTGTTTCTCCAAATGGTTATAGTTCCTCTTCCTCAAATCACTAGTACCACTCCCAAATATCATCAACCTGTGGCATCTCTTGTGGGATCACCATCTCAAACCTCTTATCCTCTGTCGCATCCTCAACATTCTCTTACTTCCCTCCAACATATGTCACCAACAACAACACGAAAGGATTGACACCACAAACTTAATGGAAGAGTGCCACTTGTGCTATGAAGATACATGTAAATGATAATGTTAGTAGATCTCAACTAAAGTCTTAGAAACATCCTTTCTTTAGAATAGTTTCCTCACATGGGCATAAAACTCGTAGACCTATTAGCTCATTAAAACCAACACAAGGCCAATTTGGTGTAGCACCCTTCCTCATTAGAACAATATCTCCTAATCATACATAAAAACCAACAACCATCACCACTCTAGCACAAGATGTAAAGGATGAACCTATCACTATGAAGAGACATAAAAATCCATGCATCACTAACAATGATAAAGGGTGCCGTTGTGGGCTGAAAGTTTAAAATATTAATACAACCCCTATACCAACCCACATCAAAGTTAAGAAACAAGTGTGTGAGCAAAAAAAAGTCTACACAATAGCTACTAAAATAGAAGATACACAATGGCTTGAAAATAAGAGTATAAAACTATTTGAAAGATGCATGGAATCATCCAACCCAGTTATTAGCTCTTGTCCCACCTTTAAGCCTAGTCGCGGGGGAGATGCCCTATCTTAAATCAAGAACTACTAAGTGTTTTTCACCCTATTTCTTCAAAGATTTTTCGATTCTTAATATGTTTTCTATTTCTTGTTACTTTTCTTTTCTTTATAATTTTCTCTTTTCTTAAGCCATTTTTCCTTATGTTTTATGAATGTCTTCTATGCTTTTGTTAATAATATTGCCAGTCATGATGTAGAAGTCAACACCATGTGTTGGGTTTTTGTGCTATGCTATCAAGATTATTGGGTAAATAATTGTGTAAAGCAGTGAGATCACATCATCCATCCCTCCAGTTATCTAAATAAAAGGTCTTTATCATGATAACAATATGGTTCTTCTTACATAAAACTAAAATCAATTGATGATAATTGTGCCTCAAAGAAAGAGGGAAAGACCAAGTGGGAATGGTAAATGGTGTGATCTCAAGGGGATTTGTTAGGTTCTCTTCTTAACTTCATTCTTGTGGTTTATGGCTTCTCTAAGAATGTATTATCTATTCTATCATTGACCAATAAATAGAAGCGATGTCTTTGCATGGTGTGGTTCCCATTGATTCAAAAAAGAAAAAAAAACAATGGAAATTCAAAGCACACCCCTTAGACATAATAATGGGCTATAAGCATTGGTTATGGGGCTAGAAAGACATGTTACCCATGCTTGAAGGCACCATTCTAACTAAGGCCTTCCTTCTTTCTTGTCTTTTCTTTTCTTTTTAAAGCGATGATCATTCTTTGTGGTTGTTATGGACTCATGATGGTAGGTGGGAAGGAACAAATCAATGCAAAGTCACTGTTAATAGTATGGAATTGGTATGAAACTTGGATGGATAGGTATGATGGTCATTTTAATCGTAGTTAACACAAGAACCTATTGTGAAGATGGTAAAGTACCTTACATCCTAATCTCTGCAATCCCTTCTCACCTCATTGCTGTATTTAGTTATGAACCTTTTGGTTTTGTATAGTATAGTGTAACATTCCAACCATGGTAGTTGTGTGTTGTTTGGAACAAAGGCATTGTCTACATTTAACTTCTAAGGTGCCCACAGACATTTATAAAAGTGGTTATGCAAGGGCATTATGGCAGAAGCCTCCTTTGGAGAGGACCCACTTGCATAACTTTTGTTGATCATGGCTTTGAATAAAACCTCACATCTTCCAAGAACATCATTGACGACTTCTTTGAATTTATGCATAATTTTGGGACTACTTCTCGTTAATTTCAACTAATGTTTCCTACTTTTCTATTCAAATATCCTTCAAATTCAATATTTCTTGGCCATCTTCTACATTAGATTTTTGGTTTAATTGTTTGAAAACTTGTGCACTTTGAAGTTATGCTCATTAATCGTGGGGGCTATAGATGTAATTTTTGAAATTGTTCTAACATCCTATTTTCGAACATTATGGTAACTAATAGTAATTGATGAAAATAATGTGAACAACTTGATGATTTTAGTTACCTCATAGCCTTGGGAATAGTACCTTGTCATCATCTTGTGCTTAAATGCTAACCTTTGAAGCTAACTAAGGGATTTGAAAAGGGTTAATTATAAAGGAAAATTTACCAAACTAATGTTGATTCTTTTGTGATTGCAAGTGATGCTAAAAGGAAAGCCTAAGGTGGAAGGTTGGTTGCAAGGAAAGGAAACATGACCAAGAGAAGGACAAAGGAGGATATGGCCATGGACAAATAGTAGAACATACAAGGATTAAGGCTCAAACATCACATGTTTGTGAAGATCCATGGGATGATAAGAAGAAATTTCAGTCCATCCTTCAAAAATGTTTTGCATAAACAGAGAAGCATCAACATCATAATCAAGGTTGGAAGTTTGCCACTGCTAGCAACAATGAGAAAATTCATCATCAACAGATTTTTGAAGATCTCTGCAAATTTTGTAAACTTCAATGTCTATCTAGTCTTTTTTTCATTTTTTCATTTTGTAATACATCCACTTGAGTAAAATTTTGTAATGTGGCACTTAGAGTTAGCTAGTAGTTAGTGTTAGTCAATAATCCCATACATTTCCAATTTTGTAAAGAAAGCTCAGCCTTATCCAGTTAACTCAAGGACGAGTTTTTAGTCAGTCATGGTGGTATGATGAATCATCAGTTGGTTGTGTCGATGGGTATGCATGAACACATCCTTGTTGATGCATCCTCATTGACACATATGTTGATGCACATGTATCACTGTAACATCTTTTCTCACCTATAAATATGCAAGCACTCACTGCATAACCATGTATTTGCTTGGTAATTCTAGCAACATTATTTCTTGGTTCGCCCAGTAGCATAATGCTTGGTAATCTTGGTAGTGGATACCTGGGTTTAGGATGTGGACAGTAAGCTGGGAACGAATACTCATTGTCCTTAGGCTAGCTTAGAATTTATCTTCCTGTGTTAATTAGATTAAATACTTAATTTCTCTATTATCTTTAGGACTAGCATTGGGCCAAAATAACATCAACTATCATATGGTCCACTTTAGGCTAAACCATACATGACAAAGCTACCACTAGTCCAAGCGGGAAGACAATGTCCTATGATCAATGCTTAATAATCTAGGTGCCACAACAAGTCCCATCCACAAAATTCAAACAAATCATGCATGAATGCTTATGATTCATATGGTTGGTTATAGGAGGTACACACTGCTCATCACCTACTATGTACAAAATTATATGATCTAATAAAGATGTAACAAATTGTTAGAACATATGCAAGAAATGATTATTTTAAGTTAATGCAAGTGATAGTTTAAGATTCCTCAATGCTTGTTAGGTATAAAATGACATGACCTAAAAAATAGGTAATAAATTATTTATAATACTAAAAGTTAAATGGTCTCAAAGGTATTACATAAGCAACAACAAATTATGGACTTTCTTTCTTCAATTATTGATGAATCGTAGTTTGCCAGGCCCTAATATCAGATACTTGATATCGGGTATGCGATATTGCAACTTGGATAATGATATCGAATACATGATATCATGATTCCTGTGTAGGCCTATAAATATAGTACTTAGGAACACGAGAAGGGAGTCTCTTGGTAAGTTTTAGGGTAGAGTTGTTTTGTCAGTTTTCAGTTAGTTTTCAGTTCCTATCCCAAGTGCGCACACAAAGTGTGATGCTGTAATTGTACAGAACCTTTGTTCGAGTGTGACGTACTTGGACACGCACACAATCGACAATAAAGATCGAGGTTACTCCATCATTGCAACATTCACTTAGCTTTTTAATTGTTTAATTATTAATTGTTAATTATTATTTATTTTTTTCTTGGTTTATATTTCCTTTATCATCACTTGACTATTCCTATTATTAATGTGGAATGAGTACATCTTAATCATGAACATTTAAGTGTAACTACTTGGTAACCTAGTAGCGTATCTAGTAGTGCTTCAGTAGTTTACACTTGGTAATCCCAGAAGTAGTACACAAGGTCCAAGATATGTAGGGATGATTAAAGACAGATGCTCATCGCACTTAGGCTAGCTTAGAATTTATTTTCCATCGTCTATTAGTTCACTCAAGTTAATTCCCATCGACTTTAGGAGTAGCATAATAATTAGGAATCACATCATACACCTCACTTTAGACTAAACCATACGTGACAAAGAAAATACTAGTCTAGGTGGGAAGACAGTGAACTATGATCAATGTGTAACTATCTAGGTGTCACAACTAGCTCATCTGCAAAGTTTGACCAGATCGTGCGTACACGTTTGTATTCTTATGGTTGAGTGTAGGGGTACCTAGCCTCTCATCATTGGCATCATTGCCGGGGATGGTGCTAGTTATCTAGATTAGTTATATCATACAAGATCGTTGTAACAAAGTATTAATGATATATCTTTTAGAAAAGAGATTAATTTCAATTAAGTCACACACAATTCACAACAATGTCTCTCTCACAAGAAAATGTTAACATAACATCTAGCAAGGCAATTCATTGGAGAACCAACGAAATTTATGACGATGAAGAAGTTTGGAGTACGCAATTTTATGTAGGTGTTTCATATGTTCATGGACACCCCAACGATACTCAAGAACTCTTGTCATCCAACTCAGACACCTCTAGTAAAGATGGGACATCCCATAGAACGAGGGGGCCCATAAGGCCTAGGACCTTCTCAATGATTAGTAAGAGTACATCAGGGGATGATTGGGAGACTTACAAAAGTCATGAAAAGTCTTCTAATTATCTCTCTTCCTCTACTCCTTCAACATCAGGTCATGACACAGATGACTATTTCTCAAGGGGTCAGCATAGGAATAAAAATTGAACCTATGGGCACAGTCAGGAATGCCAACATGAACAAAGACAACATCATCCCAACTCACAAACTCATAACCTACTTAGTGATGATGAACCCTTGCTGGAAACTAAGAGCCTAATGCATATAATAGAGGCTATTAAAATATCTTGTAGGCATCGTAAGGAAACTCATTTACCTAGGATTTATTTAAACAACTTTTCCAAGTTCTCAGGGGGCTATGATTTAGATCCATAGCATCATTTGCAAGCCTTCTACAATGCTTGTGCATGGAAAACATTGATAATGGATGGAAAAAACTTAAGTTCTTTCCTATGACACTCGTTGTCCAAGCAAAAGTATGGTATAGATCCTTAAAGCTGAAATCAATTGGCCATTGGTTGACAATGGTAGAACTCTTCAATGAAAGATATCAAACTAGTGCAAGAGTGTCAACCTTGAGGAGACAAATCCAAGAATGGAAACAAGGGCAACATGAACCCTTAGACATGGCCTTAGAAAGATATTATTCATTGCTAAACTAATGCCTAGGCCATGAGTTCTCCGAGGAAAGGCTAATGTATCACATCATGGATAGGGCTCCATAATAAAATAAGGGAAACCCTAGGGATGTATGCCCTAGGTTAACTATATGAACTACAAACCCACCAATTCCAAGAGCTTATTAAGTAGGTAGCGAAAGAAGAAGGAGAAATAGCCAAATGGGAGAATGTTGAAAGATCTCAACAGGACCAAAATCTCAAAATAGCAAAGGTCCATAATCATGAAGAGGAGAAATCAACTCATCTAAAGGAGGTGGAATCATCTCCATCTTTGCCAATACTAAAGTCACTAGATGAAATTGAGGCAAAGATCAATAAGATGATAGAATGGATACATGAAAAATGTGGAGAATATGCAAATATCATTAGAGGTAGAACCATGCAAGATTACTCTGACAACTAGAACAAACAGAGGATGCCAAACTTAGAAATAGGACAGAACACCATTCAACAAGTGGAAAGAAGGGTTGATGAAAATAAGGATAGGAGCTCAATTACAAATCATACGTATCAATGTGATGTTTGCTTGTACGATCACCCCAAAGGCCAATGCCTAATTTTATCACATTTACATGAGCATTGGGAAGGAATGCTACATCCAAATTTCATACAGAAGTATCATGTTCAACCATAGTGGCAAAATCCCCAATTGTAGGGGAGGCCACCGTTAAACTAGCCACACCCATCGTACCATTCAAAACCAAGCACTTATTATGTTCAACGCCCTATTTCTCAAACTAGATCAACATCCTCTACTTCACCTCATCGTTATCATTCTCTTGAGTACTATCAACCCATGTCCTCTTTCATGGAATCACCACCTTATGTTCCTTACACTTCTCCTCACCCTCAATATTCTTATCCTTCACCTCCTCCTACATTACCACCAGTTGTACTAGAAGGTTTTGTACCATAGCACCAACCCCTAAACGTTACTTATGCTGCTACTATCTACAGCCATGGAAGTCCTCCACAATGTCAAAAGCGTCCTTTCTTTAGGCATGATTGTAGAAAGAGACAACATAGTTCTGAAACAACTGCATCTTCCAAATTAGCATAAGCCCAACATTGTGATGCACCTTCTTCCTTGAACTCAATGCCTCCTGTTACCTCATCTGGGCCATCAATTAATTCTCCAACAACCATGTGACCGAATGGATATAACCATATAGGGAAACATACCGATCCTTGCATACTATCTTATGATCATGGGTGCCATAGTGGGTTAGCTCCTTATCACATGACCACATCTTCTAATCTACCCTACTATGCCTACTTCAATCAAGTGTGTGAACCCCAATTTGTATACATTCCTACCACCAGACCAAAAGACACTAAGTGGTTTGGATATGACCAAACCCCAATATTTCCAACATGCATGGATCCAAACTTTCCATTTATTAATTCTCGCCATGATTCAAAGTTTAGTCAGGGGGGATATCCCCTATTCTAATAAGCAGAATTAGTAAATGTTTTTCCTTTTCTTTGATTTTACACTTTTTTGTTTTCCATTTTTCATTTTTAGTTTATTGTTTTATCTTTTTGTGGCTAATCTCATTTGTGAAAAAAATACTCATGTGACTTGTTAGTTGAGGTGTTGTTCTATGCTATCAAGTTACAGGTGACTAATTATTTGGATAGTGAACCCACAACATCTACCCACCCATTCCATTAATAAGAGGTTCTACTCTGAGTATGATGATATTCTTGTCATCATTAAAATTTAAAGTGACTTTGTACTCATTATGCCCAGAACGAAGAGTGGCAAACTAAGAAGGAATGGCCAGGGTGTGACATCAAGTGGACTTGTGGATTCTCTTTGGTGACATCCATAGGTGTTATCATGCAACCTGGTTGTACTAAGATCCTTGTAGATCTAAGAAAAAATGGGAATAAGAGTTGTGATAAAGGCACTTGATAAAGAAACTCAATGTTGTTCTAGAGGGTTCCACTGGAAAGACATGCATCCATGCCTGAAGGTTGGCTACTTCTCTAGATCACCGTTGATGAGTGGCGAGGTACCCCTACACTCAACCATACGAAATGAGCGTCACACGTGCGATCCGTTCTAACTCCGCAGATGGACTTGTTGTGGCACCTAGACAGTTATCCTNTAACTCCGCAGATGGACTTGTTGTGGCACCTAGACAGTTATCCTTAGGTCACACTTCGCTGTCTTCCCACTTGGACTAGTATTGCATATGTCACGTATGGTTTAGTCTAGATGAGGTGTATGATGTGTTTCTAATTCTATCACTACTCCTGAAGGCAGTGGCAAATAATATTAACTAATCTAAGCTAGGAGGAAAAAGGGTAAGAAAATCTAATCTAGCCTAAGTGCGACAAGCAACCGATTCCTTGATCAACNGACACGGGAAAAAAAATCTAACTCTGGAGGGATCAAACTGCCAGAGCTTCGCTACTTCTAAACTGGGATTTCGAACTAGGGAGAGCCACGTCTTATTTATAGATATGGTGGCGGACTGTGATATCGCGTACGCGATATCGTAGGGAAGATGCGATATTGCGTACGTGATATCGCGGCCTATGCGAATTGCGTCTCATCAACCGTTGGAAAAGAAAAAGTACCAAAGCAGTCAAAAAAAGGAAAAGAAAATAAAGAAGAAAAAATAGTAAAGAAAAGATCAAAGAAGAATGTGCCACAGAGAAACTTAAAATACTCCTCCCTTGGACAAAATGCCAAGTGATTGTATGCCTTGCTATCATGATGCTCTTATGGTTATCTATTGTTGGATGCAACAATGTGATGTCACTGATTAAAGGTATGAACTTGGTCTTGATTTTGGAGTGGAAGGCTAATGATACATTAATCACACCCCACAATCAAGATTCATTATGCCTAGGGTAGGTTCCCTCACGTCCTGATCTCTGCAATCCCTTCTACGATTTGTCTTACCCCACTATCCGAGTATTTCTAACCTGTGTCTTGTGTGGCATAGAATTCATATCTCGTCACGGTGGTATTTAACATGTGTGTGTTTTGTTGTACCAGTGTGGATTGCATTTCACCCTTCTAGCGCCTATGGACATTTTAAGGTGTGGTTATGTAAGGGCATGATAGGTAGGAACTTGCTTTGGGCAGGATCCACTTGCGTAACTTTTGTAATTTGCACTTATTGCACACCACGACATCATCTTATACCCTTCAAGTACAACACCGTTGGATTTATTCTTTCCTTTATCATCATTTCAACCCAAACGTTTCTATGCATCATTACATGTCCTTTTTCCTCACGCTATTCACGAACTTCATTGCATAATTCAACTTCATTACACTTTTGGTGCCTTTAGGTCTACTCAACATTACCTTAGATATTTTAAATTTACCTTAAATCCTTCATTTTTGGCTATGAAACCTCAAAAATTCATCACTTTTACTTAGTACCCTATGTTAGAAGTAACACGATATTAGGTACCCAATATCAGGTTTGACACAATATTGGGTTTGTGTTAGCGCGTACATGATATCATGTCCATAAAAACTATATATATGGACCCCCCCATGCACATAAACGTCATTTTCAACTATTCACGCAAGGGGAGTTGTTGCAATTTTCTCCCATGAATTTTACGCTTTGCGCACCTATCATTTAAACATCGATATCTTGCTCATTAATGCTTTGATTCTCCTTCCAATCGAACTTACTTAAACCTAGAGTGTTTAACTCAGTCATGGGGGTAGAATATGCTCCAAGTTGCTCATAACTTTTTTGAAATTTGTTGTTGCTCGAAGGATATCATAAGGTTAAGTGATCTTAAGAAAGGCTAAGAAATTATGCCAAAATAATTTTATTTCTTCACCCAAACCATAAAACAATTATTATTGGAGTCACCAACATTCAAACTTTTAAGGGGATCTTCTTGAAAATTTCTCTCTCTGAATCACACTAAGCAAGAATTGAATTCATTAAAGGCAATGAGTAAGGTATAAGATAATTAAATTTTCTTAAATGACCTTACTAACAGTTGATCCTATGTGATTAAAGATGGCCCCTAAATGAGAACAATAGGGAGGACCCTCTCAAGGTGCATCTAAATGGCCAAAGAGAGGTAGAGGCCAAGGACCTCCCATAGAACATGTAGAGTAGGAGGCACAATCATTTAGCATCTATTAAGAACCCCTTATTACTGCACAATCTGGGCATGCTGAAGGTGGATAAGGTAGGACACCTAAATAGGGACAACATCTCACGTTATCTTTGGAATGTGTTCAAGCAATTTAGGAATGGTCCACGTTAGCTACAATGATCGTGGAACTCAATTTTGGATCCTTTACTGAATTTGCCTCAGAGTTAGTCAGAGATCAACTCAAAGGGTCTCCACTATGGCATGTTCTCTCTAAGAGTGGGGAATGGTATTTGGGGGAGATGTACCAATTGTGGAAAAATAAGGAAGAAGGCACCATCGTTCATATTGGTGGGATTTCAGTTGATTTCTTTGCTAAGGCCATTTTGAAAGTTCTAAACCTTTAGAATATAAGGCTCAACGTTGTTCACCTGTCCACTTGCTTTGATGTTGATGCATGAAAAATATGGCTAAAAAGGGCGTACGATAAGGAAGATAAAACATATGGGGAAACCCTTGAAGAGAGAATCTATTTCAAAATTGGCACCTATCACATCTTCCACCTATGTGGCCAGAGGAAGTGCAATCTTGATGGGAAAGGTTGATGCCAACTTACCCCATCTATATCTCATAGAAATATTGAGGTGGTTTGAAGAACATAAGACGGAGAAGTTTGCATTACCTTTTCCCTATCTAATTAGGAAGCTGTACAGACATGCTGGAATTCTAGGGTACACTAATGACATCTCTAGAAATGCTCAAAATGCCTTATATGCTGAATTACTAAAGCCACCAGCACCAAGGGAAGATGCTAGTGAGACACTGGAGCTTAGGCAAGAGTAGATGGTTAGGCCCATTGCACCTCAAAGAGTAGGGCCTAGCGAACTTCTAGACATAAGGCCCAATCAATAATAGGAAGCAGGGCCCAACACGTAACCCAGAGGCTAGCAAGACCAATTGCCACTGTTGCCACAAGATTATCGATCATCGATGAGCCATCTCAGGGCCATCATAGAAACGATTAGTTGGGGAAGTTGTGATGAGGCTAACCTCTTCAAGATCATTGATGATGTCATACAATCCATGATCTCAGTTGATCATGCATAGGGTAAGGTTTCTATACAAATAGGAGGAGGGGAATCACATTGGTCACAACAGATCTTTGGAAATGTTGCATCTTTTCAAGTGTAATTAGAAACTGGTGAAGGTGTCATAGTAGTGGTCATGCAACATTAGGACGTAGTTGGAGTAGTAAAAGTGGTTACAGACCACATCAAAGAATCATTCAATGTCCCTGTTGTGCCACTGGCAGATCTCATAGGAGCACATGATGCTCAAGTCTTAGTTGGTCCTTCACTAACTCCTACGGAACATGAGGATGCTTTGGATCGGTTGCTGCAAACAAGAAAAGTGATGACGTCCTTGTTTGACATTCTTGAAGATGTCATAGTAGCACAATCAAACTTTATTTCCACAAAAGGAAAGTTGGTCATGGCTAAGGTTAGGGCCGAACATGCAGAGGACAAGTTGAGAAGACTCCAAGAGAAGTTTGTCGCCCTGCAAGCTACATAGTAGGATTTGTCCCAATGTATCCCAGTCGACTAGCTAGAGCTATTTCAGATGGAGCAATTGAATAAATTGTTAGAAGAGAATAAAAGGATGGGAATGGAGAAAGAGAAGGATGATTGGGATGTTTCAAAAGCGCATGCCCAAACATATGCACATGTCAAAGCACTTAAGGCCTTACAAGAAGAAAATAAACTCCTTGCTACTAAGAATCTTCAGTTGACCACCATTGAGAAACAAAAGAATGTTCTCGAAGAGAATTTTCAACAAATGTGAGAATAATTAATAAGGGTAAACCAGGACATGAATTGCTTAGCTAGAGAAAATAGGACCCTCTCAATGGAGGAGGTATGCACCATCCGTCAGAAGATGACAATTGAAATAAGCACGTGGCAAAATGAAACTAAGCGACATGAAAAGTTGAAAGAACACTTCTAAGACTAGGTGGGGATGTACAAGTAGATCATTGGAAAATAAATCTCTATGGTCAAGACCCATATCAACATTCTTAGTGCTCAAAATGTTGACTAGCGGGCCATACTAGACACTTACGCCTTTGTCCACCAAGTAGAAGTAAAGAGCTGGGACCTACAGATCTAGGACCTCACTGAATACATGGAGTTGGTAAACTTGCAGTATGCCAACTTAGTTATGTTAATAGTAGGACACCCAAGGATAGAATTAGAGAAGTAGGCAGCAGCCACCTATGCTAAATATGAAGCAGAATTTATTGAACATATAAAGACACTGCAAAAATTGGAGGTAGCAAATTCTAGGTTAGAGGTGGTCAAAGCTAGCTACTAAGAGCAGAAAGATGTTGCAGCAGATTTGGCTCGATGGCTCACAGATTACCAAGAATGTAAAGAAAAAGCTAGAGCCTATGAGGAGGAATGACGGTTGTTTGTGTCTTGGTACATCAAAGCCAACCAAATGTTTCCACAACTACCATGTCCATGGAAGGTGCCGACTTAGTCAAATATTGGAACATCAGCATGGATGACACATGATCCCCAAACTAAAGAAGAAAAAATTTAGGTGCTTATTTAGAGATATCCATTTCCAAAGCCTAGAGCACAAGATAAGGAGAAGAGGCCCAAGGAGGAGCCACCATCACCAGGAACCACATGAGTTCCAACAATTTTATCTTTCGTATTTTGTGTTAGTGTCTTAATTTTGTTTTTTCCTCCACATTGCGGCATGAAATAATTCATAGTTAGTCCATAATCCTATACCTAGCCATTATGTAATCAAATGAATTTGTTCTCATTTTGTTTGTTTGACTTGAGGACGAGTTGTTATTCAATTGTGGGGGTATGATGAATCATGGTTTGTGAGGCCCTGATATCGGATACTCAATATTAGGTACGCAATATCATAGCCTGGATAATAATATCAAATACACGATATTATGATTCCTGTGTAGGCCTATAAATATAGTAGTTAGGTGCATGGGAAGGTAGTCTCTTGGTAAGTTTTAGGGTAGAGTCGTTTGTCAATTTTTAGTTAGTTTTTAGTTGTTGTCCCAAGTGCATGTCCACAGTGTGATGTTGTAATTGTATGCAATGTTTGTTTGAGTGTGATGTACTTGGGCATGCACACAATTGGTAATAAAGATGGAGATTACTCCATCATTATAGCATTCACTTAGCTTTTTAATTTTTTAATTGTTAATTATTAATTATTATTTATTATTTTTTCGTTTATATTTCCTTTATCGTCATTTACTGTTCCTGTTATTAATGCGGAATGAGTACATCTTAATCATGAACATTTAAGTGTAACTACTTGGTAACCCAGTAGCGTATTTAGTAGTGCTCCAGTAGTTTGTGCTTGGTAATCCCAGAAGTAGTACATGAGGTCCAAGATGTGTATGGATGATTAAGGATAGATGCTCATCACACTTAGGCTAGCTTAGATTTTATTTTCCATTGTTCATTAGTTCACTCAAGTTAATTCCCATTGACTTTAGGAGTAGCATAATAATTAGGAATCACATCGTACACCTCACTCTGGACTAAACCATATGTGACAAAGAAAATACTAGTCTAGGTGGGAAGACAACGAATTACAATCAACGTGTAACTATCTAGGTCCTACAACTAGTCCATCTGCGGAGTTTGACTAGATCATGTGTACATGCTCGTATTCGTATGATTGAGTGTAGGGGTACCTAGCTTCTCATCAACTAGAAAATGATATCACCCAACATATATATAATAAATTTTTAATAATACTAAAAGTAAAATTATCTTAAAAGTATTGCATATGTAATAACTTGTTAGTTTAAGTCAATGCACATATGTAAGTTTTACTAAGGTATTATGAAACTAAAATTTAATTTAAATTTTTTCTTGTAGTTACAAAGATACTTTAGATCTATTAGGTATGTTTTACAAGATAAGATTCTTACCACAAAGCTAACATCTCATTGTTGTGTTAACTATATATGTTAGGGTATATACAATAAATTTTTTTTAATGTTTTCATCTTAAAAAAATTAAATTGAAAAAAAAACTACATGATAAAATAAGTCGTTATGAGAGATCATAATATGTTTAATCTAAGCATATTAGAAAGTTAAGATTGGCAAGCTAATAAATTATTGTGAGCTATAACATCCTTAATCAAATATGGGAGGGGGTGGAATATGGTATTAGACTAGTGGTAAAATTCTTGATTTGAGAGCTCCAAGTCATGGGTTTGATTATGATGGACAATGCTAAGTTATAAAGTTCTAATTGAACTATATATATTGTAGTGTACCTATATTATTATTATATTGGGATTCCAATAACCCCCCTTTTTTTCTACTATATCTACCCAAGACGGAATATAAAAATGTCTTAAATGTAATTTGAATTGGCAAACTCTTAACTACAAATTATTGTTAGACAATAAGATAACCAGTTGGGACATCTCTCAGTGGTAACATGTTTAATCAAAACTACAAGATATAATCCAATAGCACAACAAAAAGATCATATTTCCCAATGAGAAGTGGCTCAATAGGTTATTTCATTAACTAAACTTGATATGTCAGAAAGAGATGATTAAATTAAAAAAGACTATGTAGCAATGATAAGAAACTCAAGTAGTTAGCTCATTATCTTGTTAGGTAAGAGGTTGCTGGTATGTTTGAGTCATACTTAAGGTATTGTTATTGGTATATCATAAACTAATAACTACCTTCCCAATAAGTATTCTTTTTTATGAAAAAGTCAAGTTAATATTAATAAATGGGAAGAAATACCAGGCAAAGGAAGTTTTCTTTTGGTGGGGGGGTGGCTAGAGGTGGGGTTGTCGAACCCTATCATTGCAAAAGGAAAAGGATTAAACTAGGAGAAAAAACCAAGAAGGTTATGAGTCCTAACTTCAAAAACCTAAATTACAAGCTCGATTCCAATGGGTTACACTCAGTTATTTTTTTACTTTGGTAGAAAAATGAATATAGGAAAAAGTAGCACAACCCTCTTACCACAATAGGGTAGATGTCATCCACTAAATAAAAGTATCCCACCATAAGGCTACTCCATCGCTATCACACCCATAAGTAAGTCATGAATTGAACTTGTGACTTTCCAATTAAGAGATGAGTATTTTGACTACATGCTAAGTTATGTTCAAGAGAAATTCCATAAAAGGAATTTTAAAATTAATTCTATAGATCCAAAGGATCTTAGTGGATGTGATTCACTAAATAAAAGTATCCCATCACAATGCTACTCCACTACTATCGCACCCATAAGTAAGGTAGGCATTGAATCTTAGCTTGACAAAGACATCAAAGAAAACCATAACAAAAAACAACCAATCAAAATAATAAAAAATATCATGAAACCAAAACCATAGCTTCTTCATTGTGTAGCTAAACATATGCTTGGACATCTAGGAAATTTTAGGACCTTGAGTAGATTGGTAGTTGAGCTTAAATTTGGATTTGAATTTGGATTTTTAAGTGTACTAGGTTCCTATGCATTGTAGTTTGAATCACTCATGAGTAGTTCCTTTGAGCAAGGATTTTATAAGGTTGTAGATAGTTTTTGTTTGTTGTGTATCGTCACAATCTTCATAACCTAATCTTTGGTGAGTAACAATTTACCAGTTCTATTTTGTATCTTTCCCATTGGGTTGGTTGAACATACATGTTAAAATATTCACCACTACCTCTTTGTTCACTAATCAAGCATTGGTTCCTTCATTTATCATAAGTCTTATGGAATCAATAAGGTTGGTTTGTTGAATGAGCTCTAGAGCCATTTGCCATTTCCCAAAGAGGGATAGTACCTTTGGGGGCTGATGAGATGCAATATGCACAAGCTGTGATATCGCGTACGTGATATTGTGGCCGCTGCGATATCGCGTCGTTCCCTGCGATATCGCGTACGCGATATCGCGGTCTGCCGTCAAATCTATAAATAAGAGGTGGCACTCCCCTCATTTCACATCCTAGGCTAGAAGTACCGAAGCTCTGGCGGATTGATCACCCCAGAGATAGAATATTTTCCATGTGCCCGTAGTAGGAGTCCCCCAAGTGAACGGTTCTTTATTCGAGTAGCTTTGTACCTGAACGCCAGTTGTGTATGGCAATAAAGACGAGCTTTGTGGATAAACCTTGCAGTGCATGGATAGGTTTAATTAATGTTATTTATTGCTTTCCTAGTAACGTGACATGAGTACGACTTGGTTACAAGCATTGACGAATGTGTACGACTAGCCAAGGAATCGGCTACTCATTGCGATTAGATTCTCTCACCCTTACCTCCTAGAATGTGGGACAAGTACGACTTGATTACAAGCATCTATGGATGTGTATGGCTAGTCAAGGAATCAGCTGCTTGTCACACTTAGATTAGTTAGGTGCCTCAGTACAACCACTTCGAGCACGTGCGTTATGTGTGGTAATCCCAGTAACAATTAGCTTTTGGTAGCCACAGTTGCATAGTTCAGGGTGTGTACGGCAACTGGGAATGGATGTTGACACTAGGACTTAGCATTGTAGTTAGAATTAGTTTTAGTCTCTCAACCCTTCACCATTTAGCATAGGAGATAAACTAGAAAATACCAAAAAAATCATATACCTCGAACTTACTTAACCATACACTGTGACAACAACGAGTAAGTCTGGTAAGACAACGATTAATTAACCCCAAGTGTTCCTTGTGGCATTTAGGCATTTAGTCTGCGGAGTTCGACCAGATCACGCATGTTACACTCATTTCGTATGGTTGAGTGTAGGGGTACCTCGCCACTCATCATTGGAGCCGTTGCCGGGGACTAAGTGTTTTTACGCCAATTAGAACATTAGGAAATCTTTCACATGGTTGTGAGCCTTAACGAACCTTTGGGTTAATTAGTTAAATAAGAACATATATAACGGTGAATAGCATACCAATAAAATGGCTTCTTCTCATAAGGTTAACTCACCTAAGGATAACACAGAAGACAGTCAGCGACATACACATAACCTAGACCAGCCAAGTCCTAAACAATCTAAGGTGACATATACTCATCCCGATGAGTATGTGCCTGATTTTACTTTTATTCTCCATCAAGACGAACAACTGCGATGGAGAGATTTGCAAGGTAACATTGTGTTACCCCCGAATCGATCAATCCCTAACATGCTTTTCCGTGCTTTAGCACAAATTGACATGCAAGAAATATTTGTGGAATATGTTTTGGATAACTTTGACACAAGGTATTATCATCCCACAAATGGCCAACGTATTCGGGACGAAAGGCAGGAGAGCCAACATTATTGTTGAAGGGCAAGGTCCCCCATGTCCTTAGTGAAATAGGAGACGAGGAACCCCTCACAATGGGTTTCTTAGAAAATGATGTTCCTCCTCCTCACAATGGTGAAGAGGTTAGGCATCAGGGCCTTCGATCAACTGTACATGCTACAGGCTCTGATCCCCGTGAGCACCAACTGTTCACGGCAGGAACAACCACTCACACTAAGGACGAACACTTAGATCGTTACAACGATTGGGGCCGAAGTAGCCGAAGAGAAGGTAAGAAACATCGCCATGGTGATGGATCCCCTTCCTCTTCTCCTTCATCTCACCATTCACACTCTCCTTCCACATCTGGGCGCAACCATCGTGAGCATAATAGAGAGGGTAAAAGTAAGGAAGATGAAAGACCTCGACAGGAAGGTCGAGAGGAGTTAGGACAAGGGCAAGGACGTAGGGAGAGTAGGGAACCACCACGAAGACATCACAGACGTCATGACAGGGATGATCATGACAAACCCCTACTCGCAACCCGAAGCATGCTAGATATCACAGAGGCAGTTAGGATCCCCACAAGGCATCTAAAAGACAGTAGGATCAGGTGTTTGGACATAAATAATATCCCACATTTTGAAGGGGGATACAACGCTGATCCTCAACATCATTTACAGGCATTCCACAATGCCTGTGCCTTACAAAATATAGATAATGAGTGGCAGAAGCTTAAATTATTCCCAAGGACACTCACTAAAGAAGCAGAGAGCTGGTACCGGTTCTTAGAACCGGAAACCATCAGGAGGTGGAGTACGATGCTTGAACTATTGAACAAAAAATATCAAACGTACTCCAGAGTGTCCAATTTTCATAAGCAGATTCAAGGCTGGAAACAAGGTGCTTATGAACCCTTGGATGCTACCATGACCCATTACTATACACTGCTACATCATTGCCCAGGCCATGGGTACGCTAAACGGGATCAACTTCTCCACATCATGGATGGGCTAAGGAATGAAACGAGAAGAACTCCTGGGACTTACGCCCAAGGGAAACTTTCCCAACTAAGAGCCCATGAAGTTGAAAGTATGTTGGAATAAGTAGCGCAAGAAGAGGGTGAGCTATGGAAGAGAGAAAGTGTGGAAGAATACAACCGCGATCCCTCCCTTCGCAAGAAGGGAGTGAAATTCTGTGATGAGGAGGAAGAGTCACCACTCGAAGAGTTGGTGAACCGGAAAACCTTGCTGATCCAAAAGTTAACAACCGAGGTATCAGCTAAAGTAGACCAAATGTGGGATTCCTTAGACTCAAGAATAGAAATAGTCTTAAAAATCGTAGAAGAGTCTAAGGTTGAACAAAGTAGTGACAAAGGCAAAACCAAGTGGAGAAACTTAAGCCCTGCACATAACAAGGGTAAGGGAAAAATTCCTATCTCCAATGAGGCTGTAAGTTCTGATTCAGACAATGATAGTGGATGTGAGGTTTGCTACTATGACCATCCTAAGGGATGTTGCCCAATTATCTCACATCTG
>MNCI01001492.1:229020-243140 GCA_015680685.1 Gnetum montanum
GTGTAGATGGCAATCATACAAAAATGGAATGGATCTGGAGAAAACACTTGGAATGGATTAGCACTGAAGCAGCTATGCAAGGAGCAAGATTGATGATGCGCTTACAGATGGACAACGGAAGGCGCAATCTAGGCGTTGGCAGCAGCAAGACTCTTCTCTCTTCTTCTCTTCTCTTCTCTCTCCTCTTTTCTCTCAACTGCCAAATGTGGCCTGATGTCATTGTAATAAGGTGTTCACCCTTGTTGTCATGAACACCAGTTTTGGCAAGTCTTGTAATAATGATCCGTTCACATGTCATTCCATTAGTTCCATTCCCCTCAAGAATTCCATACCTTCCTGATATCATTGTAAGGAACTCGAGGACGAGTTTTCATTCAGTCATGGGGGTATGATGAGACGCGATATGCACAAGCCGTGATATCGCGTATGCGATATCGCATCTCCTGCGCTATCGCGTACGCGAGATCACAGTCTGCCGCCAAATCTATAAATAAGAGGCGGCACTCCCCTCATTNGGTCTGCCGCCAAATCTATAAATAAGAGACGGCACTCCCCTCATTTCACATCCTAGGCTAGAAGTACTGAAGATTTGGTGGATTGATCACCCCAGAGATAGAATATTTTCCATGTGCCCGCAGTAGGAGTCCCCCAAGTGAACGGTTCTTTATTCGAGTAGCTTTGTACCTGAACGCAAGTTGTGTACGGCAATAAAGACGAGCTTTGTGGATAAACCTTGCAGTGCATGGATAGGTTTAATTAATGTTATTTATTGCTTTCCTAGTAATGCGGCATGAGTACGACTTGGTTACGAGCATTGACAAATGTGTATGGCTAGCCAAGGAGTCGGCTACTCATCGTGATTAGATTCTCTCACCCTTACCTCCTAGAACGTGGGACAAGTACGACTTGATTACGAGCATCTACGGATGTGTACGGCTTGTCAAGGAATCGGCTGCTTATCACACTTAGATTAGTTAGGTGCCTCAGTACGATCACTTCGAGCACGTGCGTTACGTGTGGTAATCCCAGTAACGATTAGCATTTGGTAGCCACAGTTGCATAGTTCAGGGTGTGTACGGCAAGTGGGAACAGATGCTGACGCTAGGACTTAGCACTGTAGTTAGAATTAGTTTTAGTCTCTCAACCCTTCATCGTTTAGCATAGGAGATAAACTAGAAAATACCAAAAAAATCATATACCTCGGACTTACTTAACCATACATCGTGACAACAACAAGTAAGTCTGGGAAGACAACGATTAATTAACCCCAAGTGTTCCTTGCGGCATTTACGCATTTAGTCTACGGAGTTTGACTGGATCGCGCGTGCTACGCTTGTTTTGTATGGTTGAGTGTAGGGGTACCTGGCCACTCATTAGGGGCTATATCAAATTTTGGTGAGAAATGTTAGTTTTAGATTAACTTGCAACCTTGGTTATGCCTTGATACTTTTCGTTCTCTTGTGAGTGAGGATTTTTTTTGGGTTTGATTGGGTAGTTTATAGAAATATTTCCCTTCTGTAAACAAACCCTACACACATTAGGATAGTTAGCATAAAAGATAAGCTAGAGAGAAAGAATCTATGTGGCTCTTTCAAAATGATCTTCTGGACCATATTAATGCCCTTTGAGATACAAATAGAGAAGCATGTAAATGCGTTGAAAAGTCTTTTTCCTATCTTAGGATAAATCATGAAAAGCTCCTCAAATAAACTTGTAATTTTCGGCGTGACCTCTTCTAACCAAACCTTAGTGAAAAGAACTAGAAGATTAAGCCAAATAGTGAAAGAACACGTGGTCTAAATTCTTTCATTAATATCTTTCTAGTTTGAGAAACACCTTGGAACCCATTTTGTCCACTTGCATTATAAGATTTTCTCCTTACCATGCCATGATAGATTTAATCGTGGTCATTTTAAACTTATGCTTACAAACAAACAACATCATTTTACCTTGAAGAGTTCTTGTTTGAAGTATAATACTAGTCCATGAAAGAACTATCTAGGATTGTATGTCCTTTAATAGTGATGTCCTACCATTAAAGAAGCTCATGAGGGACCACTAAATTTTTTTTCTTTGAAAACTATGGTATACTTGAGAGGTCACACCTTGGTGCTACCAAGTATTGAGATGGTTGTCCTACTAGAGTGGATAGTGATGCACCATAAAGGCTAGCTTGTGATGTATGTGATGTTTCGCAGGAAGTGCTTTCGAGATGAGCACAACACCCACAAGTTGGCTTTGTGCATATTAGCTTCCTACATTTCCTCTATGTGGTCGTTCCTAGTAACAAGAAATGTTATCTCCCTAATAGGGATGAGGAAAGTTAACTGGGGCTTGTTGTGGTAGATTGAATGAACTAATCATGAACATTACAAGTTTGTACTAGGTTAGTGCTAGTGTAACTAAGAATACCATAGGTTCATACTAGCTTAGCTCTAGCAGTTGTAATAGTTCTATACTAGCCTAGTGTTAGAAAATGCTATAGGTAAAGACATAATAGATAGTTAACATTAGTTAAGAAATATAAGAAATACAATTTTGATGTTATTATGAGTTTCATCTTCCTCTTATGAAGCCTCTACCTTTATTATCTATTTATGAAGTCTCTATCTATTAAATCTTTCTCATGCTTTGCTGGCTATGAAGACTTGTTTTTTATAATTTTTGTTAGCTCTCAAACTTTCAAGTATTCTAATTTGAGCAACTAGATCATCTATAATGAGTTTTTTGAATTCTTTATTTTGTAGAAAGTTCATCATAATGTTTGGGTATCTAGAATCACTGTAGAGCATTGCCATAATTTTTTGTACTTTTTAGTATTAAATAAAACCACATCCAAATTCATCAATCTTAAGTAAAACCATAGGTGATGTGGCTTGCAAGGATATTGGATTGAGATACAAGAGCAACTATTCGGTATATATTTATGCTTTATGTATGATTTTGATATTTATTCATTTCAACTATAGTGATATATTGTATGATGTTTGGATGTGATTTTAGCATGTGAATGTGTAGAGCATTTGATATGAATCTCGTAGGTTTAAGTAGATTTTAATTTGGGTTCCAATGTATTTATTATATACATTTGTAGTGTGGAGTATTAGTTAGGGAGAAGAAAAAAAAAGAACTTATAAAAATATTTATTTTGAAAATAAAATTATAACATAAAGTCATGGATTATGCACGTGATGTGTGATGCGCATGAGAAAGAAAACTTTCTTTATACAAAGTATATGCTTTAAGCATAGTTTTTATAAAAAAAAAATGAACAAACATTTTTTTCCCAATGCCTCTTGCATACCCTAAAATTTGGATTTTCTATTTTCTATAGCGGTTTTTTCATTCTTCCATTTCTATGTTTTCCATCTTCTGGATGTGTAGCTTTGTAGATGAGTGTTTGCTTACTTTGAACTTGGATTTAGAATTGTTGCGGTTGTATCTAAGTGAGTATGATACTTATTTGGAGTGAGACCACATCTTGCTAGGCTTTTGAGGATTTGATGTTTCTTTCAAACTTTTTGCTGCAAAAATTTTAATTGGTGGGCTATCTTTCCCTTTTTCTTATATTTTTGCATTGGATTAAGGTATATGATCATGCAATGTTGGCATGTCGGGAAGATAGTTAAAACATTAAGTTTGGATGTGTTGTTTTATAAATTTTCAAAAATTGTACAATTTTGGTTGAGGATTGTTTATGAATAAATATGTGATCTATGAAATGATGTAGACCTATGGAATATTAGATGTGATGTTAATGAGACTAGCATGGTTGGAATATTATATTTTATGGGCTTGTTGTTGTGCAGAAGTTTTTGGGAGTTTTAATTATCACAAGTTGCAAAAATTATTATTTATTATTTTATTAAGTAAACTTTAAATGCACATAAATTTGCTTCTAGAAGTTCGATTGAGGTGAAATTAGTCTCATTGGGATCATCTTTAGACATAGTTTCTAACCGTAAAATTATTTTTCTCTTTTGGAATATATCTTCTTAGAGGTTTCAATAGTGGTCATTTTTATAGAATTATATATAATTGAAGAAGTATGGTTGTGGTGCAAAATTTTGTTTTGTTAAGTTGTGGTATTGATTTCATGGAATGAATGTGATTGTTAAGTATGGATATATGTGGTGATGTTATGTTTTTCTAAATGTGTTATGCTTGTGACATGTGTTGGCTTAAGCTAGCTTGGATTTGTAGATGTCTTCATGATGACACTTGTAGTAGTTGTTAGTAGGTGGTGCTAGCATAAGGGTGTGGACTGGTTGATGATGAAGCATCTTGGAGGTAATTATGAATTGACCTCCCATTATCATGCATTAGTGAGGCTCCTATCTCAGCTTGATGTTGAGAGTGGGAGAGCATAAGTGTGTTTGTTCTTATTGATGGTTTGTGGCATACGTGTGTTCATCCCTATAGCTAGTCCTCTAGAAGGCTAGTGATTGCAAATCATAGGTTGATAGATCCTAGTACTAGTTGGATAAATAAAAGTCTAATAAAAGACCTACAAGAAATAACTATTTATGAGTGATGAGTGGCAAGTAGACCCTACACCCAACCATACAAATCACTAAGCATTCATGTGCGATTTGGTTGAATTTTGTAGACATATAGCCTTCTAAGTACACTGGTCTATAGGAAGTGAAACTAACTATTGTAATCGTTGCCTTCCCAATCACACTTGTAAAATGCAAAGGTATGGTGAAGTGCAACTAAGGCATATGATTTTTATCATTTTTATCTTTTATGTTTTAAGTTGCCTAAGGATAAAGAATAATGAATAAAATAAAATAAAATAATTAAATTGCTATTTTAATCTAACTTGCTACACATAACTGATCCTAACATAAGCATCTATTCTCATTTGCTGTACACATCCTGAACATGTTTAAAACTACTGGGTTACCAAATGTTAAGTGTTACTAGGATTACTAAGCACCAAGCATATGCTTGAAGTGGTCATACTTATTTTCTTAATTAATCACTATTTAATATAGCTTATTTATTTATTTAATTAATTAAAGCATTAAAGAAAATTGCATAAAACACTAAATGCATAAGTAACTAATTAATCTATTTCGAAGTGCTACAAGGTTTATCAAAAAGCTCGTCTTTATTGTTGCACACATTGCTATGGTTAGGTACAATAGTGGTCGAATAAAGATCCATACACTCTTTGACTCCTATTGTGGGCACTTAGAAAAATATTCTAACTTTTGAATGATAAAACTAAAAGAGCTTCGCTATAACTATGATAAAAGATGCCATAAACACAACTAGTGAGTGCACGTTTATAGGCAAAACAAGACACTACGTCAATTAGGCCAAATTAACACATTAAATTTCACATTGATGTAGCTGCATTGACGAGGTCATGTTGACAAGGTGACAAGGCCGCATCAACGAGGCCTCGTCAATGTAACCTAGAAAATGTGACTCATCACACCCCCATGATTGAATGAAAACTTGTCCTCGAGAACAAAAAGAGGATAAATTTTCTTACAAAATATTTGGGAAGGCATGGGATTATTGACTATCTACTGACATATATAAACATAACACACATGGACATAAACACAACACACATGAAGAAACACTAAGTGTTTGAGTGTATAGAATTACTATCATTACAAAATTTTGGTGTTCAGGACAATAAAATTGAACACTAGGATAAAAATGAAAAATAAAATTCCTCTAATGGTGTGAAGATGAGGAAGAAGTTCAAATGGTCCTAGGTGGTGGAGGCTCCTAAGGCTCTGAAGGACCTTCTCTTGCTTTAGGTGCATGCAGTGGTTGAGATGGTTGTGGTTGTCCCACAGTAGCTACAACTTCTAGTGAAAGATGAAAGGTGTTCAATAGTGCCTTCATCTTCTCCTCCTTACTCCTAGGATCGTTCATGGTTCATGGTTCATGGTGAATGTGGGCTAGTGTAGGAACATCCCAAGGACAGGGCATTTTTGGGAATAACTCCTTTACATTGATGAACCAAATAGTGAAAAGCTTGCATTTAACATTGAACACCTTTAGAACATTCTGCAACTCTTGGTAGTCACTCATTCTCTTGGCTAGGTTCTTAGTTGTAGACCATTGATTGGTGAAGTGTTGCCTGAGAACATTAAGTTCTGCATTTGCCACCTCAAGCTTCTACTTGGTGTCCTTGTAATGCTTGAACTTAGCTTCGTACAATAAGTATGAATTGGCTACATATTTATCTAATTTAGATCATGGCCATCTTGTTGTCAGAATTGCCAAATTTGCATAATGGAGATTGGCAAGCTCCATGGATAACATCATCTTCTCGATCTATAGCTCCTTCATGTAGATCTTTGCCTTGTTGTAGTTATTGAGCCTATCAAAGGTAGGCTGCTAGACATCACCTCCTTCCTTGAGTTGTTGGAGGGCCTCATTAACTTTCACCTTCGTCATCTAAATATGCTTTTGATTGATTTCTTTTTGTAGACCAACTTGATCTCTGTAGTGATTTTTGACTCTCTAAAATTTGAGAGCCTCATTTTTCTAGGAGGCTACCTTTATTACAGATTTTTGCTGGAGGGCTCAAACTTCCTCCATGGAGAGATTTCTGTTTTTGGCTATCAATCTTCTCAATTTAGTGTTTAGTCTAGCTAGCTACTCCTACTATTGATGGATAAAATCTTGTATTTGCTATTTTTTCACATTAACATTTTGCAGGAGGTGATTTTTTGTAGTTAGGATGACATTCCCCTGGTGAGTTTGATCCAAGGCCTTTTGGATATTATGCATGGTAAAATTAGACAAGGATTGATCAAAGATCATCATATCCTTTACAACCTCAACCTTCTTGAGCATTTCTTGAAGTTGTTGAAAAGATTCATCAGGGGTCATTGCAGGGCTAAGAAGAGTAGGATTAGTAAGGTGAGTTCTTGATTTAGTAACCTTTATAGCTAGACATTGGTTTTGAGCTTAGGTTATTTTGAGTTTGCCTTTCGTGATAATCCATTTGCCCCTTGCTTCCAAAAACTTTGACTAGGTTGTAGTAATTATATCTAGAAGGCCAATGACATCTAGAATCGATTGCCTGGTTCCCACCAGTTAGTTTAGCAACTCCTTATGCTAGGCTGTGCTCAATTTGTCATTAACTATTTCTACGGATATCTACACATCTTTGAGTGTAGAAACATCTGGTACAAATGCTACAGGTGCATTTAATGCCTTGGAAGTTCTATCAGAAATCACCTTTGGTGGTCTCCTATCCATGATGCTACATCACTAAGATAGTTACATGCATTGAGAAAGTAGCAACATTTTCAGAGATTTCTGGGAATTGCTACTACTGTAAGAGAAAGACTATTACCTCTTGGATGATAGAATTCAATCTTATGGGAAACTATGTTTTTTGGGCTAAAATATTGATCGAACTTCCTCCATTTGGTTGATGGCTCAAGCCACATTATTAAGGTAACTCATCATTGGGCAATACATAGATGGATTGCCACCACTCGTTTTTGCTTACTACTCCTGCTCATGCAAGAATTGCTCTCAGATCTTGTGCAATCATTCAAGGGTATCATGGGACTTTAACATTGTTTTGTGAGTGAACAGTGAAGGTGGTGGTTGTTGCTCCTATTCCTTGGTTGTGGTAGGGGTTTTATCTTTCATCATTTCTACCTAAGAGGTAGAAGGAGTATGCCATATTGCATTGTTGGTGTAGCGAACTATTCTTGCCCTTTTGTATAGTTTTTTGATGAGGTAGGGAAAGGGTAGGGCCTTCCTTCCACATTCATTTTCCTTAAATCGCTTCTCTATCTTTAGATGGATTAGTTGTGGAAGGTTCACAAGGAATTTTCTACTTAGAGTAGCACATGCACAAGTGGAAAAGATAGTTACCTTTTTGGACCTCATTGTCGAATTGAGGTGATATGTCACTATCTTGAAATATACACACTCCATCAGAGTGAGTGCACCGTACTCCTTGTGGTCCACTCCGTAACATCGTTGGGTTCACTTCTTCTTTGCCTTTGCATTTGTTTGTGTAGAGATCTCTACCAAATTTTTTCTAATATCAGAAAACCCAAGGGCCTGCATAATGGCCTCCACTAAGTAGGACACCTGAATGTCCTTAATCTTCACAATGGAAGTGATGATTGGCCACATGGGAGAGTTTTGTAACTAAATCTTGACTTTTAATGGAGCATGTTCTAAGAATGCTTCAAAGTTTAATCCTTGGAGAACTGAATGTTGGATGTCATGAGGCTTGATCTAATTAAGGTAAGCTTGAGTTAGTGTGACCTCTAGTCTTGGCATTGGTCATGGAACCTCATCTCGATGGGATTGTTTAGTTATGGCTACTTCCTTGGGAATCTATTGGATAGATTCCACTTTCGGCTCCTTCCAAAGAGATCTTGTCACATGAGTTTCTGTTGCCGACTCTTGGGCTTCTTCTTACTACTCCCTTCTAGCTCTAGGTTAGTTGTCTGTTGCTTGAGATGGTCCTCCTTTCTATGGAAGTTTTGGTCTAAGTGCCATTTATAATTACAACATGACCAAGGATTAGCACTTAATGTGTAACTTTGAAACATTTGTAATATCTTATCCCTTGGGGTAGTTACACTTGGCTAAGTTGTGATCATGGTTGGTTTAGTTATTTTAATATTATTTGATTAAATAGGTTATCGAAGTGTGTTGGAAGGGTTTAACTCTCATAGGTTGATGATTTAATATTATTTAATTCATTAAATCCATAAGGGAGTTAGAAAAATTCTCAAAAATTTTCTATTAAAAACCTTAGTTTTGTGGGCCCCATGATGTAAAGCATACCTCTAGAAGCTACAAGATTGAACAATAGAGTGAATCAGACAAATGGTTTGAAAGTTATGAGCTTTGAAAGGTTTTGAACTCTAAAAAATGCAAAAACTCCCCTTATGTTAGAAGAAAATGGTAAAAAATTCCCAAGTGGTGGATGCTATATATAGATTTTTTCCCATGTGTCGACTGAGTTAAGAACATGCTCCATCAGAAGTCAAGATTTGAAGTTTAAATGGAATTAAGGAAATATTTTTATTTTGAATGAAATTAAAGTTAAATGGAAGTCCAAAAAGCTAAGAACACAATGAAATACATTAAGAGGGCTTGAGATTTCTCAAAAGATGGAGAATGATTGGAGAAATGTGTTAAGGAGCATAAAATTGGATGCAACTAATGGGGAATGCAAAAGATTTGATTACCAAAATGCCCAAGGATAATGGACTTAACTAGCCCAACCCAGAGCTATGTAAGTGGTTCCATCTCATAGAAGGCTCATGCCCTTTTTTGCCCTTGCATAACCTCAACTAAGGAGTCTGTGGATCCCATAGTTGATTAATGGGGCAAATCTCGAAGAATCTACCCAAGAATTTCAATACGTCAAACTAAGACATTAAACAAAAACATGAAAACCAATAGCAAGGTAAGTTATGGAAAACATTGATGAATGAGATAGAGAATGGAATGGATGTCACAATCATGATCACATGAAGTCCTTTGTGGATCTATGGTTAAATGAATTGATAAAGTCCAACCTTAGTACAAATGAAAACCAACCACTTTTAGTGAGTTCGCATTGCCACTCTAGGATTGGTCCATCCCCTCGAGACACAAGAATGCTTCCATAGACAATCACAATTTGTTATTTGAGAAGAAAAGAGAACCAGGAAGTGAGAAAGGACCTTAGTTAGAGGGGACCTTTAGGCATGGGTAACATGTCTTTCTAGTTTCATAACTAGTGCTTATAGCCCATTTATTTCATCTAAAGGATGTGCTTTGAATTCCCATCATGTTGTTTTTTTTGGGTATTTTATGTTTTTATAAATTTTTTTGGATGGGAACCACACCATGCAAATATTTATTCAACTTCTTGTTATTGGTGAACATGAAACGGTAAGAAATCCATGAAAACACACATGCACTTAGGCAAGTAGAGAGGCACAAAAAGTATTGATTACCCTTGAAGTTACATCCTTTTCAAACCTTTGAATCTTTCCCAAGTTTGGAAACTACCAAGGTCATAATTTTGTTAAATTTTTATTAATGAAAAAGGAACTTCATACTTTGAAAACTAGAAAAACCATAGAGTTGGTGGATGGGTGGATGATGTGGACTCATTACTTGTTCCATGAAAGAGAAACCTATCTTAGTCATCAGTCATCAAAATTCAAAAATAGAAACCAAACATTAGTAATCAAAAACATTAGGTACAAACCACCATTAGTAAATAGCTATAGCATCACTTTGTAGAATATTCAAGAAAAATACAACATACAAACGATGTTGTAAAATAAAAATTTTAGAAAAATAACAAAGTGTAAAATAAAAATGGTATAAAAACAAAGAAAGTGTGAAAAAAGGTGTAAAAAAAAAGTAGAAAAAATTGAGGAGCCACTTATATAGTTAGCATGGATGGCCATCTTCCCCATGACTAAGTTGAAAGGAGGAGATCCAAAAGATTGAGCGAGGTCATTCATTTGATGACGGATTGCTTGCATTGGCTTGTGTGGGCTCATGGAAAAGTTTGACTTGTTGTTTGTTGATGGACTACTTTTTGTTTGGGCTCTTAGGTTTGTAAATTAGCATGGCTCTAGAAGGAAATGTTTCATAAATGATATAAGGCCCCAATCACAATGTTTGAAACTTAGTTTGTTGAGGTATGTGTGTGGGGTTCCAGTATAGGACTTTGTCTCTAGATTGAAATTCCATTTTTCTTATCCAAAGGTGATGGTGTTGTTTACTGAATGCTTTGTGCACATTATTCACGGACAAGGCCACTAATCGATTCTCATCTAGCATGTTAAGGTTAATCAATTTCTCTTTTTGTGCTAGGCTTAGGTCAACTTTAAGTTCACACGTTGTTGAAAGTGTATGAAGCTTAGATTAAATTGGAAGAGTTGGTAATTTTTGGTACACTAGCTCATAGGAAGAGTAGCCTATAGGGAGTTTCCATGTTAAGCGATATGCCTAAAAGGCATCATAATTTTTTATGCTCCACTCTCTCCTATATTTGCTAATTGTTCTTGTTAAGATTTTCATGATCTCCCTGTTGGTAATCTCTACTTGACCATTGGCTTGGGGATGGTAAGGTGTTGTTAATTTATGTTTAACCCCCTAGCATTGCATGAGCTTGTGAAAAGTATCACCTCTAAAATGAGTACCATTATCCGAAATCAGTGCATGTGGTACTCCAAACCTGTTTATAACATTTTTTTGTACAAACTATGCAGCAGTGGAAGATGTACAATCAGTGATGGTTGCTACTTCTACCCATTTCATACAATAGTCAATAATGATTATTATGTATGTCTTTTCATTTGAAATGGGTGTGATGGGACCCATGAAGTCTATGCACTAGATGTTGAATGGTTCCAATGGTTGGATTCACTACTGAGGTTCCTCCATTCAAGCAGTCATCCCTTCATCTCGTTGATAGCATTCACAAGAGTAGACGAATTGGTGAGCATCCTTGAAGATTGTTGGCTAGTAGTATCCTACTGTTAGGATTTTAAGTACCATGTGTCTCCCTACATAGTGGTCCTAAAAAGGACCCTCATGAGCATCTTAAATAATGCGTAGTTGGTCAACATTAGTAACATACCAATGAATCAAGCCATTAGCACATACCTTGCAAAAGTGTCTATTAATCTCCATGAAGCATTTGGCCTAATGAAGAAACTGTTGTTTCTTCCAATGTTCTAACTTTTGTGGCATCTCCTAAGTGAAAAGATATGTTAGGATTCCATCATACCATTTTGGTTCAATGGGTACTTGTTCATTTATTGCACTGGCAAAGAGAAGTTCATTGGGAAATTAATCAAGCAGCGGGTTCTCATCCTCTCTATTATCCCATCGTAACTGAGACATGTGATTAGCGACCACATTCTTAGTCCCCTTTCGATTTACCATTGTAAAATTAAACTCTTGCAAGATCACCATCCACTGTATGACACGAGGGCTCACCATTGATTTATTCATCATGAAGTGATTAACACCATGATTAGTGTGCACAAACACCTTGTATCCAAGCACATAGTGCCTAAACTTCTCCAAAGAATATAGCATGACCATTGGCTCTTTTTTTGTTGTGGTGTAATTAAGTTGGATACTCACAATGCTTTGGCTTATGTAATGAATATAATATGGACATTTGTAATAGTCCAACTGCATAAGCATAGCTCCCAAGGCATAGTTTAATGCATCTATCATGATGTGAAATGGACAGAACTAATTAGGTTCTTGTAGAATTAAAGTCTCTACAAGCCTCTCCTTAAGCTACTAGAATGCTTTTTCACATTCATTGGTCCATATGAACAAAGCATCTTTCTTTGTGAGCTCGACTAATGGTTTCATGATCTTAAAGAAATTATCTATGAATCACTGGTAGTAGCTAATGTGTCTAAGAAATGATTGGACATCTTTAATAGTTTCTGGTCGGTGGGTTATTCCTTAGATGACTTGAATATTTTCAAGGTCCACCTCAATCCCCACTTGA
Organism: Gnetum montanum; assembly: GCA_015680685.1. Lineage (NCBI taxonomy): Eukaryota > Viridiplantae > Streptophyta > Gnetopsida > Gnetales > Gnetaceae > Gnetum > Gnetum montanum. The sequence goes on from MNCI01001492.1 coordinate 241,520, forward strand.
GAAATTCTGTGCCATAACACAATGCCCCCATAGACCATGAGATGGCTCTTTTGCTAATTGAGTTGAAGATTGGTCTCCACACATCTTTTAAGCACTTGCTTAAGGCAGTCGAGGGCTTGCTCAAATGTAGCATCATAGGTGAAGAAGTCATCCTTGAAGACTTCCATCCCGCTATCAATCTGATACTACAAAATGCTCAAGACAAGGCATTGGAAAGTTGCAAGGGCATTTCATAGACCAAAAGACATCTTATGATATGAAAAAGTCCCATAGGGACTTGTGAGTGTTGTTTTGGCTTGATCCTCGAGCATGATCTAAATTTGAGTATTTCCACTATAATCATCCAGGAAGCTATAATAGTAATGTCTAGAAATAGTGTCCACTACCTAGTCCACAAATGGTAATGGAAAATGATCTTTGAACATTGCCATGTTCAACAACTTGAAATCAATACGCCACCTTTCTTTCATAGAATTACAAATGGATGAACCCACTCGCTATTGGCAATTGGATAGATGAACCTCACCTTGAGGAGTTGTTCAATTTCCTCTTTGATGATGTATTTTAATTTGGAGTTTAGTCACCATTGCGGCTACCTCTTTAGCTTCATGGTTAGATCAATATAGATGTAATGTTGACATATCCTTGGATTAATCCCTATGAGTTCAAGATATGACTAAGCAAAGACTATTGACCATTTTTTGACCACCTTCAACAACATCCTTTTCTACTCAGGAGGAAGGTTGACATTAGTTATCATCAGCTTATCAATTTTCAGAAATGCATATTCCATGCTGGGAGGTAGAGTTTTCAACTTTAAAGGCTCCTATTTAAAATTGTCAAGAATTTCCAACTCTTCCCAATTGGTATAATCAGGTTCATCATCGGAGAGTTTGTGATGAACTTACTTCAATACATTCATGTCTTCAACATAGGCACAAGTTAGACTCTCAGTAGGTTCTATGCAAAGTATGCTACTCTCAGAATCACCTATTAGCCACTAGGTGCCATCCTATTTTGTGATTGCTGTGTACATGCACTTTTGGATTTCAGATTCATCCTCACACTATCTACATGCTTTGATTGATTTTCTTTTAATAGAATAGAGTTTCTACACATAATTAGACCTTGTATTGTTATACGCGATGCATGGAACTCGCTTCTTCTTGATATTTCCAAGTGCATTTTCTTTGGAACTCTCTAGGGAAATATCTTTGATGCTCATTCACACATCAATTGTGCTCAACCAAGCCCTTCCCATAATGATTGGGAAGTTCCCCTTGCAATTGTCAACTTTTATTACCAAGAAATCGACAAGATATGATCACCCATAGACAATCGTCACAATGTCCTCCACTAGTCCCAAGGGAATAGTGATGGACTGATTTGCCAATTCTAAAGGAATGTTTCTCTTCTTGAGAGGAGGTAGGTTTTAAGTGTTGTACATTTCGTGGAAAATCAAATTAATACTAGAACTTGAATTAAGCAGAGCCTTGCATAGCTCATTTCCTACAATCTACAAGTAGATGAGAGGACTTCTAGGATTAGCTCTTTTCCTGGTGTTGGCGACCGTTTGGGACGCGACCACCAACGAGTGTCTTTGAACAGGATTTAGGTGCCT
>MNCI01001492.1:244346-270465 GCA_015680685.1 Gnetum montanum
CCATTGTGGAGATAAAGAGGCTATAGTTGACAAGTGGCCTTTTTAATGGTTACAAACATCATGGATTAAGGCTAGGAAGTTACAACTTCCACATAAAGTTACAATTATATAAATAAAAGCTATGGTTGGAAATGTCCATAAATCCCCCTTTTTATAGGATGTTAAACAAATATCCCATAACTTTCTTTTTCTTTTGAAATCTTAAAATATTTTATTTAAATCATATTTTAGTTAAATCATAGTAATAGGGATAGTAATTATATATCTATTGGCCCCTAACTTGACAAAATTAAATATATATCTATGGACCACGTACGATCTTTATAATTGGTCAAAAAAATTGTTAACAATATTAAATGCTTCGTGATGTGCTATACAAGTTTACCCCCCTGTCACTGTAAAACAGACATGCTTGTCAGAGAAACATCTAGTTCAACATTTGATCTGCCCCCTTCAATATATCCCTCCTTTCTAGTCCTTGAGGATGAAGTTAAGATATTTAGTTCTTTCTTTCCGTTTTCATCATTTTCTTTTTTCTACATCATCCTTGAATTCACAGCTGCCATTGCTCCTTGAAGTTATACTTTTTCTGGATTCCTTGAAAGATGAAATTGGTCCTGAAACTATGCGAGAGAAGTCACCGATGGAAATTTCCGTGTCATCAGGATCTTACTTTATATCTTCTTTTGTTTTGTGCATCTCCTGAAGATTGACAAGCTGGAAATAGGCACCTTTGGGAATTGTCATTAACTTTTTCAACTATCAAATTGCAAAAACTTTTAACCAGTTTTATCATGCCAACCTGTTCCATGAAATGGCCAAAATGTGCCAACACCTGGGAAGGTTGTGAACCTTGATCCAATTAGATACAATGTGGGTTAACATGATAGTGTAGATCTTGGGAGGTGTTTGGTTTGAAGGGCTCTTGAAAGGAATAGATGCAAAGGATGAAGGAGACATAGGGTGACTAGCTACATAAGTAGGTGAGGTCTTAGTAGGGCTATTAGTTTAGAAGAATGGTCTTTTACGAGATATGGATTTTGAACCACTTGGCTAAAGAGTTGGTTGTAAGTTAACAACCCTAGTAGTGTTACGTTGCTGCAGCTGCATGGGAATTTCACCTTGTGTGGATGAAGTAGAAGGTAATTGGGTTGAGGATGAAGGAACATGTGCTGAAGGAAGAGAAGGGTGATAAGTATATGGGGATTCCCCTCTAGGAGATGGAGAATGTGTTTGGTAATACTCTAGAGGGTAGTAGTGATGCTAAAAAGAAGCATAACTAGAAGAGTCACGTAGAGACATGGGTTGTTGAACATAGTACACATATAGATCTAGTTGCATGTAACAGTACTGCTACCTTGGTGGTGGCATCCCCTATGATTGTGGGTGCTGCCAATGATGGTACTACTTGTACGGTTGTGGTGGAGCTCCACTTGGATAATAAGCCTGTTGTTGTTGGTGGAACTACCTTGGGTTGCCTTAAGGATAAGGCAAACTTTTGGGTGCTTGCCTTTGTGCTAGTCTAGGATTTAGAGCATACACCCCAAATTCCTATAAGTGTAACTCGACAAGGCAACATCCCTTGGGATGTTCATATTGGTAGATGTCACATTCACCACCACCATCTAATTTTGACTCTACAACCTCTTTTACTACCACAACCTTACACTTACCTCTTTGGTAGGCATGTTCAGCTTCTTTTCTTATCCTACGATCATGATCACTACCTTGTTCTTTAGATTCTTTTGTGATTTTCAAAGTAATTTGAAATTTTTCATCCAAATATTTTTGCATTTTTTCAACCTTAGCTAAAATTTTAGACATAGATTTTTGAATTGGCAAGGTTTTTCTATGCACCACTTCATCAAGTGGTACCTCCTCCTCACTGTCACAGAATTGGACCTCCCTTTCTTTGATGGAAGGGCCTTGATTATACTTCTTAGCACTTTAATGTTTTCTCAACTCACCTTCTTTTATTGTAATATACTCAATCAGCCTTTGTATATGATGGGCTCTTAGTTTTAATAGTTTCCCTTGGGCATGGACCCTAAGAGTTCTTCTCATTTCTGATATGGCAAAGTTGCTTCCGTTGAGAATAACCATGGCTAGAAAATCTATTCAAAAGGAAATAATACCTAGCCATGGCTACATCTAATGGTTTATGTGTTCCTTGTTGCTAGCCTTGGATTTTCTTTTTCAAATTGGATACTTTGGAGTGTGTTTGATATTTGTCATTGAACAGCTCAAACATCATACTTCATCTACAAATTGATTCTAGCTCCAAGGAGCAGTACCAACATTCTGCTGCTTTTATGAATGTCCCAAGGAGTAGCTTAAGTTTCTGTCAATTGTTTTCTATGTTCTATAAGGCATAGACATCATGAAAGGCTTGAAGATGGATCTATGGATCTAAGTTATATTCCCTTTCAAATTTGGGGATATTGTTCATATCCAACCACTTAATTATGCTATCTTTCACATGCTTGGTTAGAATTCTAGCTACCTTTGCAATGTGTAGCATGATTTGAATTACTAGTAGAGATTCATCATCATCATGATTTCAATGATGTCTATAATGTTCCCTACTACCTCTTCATTCATGGTAGGGCCTACAATCATTGTCCTATCATTTACCTTCATTGTAATTTCTTCTACAGTTTTGATCAAATTTAGAGGAGGAAGAAGAAGATGTAGATGAAGAGGGCAAAGAGGGAGGAGGACTACCACCACCATGGTGTCTACCACCTTTTGTCCTCTTATCATGACCATGATCATTAGGTTTTTTGTTATCATGATGCTTGCCTTTGCCCCTATCTTGACTCCCACTTTTGTCTAAACCTAGATTATTGATAGTGGACTACAGATTTGGTTTCAAGCCCCCTTCACCAAAGTTAAGGGATGGAGAATCTTTATGTTGAGAATCCCTAGAGGGAGAATTGTCATTGTCATCTTGGTTCAATAGAAACAAGGGGTTGGTGAAACCATTTCCCCTTCATAGCTCGATGACACTTCTCTTGGTGCCGATCTCATTTGCATTGTGTTTTTGTGAGACAATAGTCGCAATAGTCATGATCCTGCACAATGTATTCATTACGGAGATCCTTGATGTCCAATCTCTTAAGAGTTTGGAGGAGAATCTCAAGAAGATATCAATTAGGAGGCAACACAACGTTGCCCTCCATATCTCTCTATCGTAGCTACTCATCCTAATGCAGGATGAAGGTGAAATTAGGTACAAACTCATCTAGAGGAGTGTACAACACTTTGAATTCTTAGGGCATTGGCAATTTTGATTTATCATGCCTAGGAAAAGAAGACATTTTGAATTAAAGAAAAACTCAATGTGCTTGAATTATAATTATAATTATAATTTTTTTCGAATGATTATGACCTTAGGGTTCATTCCAAAAATCTTAAATAATATTCACTAAGTCCTAGATAGTGCACATATCAAGCTACAAGTCCCTGACAATGGTAGCAATGATGAGTCGTGAGTAGACCCTACACCCAGTCATACAAATCACTAAGCGTTCACACATGATTTGGTCAAATTCTATGGACTTATAGCCTTCTAAGTACATAGGTCTCTAGGAAGTGAAACCAACCATTGCAATCATTGTCTTCCTAATTACACTTGTAAAATGCAAAGGTATGGTTAAGTGTAACTGAGGCATATGATTTTTATTATTGTTATGTTTTATGGTTTAAGTCACCTAAGGATAAAGAATAATGAATAAAATAAAATAAAATAATTAAATTAATAATTTAATACTAAGAGCTACACCTAATTGATCCTGACATAAGCATAAGTTCCCACTTGTTGTACACATTCTAAACACGTTTAATGTTACTGGGTTACTAAATGTTAAGTGTTATTAGGATTACCAAGCACCAAGCGTGTGCTTGAAGGGGTTGTACTTATGTGCTTAATTAATCACTAATTAATCTAGCTTAATTTAACTTAATTTATTATTTAATTAGTTAAAGCATTAAAGAAAATTGCATAAAACATTAAATGCATAAGTAAATGATTAATCTATTTTGAAGCGCTGCAAGGTTTATCAGACAGCTTGTCTTTATTGTTGCACACATTGCCACGCTCAAGTACAATAGTGCTCGAATAAAGATCCATATACTCTTTGACTTCTACTATGGGCACTTAGAGAAATATTCTAACTTTTGAATGATAAAATTGCAAGAGCTCTGCTACAAGTATGAAAAAATATGGCATAAGCATGACAGGTGAGCGCCTATTTATAGGCAAAAACAAATACTATGTTGACGTGGCGACATCAATGCATCAAATTTCACGTTGACATAGCCATGTCAATGAGGTCACGTTGATGAGGCCACATCGAAGTAAGCTAGAAAATGTGACTCATCAATGAGTACCCATGTCAATGTTTCACATGCTACACTAAGTGTGGATATGCTAGTGTCCACATGTGTGGATGATATTAGTTTGTGAGTCATAGCATTGATAATATATCTTATGATTGGCCTATGATTATGTGATCCATGTGTTGCTTGACGATATGGAGTGGATTTGATGGCATGGGCATGATAGTGGAGATGCATGTGATGTGGTGTAATAGATATATGATTGATTATGTTTGGTAATGATTTTATTTATGATTGTATGTTTGTGATCTATTTACTCTAGTAAGGATTATGCTAGTATGGTGTATAATATCATCTATGCATGTGTTGCTTAGAACACGTGAGAGACTAACTATTGATGTAGGTTACTTTGTACCACATTCCTCTCCTCAAGTGTAGCACTTGTTGATCATCTAGTAGGGGAAGCATAAATGCTTCTCACTTAGTTTTATATTGATTTTATTTAGTTGATGAACACATTTTTTCTATCTGCCACAACGTCACATATGCGACATTAGGATGTATACTTCAAGTCTATAAATATTATGCCCAGGCTTTAGTTTTTGCATAGTTTTTAAGTTAGTTTTTAGTTAAAGTGAAGCTCTTACTGTTTATTTTCCTTAGAGTTAGAATATTTTTTGAGTGCTCGTAGAAGGAGTATAAGTGTGTATGGTTCTTTATTTGAGCATTGATGTACTTGAGTGTAACAGTGTGATGGGAATAAAATGAACTCTTATGACAATCCTTGCAACACTAAGAATAGCTTAATATTTTCTTTATTGCACTTTAATTTCATGTACTTTACTTGAATGCATTTGAATTAAGCAATTTATTTCTAGTTATTAATGAATATGAGCATGACCACTTCGAGCATTCATATAATACTTGGTAACCCAACGCTTAATGTTTGGTAGCCCAACAATGCTTAACGTTTGGTAGCTCAGCAACACTATATGTGTTAAGGATGTGTTTCGGAAATTGGCATGATTACTTATGTTAGGCTAGATATACAATAACAAACTAGAGTTTAAATTACTCTACTCTTCATTCTTATTATAGGTGATCAAATCTATAAAATATAAAATAAGAAAATTCATACATCTCAGTTACACTTAAACAATATCCTTGGACCTCACAAGTGTAGTTGGGAAGACAACGAATGTTCACAATGCCCATTTCACTTCCTAGAAGAGCTGGATAACTATAGGTCCATGGAATTTGACCAGATCATGTGTAACGCCTTGTGATTCATATGGTTGGATGTAGGGGTACCTCACTACTCATCATTGGCACTGTTGCCAAGGACCTTTTGGTTGTTTCATGCATTATTTAGGACCTAGTGAAATTATTTAAATTGTTGGAATGAACCTTAGAGTCACATCATATCTTAAATATTACTACAACAATATTTAGAAGCACAATCTAATTTTTATTTTAAATGTCTTCTTCTCATAGGAGTGATTCTCTGTCCAAGTCTGATAAAGCTTATTAGCTAGTGCCTCAATAGTATCAAATAGTATATGTTCATCTTGATGAGTATGTACCAAACTTCACCTTCATCCTAGACTAGGATGAATAGTTGTGGTGGCACAACATGGAGGGCAACATTATGTTACCGCTTGATTGATCTATTCCTGTAATGCTCCACCAAATGCTTATACAATATGCTCTTTTGGAATGTCATGATAAGTATGTTGTGCAAGATACTAATGCTAGGGAATATCATCTCATTGAGGCACAACATCTACAAGATCAATAGCTAGAACAACACTATGAATATTTGAAGAGGAAAAGATTTAACAATTCTCTATTCCTATTATACCAACAAGTTGGTGGAGAACCTTTCTATGGGGGTTTTTCATTCAATGATACTCCTCTCTTTGACTTTGGTGAAGGAGGTCAAACCTAGAACTTGTAGTCCATGATTCAAAATCCTAGTTCTGGTAATAAGGGATCGAATGATAAAGAAGGATTCGAAGGGGTAAGTTAAGGAAGGGATGCAAACAAAAAGCAAGATAGTGATCATGGTCACGATTGCTATAGAGGTGGAGGTAGATACTGTGATGGTGCTAGTTCTTCTTCCTTTTCCCCTTCATCATCATCATCATCATCTTCTGGCTCTGACCATGATTGTAGAAGGTGAGACCATGATGGAGGTGATTGAAATGCTGAAAATAATTGACAAGACTGAAATGACCGAAATGATCAAAATGACCATCGAGAAAGGTAAGATCAAGGATGTAGACATTCAAGAAAGGCACATTGCCATGAACTAATGGGTACTTGAGGGCATCGTAGGCACCATGATCAAGCCTTGATGAGCCTCTACTTGTTACTCAAATTATGCCTAATATCGTAGAGGCAGTACGAATTTAAACAAGGCATGTGAAGAATAGTCAGATCAAAACGTTAGACATGAACAATATTCCTTGATTTGAAGGAGGATATAAATCTAATCCACAGAATCATCTCCAAGCTTTCCAAGATGCATGTGCCTTGCGGAACATAGAGAATGAGTGGTAGAAACTTAAGTTGTTCCTAAGGACACTTATCAAAGAAGTAGAGAATTGGTACCAGTCCTTAGAGCCAAAATCTATTAGACAATGGAGTACCATGCTGGAGTTGGTCAATGATAAATATCAAATGTACTCTAGAGTGTCCAATTTAAGAAGGCAAATCCAAAGATAGAAACAAGGAACATAAGAATCCTTGGATTTCACCATTGGTCAATATTATTCGTTGATGCATAAATGTCTTGGCCATGGTTATTTTTAACTAGATCAACTTTGCCACATAGTAGATGGGCTTCGATCAAAAACAAGGAGAACCCTTGGAGTCTATGCCTAGGGGCAATTGTCAGAACTAAGTGCCTATCAAATACAATAATTAATCAAGTAGGTAGCTAAAGAGGAGGATGAACTAAGACAAAGGGAAAGTGTAAAAGAGTACAATTGCAATCCTTCCATTCACAAGAGGGAGATTTGATTCTGTGATAGTGAGGATGAGTTTGTACTTGATGAGGGGATGAATAAGAAAACCTTGGCACTCCAAAAATTTCAATCTAAACTTACGACCAAGGTTGATCAATTATGGAACTCCATGGATAATAGATTTCAAGCCGTCCTTAAAATTGCTGAAGAGTCCAAAGAAAAGGTAGTGACCGTGAGCACAGGAGGTGCAAAGAAGCTAAAAATGCCTATCACAAAGGTAAGGGAAAGATTGCTACAATAGAAGTAGTTGTAGATAGTGACTTAGATGATGATCATGGGTGTGACGTCTATCAGTATGAACATCCTAAGGGATGTTGCCCTATTTTGTCACACTTAGAGGAGTTTGAGGTGTATGCCTTAAATCCACAACTTACATAGAGGCAAACATCTAGAAGATTACCTTATCCTCAAGGTAATTTTAGGTAGTTCTACCACCAACATCAATATTATCCAAGTGGAGCTCCACCACAACTATATGAGTAGTATCAATAGTGGCAACAACGACAATCATGGGCATTAGCACCACCAAGGTAGTAATACCCTTATCAACAGCCTGATCCATATGGTTACTACGTTTAACAACCCATGTCTTCATGTGACTCCTCTAGTCATGTCTCTACTTTCCAACTCTACTATCACCCTTCCAATTATTATCGAGTTGATTCTTTGCATGAAAGAAGGGATGCCACCTCTTACCCTTATCCTCCTCTTGTCCTTGCACATGCTCCTCCTCTAGTCACATAGCTGCCACCTGCTCCACCTATGCAAGGTAAACTACTAGCTCAACCACAACAATGTAATGTTATGAGGGCTGTTAACTTACAACTGGTTAATCAATTGGATGGGTTGAATACCTGATCAAAGAAAAGACCTTTCTTTCGATCCTATAATCCATCTAAGCTCTCACATACACCCATAATTGACAACCCTGCTCCTGCATCTTTCTTTGTATCACATACCTTCGAGTCCCCTTTAAACCAAAACATGCTTAGGATCCATAGAAGTCCTCATTTATTTGTAGATTGTTGAGAATGAACCATGCAAGGCTATTCTAAATTTAGGTTCTGGTGTCAATTTTATTTCCCATGAGATGTACACTGCATGGAACTTGCCTCCTCTCAAGAATAGCAAAAATAGATTAGAATTGGTAGACGAGTCTGAAACATGACAAAATTTCAAGTCTTGGCATCTCGATTGCAAATTTGGCTAAGTGTCAAAATGGTGGCATTTTGCCTAAATTTTTCTAAGTGTTGAGTGTAGTTAGCTTCAACTACCAGTTTTTGCAAATTTTTTTCTAATTGTTGAGTTACACGTTCCACATGTAACACAGGGGGGGGGGGAGCGTGTGGGTGAGCGTAATAGCCAGAGCTAGAAAATTTCTGAACTTTTTTTGATCACCCCCGAACATAGAAATTTTTTTGAATTTTTCTTGTGGTTCCATTTACCAGATTACCATGTGGTGTCTGATCCACATTTTAGGCTAACCTTAGCCCTATAAATACCCCTGGACCTCTAATGTTTTAATGGTTGGCATTCTCAGGTAGTTGTTATTCCTAGACGGTTAGCATTTCCAGGTAATTGGAGTTCCTAGATGATTGACATTCCTAGATGGTTGGTATTCTCAAATGGTTGGCATTCCTAGGCAGTAGGCATTCTCAAATGGTTGGCATTCCTAGGTGGTTGGCATTCCCAGGTGGTTGGCATTCTCAAATGGTTCGCATTCTTAGGCAGTTGGCATTCTCAAATGGTTGGCATTTCTAGATGGTTGGCATTCCTAGAAGGTTGGTATTTTTTGGACGTAAGCATTTTAGCATTGAGCATTTTTTTGGCATTTGGCATTGAAGATTTTGGGTGAACGAGACCCAAATGCACCAGTAGAGAGGTAGAGTTGCACATCATGGCCCATTGTAGCCTAGCCCTATAGAACATCACACAATACATCATGATGGCCAACTTAGCAGGCACGATTCATCATGGTAAGCACCAGATTTCATAGCCCAACACCATTGAGACTATGACTATGCTTCTATTGCACCTATTGTACACTGTGTATCTTCTAAGACCCTTTTAGAGTTAACTACACTCACATTTGGGGTATTGTTCCATTTCTCTCTCATATTTTTAGCATTTTCTTGCATTTTTCTTGTGTCTTTTCACACTTTTTTATGCATCATCACGTTGTACTACACTTGGGCAGTAGTCTCTGTGAGTTGCCACCCTCATTTTGGTTGAAACCCTTAGCTACACTCGCTCCCATTCTGTGGCTATGCTCTAAACTTAGCACTACGAAATACTACTTTGACCCTTAGCACCATTTTCATGTTCTTTGCATTTGCATTTCAGCTAACCATGCCACCCCCAACTTGATTGTACCCCCCACCTTGGTTGCAACCAACAAAGTCCCTATTTGATTGACAAGACTGTTTAGGATGCTTTGCCTCTGTTTTTAGCAAGGCCCTTACATAGAGGTAGGGTTAAGTCTATGCATCTATTGATCCCTTGATGATTCTAGCCACAGATGTTTTTAGTCATTATAGTTTTTTGTAGAAGGAGGGCTTTTCCATTTGCTTCTACATTTTTTGATTGTTGTCCTGCGTGCTCTTTCCACCACTACTTGGTGTAGGTTGGACCTTGTCGTTGGTTCCCATGGAACCCCATTGGACAAAAGCCAAAGCGTATCTTTGGCACTTGACAAAAATTTTGGGTGCTTGAGAGAGCATATCTGGCTCTCAACATAGAGAGTGTAGCCAGCTCCAGTGTAGCAAGCATGGCACCAGAGTTAGCCATTTTCAGTAGCTTTCATAGTTAGCATTTTCTTTACATTTCCATACTTAGCATTCTCATACTTAGCATTTTTTCTGCATTTTCATACTTAGTTAAATTTTCTATAGTTTTACACTTAGTCAATTTTTTGTAGTTTCCATACTTAGCAATTTTTTGCATTTTTATACTTAGCCATTTTTCTACATTTTTAGTTATTTTTCTACTACTAGTAGACTTAGTCATTTTTTTGTAGTTTTCAAAGTTGGTTGTTTTTTGTAAATTGTAATTCTCACAACTTGATTTATGAACATGAATTTAGATCAAACTTCCATGTCAATGTTTAACATATTTGACACCATGATCCACCCAAAGCATGCTGTGCTAAGCCACGAATAGTACAATTTTATTTGTGCCAAAATCTAAGCAGGACTACTAGTGAATTTCCTCGACTTGGAAGCAAAATAGGACTACAAATGAGTCCACTGAGATGGATGGGAGTACAACCCCTTGTTATTTGACATAATTCCACTCATGGAGTCCTACCACCATCTATTGTCCCAACTCATTTGTGCAAACAAGCATGATGTAGGGAGAACCTAGAAGGAAGCCTCACGGAAGGAAGAAGATCAATTCAAGGCCTGCTTCGAATGCGAGAGCCCCCTCTACACCATCTTCCAACAACTGCTCCCTAGTATAGTCCCTCGGTTCGGTTCATCCATCCTCTTCGAGATGGTGGCCATGCCAATTTAGCCTTCCTTGCAAGTGACCCTTGCATTTGCCCGACCCTATGCTCACACAAGGACCACCTCCTAGTCCTAGATGACTCAGGCATCCTATGTTCCACTTGTCTCATTGGTGCCCATGGCGTCGGCCCAACCCATTCATGTGTGGCCTACCTTGGTCACCACACCCATCACTCAATCAATGCATCAATTAAACCCATTTTCTACGATGTTAAACTGACAACAACCATTCCCTATGATGTTAAACTAGCAATGACCATCTGCTATGATGTTAAACTGGCAATGATTATTCACTACGACATTAAATTGGCAATGACTATCTAGTATGACATTAAACTGGCAAGCTCTGCAACCAACAATATGATCCTACATTATGCAACCAACACAAGTCTAGCCAATGCAACCAACTGACACATCCCCAATCTTGGATTAGACATTTCAGTTGATCCAAAGTTTGATGGAGGAGATCAGCCAACTCAAAGCTACCTCCACTGAAATTGTCAAGGTGGTGGACTTCTATTAGGATGATCCCATAAGTTCTATAGTCCCATCCTTGACTCTTCCAACTAGGGTCTAGCTACCTCAACTCACCAAGTACAATGGTAAAGGGGATCCTAATGCACACTTGGTCACATTTTAATCTGAGTGCCTGCTCCTTGAAGCCTGGCTACATGCCATCATGTGTGTGTTTTGCATGTCACTCACTAGCAAGGCCTTAGACTGGTATTGTGCACTACCCAAGGCCTCAATCTCTTCTTTAGAGGATCTCATAAGCCAATTTGTGACATGATTTAGGTACAACCTAAAGCTTGAAGCAACCCTTGACCAACTTATGCAAGTCAAGCAGGGGCCCCTAGAGCCCGTGCCAAAATTCCTCCAATGTTTGAGCACCACATTGAGCAAAATTTATGAACCCCTAGCAGAGATGCACCTACTAGCCATCTTTAAGGGTGCAGTGAATGACTTCATCAAGTCCAAACTATATTACCTAGCCTTGAAGTCTCTTAACCATGCCTTTGCCCAAACAAAAGGCATAGAAGAGATAGCCCAAGCTAGTAATGAGTTGGCTTATGTGGCCTATAGAAACCAACAAGCGTGTAAGCAAAATGCAACAATGGAAATAGTGGCCACAAGCACAAAAGCAACCAACTAGGGCTTGACGGTGAAGCAACCCAAGGCCCCAGCTCACAAAGCCATCAACTTTGGTGCCAACTTGACTACCTTGGTAGGGGCCACCCCAAGTTCCAACTTTGAATGCAAGGATCCCTCAGAATATACACTGCTACTGATGGATCCCTTTGAACTACCAGAGCAACTCTTGAAAGCTGGGCGAATCTAACACAAACACGTATCAAATATTTCCCACCAAAAACATGATAGGTACTGCAAACTATTAAGTAACCCTACCTTAGTAGTACCAAACAAGCCCTTGATCCCACAACACTTCAAGCTGGACCAATACTATCATTACCACTAGCTATCTTGTCATAGTATGGACAACTATCATGCTTTGTAGGATGACCTGCAAAGAATGATAGAACGGGACCAATTGGTGTTTGACGCAGTGAGCCAATCTAACATAGATAATGCTCCCTATGTCATAAACTCCATCAGTGTAGGTGGCAAGTCTAAACCTATGTAACAACCTTTTGTGATCTGTGTGCCTCCTAGCAAGGAAAAAATCCCCTCGACCTTCACAAGCAAGAGGCCCCTCTTTGTTATCAAAGTACCACCTTGGGAACCCACAACATCCTCTATGATCAAAGTTCCACAACAATCATCCAGTAAGACATTAAATTGGCAACCAAACCAACCATCTGCTAAGATGTTAAACTAGCATGATGTAGCAGTAACAACCACTAAGCAACCTTTCATCATCAAGGTGCTACAAAAACTTGGCCTTGCAACAACTCATAAACCATCGTTTATCATAAGGATGCCACAACATGATGGCTCCTCACCTACTTGAAGCCCAATAGTGGGCAACATCTCAGTCCCTCCTCCTTTAGGGGTCAATCCCACTAGCAACCCAGGTAGTCTTACCAAATAGCAACATAAGGGGATGAACGAATGCCTCACAGCTACCATGGCTGAAGCAAAGGCCATAACTAGTAAGTAATAACTGAACACTGGGGTCCCTGCACCCAAGTAGGCTAAGCAACCCAAGCCCAAGTCCCCTTTGTGAAAGATCTATCTCTCAAGTTGCATGAAGGAAGTCAAGGCCAACACAATGATTGACGACAAGGACTTCGTAGCTACACTAACCCAGGTGAAAAAAATGCTTAAGAAAAAGAAGATAACATTGAGCTCGTACAACTTGGTCATGACCTTGTCTGCTCATTGCCAAGTGTTGGCCTTGATGTTGGCCTTCATTCTTGTTATGGAGGGCATCTCTATAGATGAGAACATAATATGTGCAATGATGTTGCCCCTTGCACCATAGGAATTAGGTTGAACATCCCTAGCGTTTCATGATGATGTAGTCAAGGTCAACCTCAAATGAGGGGAGGTCACTATAGCTCCACTATCCATTAGCATATGTGTTGGGAAGTGCACCATTCATAGAGTGCATGTTAATGATGGTGCAGCAACAAACATAGTCTTGTACTTCATCATCGACAAGCTAGGCTTAGAAGACAAAATTAGGCTAACCAAAACTATGTGTCTAAAATGCTTCAACGAATCATGTGTCATTGTTAAGGGTACAATCAACTTAACCTTCATGGTAAGAGAGCAATTCCCCACCAATGTAGATTTCACTATCATAGAGGAGATGCCAGGCTTCAACCTGATCCTGGGCAGGTCTTGGCTAGCTCAACTACAGGCTGTCTCCTTTCCGATCCACCAAGAAGTCCATCTTCCATATGAAGGTGGTCAATTTATCATCCATGGTGATAATGTCTCCTCTCTTTTTTTCCAAAACATAGACATGAAGTAAGTGTCAAAGGTGGAGTTTCTTAGTGATGCACCTGTGACAACCAACGTAATGCCTAAGGCTAACACACTCGAATGAGTGGCTAAAGCCAATAGCCTCCCAAAGGATCCTAAGCCTTGCACACCCCCTAATCCATGGCTAGTTAGGAAGAAACTATGTGACCAAGACTTTCCCTTAGCTAAAAATGTGGTAAGTGCTTGCTTACCCCTTGCCTCCATGGGCCATCCATTTTTGGTTTTTGCTTGTGTTGCATTTGTTCATGTATTTACATTTCACCTGCTTACCTAGTTTACACACTACTTTGATTTGTTTGTGCATTTCTAGTTTGTTTACACATCAATTCAGTTAGCTAATGTGTTGCATTTGAAAAACATGAAAAATGCTACAAAAACACATGGCCTGAAAAGGTCTTAAACTAGCCCATGACCCGAAATGACCTAAAACTATTACTTTTTGCATTGCTTTCCTTTCATTCGTGCATTTTAACTTGTTCATAATAGGTGCCGCTTGATGTTGTTTTTTCTAGTTAATTTTTGTAGGATGTTGGAGGCACATAACATGACTATGCATGTAGCATCGCATCTCACACAAGCAAGGTAAGCACTCATCTGCCATGATGTAAAAAACTAGCATAGATAGTTTGCCATGACTATAAACTAGTGTAGCAGTCTGCTATAACTAGAAATTAGCATAGATCATCCTTGGGTTATGACATTAAACTGGCACAACATCCACCATTTGCTACGATGTTAAATTGGTACTTAGTAGTTTGCTAGGACTATAAACTAGCACATAATGGTCTGCTGGGACCTTAAACTAGGTTCATGGTCTATTAGGACTTTAAACTGGCATGTTGCTAATCTATTGAAGCACTTGCCATTGGTGAAACCCTAGGGGCACTCGTAGCATCATTGCCTGCCACCATTCTGCTAATCTTTTAGAGCACTTGCCATTAGTGCGACCGTTGGGGAACTTATAGCATCATCACCCTTGTACTTTCACTAGCTTCTTAAGCACTTGCAATTGGTGCAACATTTGATGCATTTGCAGCATCTTCACATTCAACAGTTGCAGCATCTTCACATCTAGCATTTGCATTTGCACCTCATGTTTTATGCTTTTCTTATGTTCTCAGAGTTGTGTTTGCAGGATGAAGCCTTAAATGTGGTCATGCAAAGGTGCATCTCATCATAGTAGCAAGTCATCACATCTCTTTAATGTGCATGATTGAGCTATTTAAGCCACTTAGGAGTGCAGATCCCCTTCATCTTGCTCTAGCCTACACATGTCCTCACATTATAGCCTATGCATGTTCCCACATTATAGCCTATATATGTCCCTTGCATTCCAATACCCACTCGCATTTCCTGCATTCTCCCACATATCCAAGCTTGAAAACTTCCTTTGATGCATACACATTGTAAGGCACATGGCACCTTCCTTCATATTCAATCATAGAACCCATGGCAAACATAACACAACTTGTCCCATGCGGAGCCTTTGTTGGCTGGTCAAGGTCCAAGTGGATGTAATGCACCTCATCCTTGGGAGGAAACACTTATTCTATAGACGCGATGTGGTTGCATCAAAGTAAAGCCCATGTACTCGATGGCCCACACCTTGCAGCTAGCATTTAGTAGTAACTTGAACGCAACAGGGGTTCACCTCATAGCAAAGAAAATAAGAAAAAGTAAAAAAAAAAAAAAGAGCAAAAAATGAAAAAAAAATAAAAAAAAAGGATAACAAAGAAAAGCACATCCCCAAGCAAATTGACAATGCTGCTGCTTTGCAACCAGCCCAACCTTGGATTGACTTTGACTCTCTCATGAGCACTTTGATGAGAGGTCAACATTTCAGGGGCAAGCCACTTCATGCCATGGTCACCATCAGCTATGCTGACTTTGCATCTTGCATTAGGATACATTGTTTGCATTTTATTTCCTTTGCTTGCATTTCATCTCCCTAACACATTGCCTACACACTGTGCCCCAGTACACCCTTATCCATAGCTCTCTTGAATATGGTGGAATGACATTTGATCTTGTACCAATAAGCGATGTTAGTGCCATGTTTGCTGTGGTGTTTTTTGATTCTTTATCGATGTCTCTCAAGCCACTTCTCCAAACATCAACAAAGAGAGACTATTGAAACACCACCAAATTTTGGATCTTGGCATCTCGACTGCAAATTTGGCTAAGTGTCAAAATGGTGACATTTTGCCCAAATTTTTCTAAGTGTTGAGTGCAGTTAGCTCCAACTACCAGTTTTGTAAATTTTTATTCTAATTGTTGAGTTACGTGTCCTTCACATAACATAGGGCAAGCATAATAGCTAGAGTTAGAAAATTTTTTAACTTTTTCTTGTCACCTCTGGACTTAGAAAATTTTCTAAATTTTTCTTGTGGTCCCACCTACCACACTACCACGTGGCACTTGATCGATGTTTTGGGCCAACCCTAGCCCTATAAATGCCCTTGGATCCCCAATGTTTTAATGGTTGGCATTCCCAGGTGGTTGGCATTCCTAGGCAGTTGACATTCTGAAATGGTTGGCATTCCTAGATGGTTGACATTCTGAAATGGTTGGCATTCCTAGGCGATTGGCATTATTAAACGGTTGGCGTTCCTAGGTAGTTGGCATTCCTAAAGGGTTGGTATTCTCAAATAGTTGGCATTCCCAGAAGGTTAGTATTTTTTGGATGTGAGCATTTTAGCATTAAGCATTTTTTTGACATTTGGCATCGAGCATTTTGGGCAAACGAGACCCAAACACACTGGAAGAGAGGCAAATTTGCACATCACGACCCATTGTAGCCCCATTGCAACCCTGTAGAACACCACATAGTACATCACAATGGCCAATCCAACAGGCATGATTGATGATGATGAGTGCTAGACTTCATGGCCTAACACCACCGACACTATGACTATGCTTCCACTACACTTGTTGTACATTATATACCTTCTAAGATCTTTTTGGAGTTAACTACATCCCCATTTGGGGTAGCGTTCCATTTCTCTCTCCTATTTCTAGCATTTTCTTGCATTTTTCTTATGCTTTTTCCCACTTTTTCACACATCATCAAGTTGTACTATGCTCGGGCAGTAGTCTCCATGGATTTACAACCTCATTTTGGTTGAAACTCTTAGCTACGCTCACCCCCATTCCATGGCTATGCTCTACACTTAACACTACAAAACACTACTTTGACCCTTAGCACTGTTTTTGTGTTATTTTCATTTGTATTTTAACTAACCATGCCACCCCCTGATTGTACCCACCACCCTAGTTGCAACTAGCAAAGTCCCTATTCAATTGACAAGATCATTTAGGGTGTTCTGCCTTTATTTCTAGCAAGGCCCTTGTGCGGATGCAGGGTTAAGGTTGTGCATCTATTGATTCCTTGGTGATTCTAGCCATCGATGTTTTTGGTTGTTACATAGTCTATAACTGTTCCATTGAGATTGGTGGAAGAAATTGTGACTACTATTTTTAGGTGGTCTTATCCTGCTAATTTCTTAGTAATCAAAGTGGAAAATTGCAAAGGGGATTTCCCAAAAGGACATGGTTGAGAACCATTGATGTAAGAATGGGCATCAAAAGGACATGGTTGAGCACCCTTGAAATATTTAAAGAAAATGCATTTAGAAAGATCAAGAAGAAGAGAGTTCCATGCATTGCGTATAACTATATAGGGTGCAATTGTGTGTAGAAATTCTGAGTTATAAAGTAAGCATCTATCTCTGCATGCAAGTAGTGTGCACTAGAAACAAAAATTCAAAGGTGTCTGTACATAGTAGCCACAAAATAGGAGGGTACCACTAATTCTGAAAGTAGCACATTTTGCATGGGTCCAATTGAGAGCCTAACATGTGCATATGTCATGAGCATGGATGAACTTGAGCAAGTTCATGACCAACTCTTTAATGATATAAATGATGATACCCATTGGAGAGAGTTGGAAATTCTTGAAAATTTTAAGCAAGAGCCCCTTGAATTGAAAACTTACTGACCAGAATGAAATATGTGTTTTTGAAAAATGGAAAGCTAGTTATAATCAATGCACATCTTACTTTAGAGCAAAAAAGATGCTGTTAAAGGTAGTTGAAACATCATCAGCAGCTTTTGCATGGTCATATCCTAAACTCACAGGGATTGATTCTAGGATATGCTAGCATCACATCTACACTGACCTAGCTATGAAGCCAACAAGATAGCCATAGAGGTAGTTGAACCCCAAACTGAAGCAGATTGTTAAGGACAAAATTGAAGAACTCCTTAAGGTGGGGTTCATCTATATGATTGCAGATAGTGAGTTGGTTAGTCCACCTATATTTGTACTAGATAAAGGTGGTAAGTGGTGGGTCTGCATGAACTTTTGACTGCTGAATATGGTAGCATTCAAAGATCATTTTTCATTGCCATTTGTTGACCAGGTGCTTGACATAATATTTGGACATTGCTATTACAACTTTCTAGATGGTTATAGTGGTTATAACTAGATTCAAATTGCACTAGAGGACTAACCAAAAACAACATTAACAAGTCTTTAGGGGACTTTTACATATCACAAGATGCCATTTGGTTTATGCAATGCTCCTGCTACATTCCAATGCCTAGTCTTGAGCATTTTTCAATAGCATATTGGTAGTGGTGTGGAAGTCTTCATGGATGAATTCTCCACTTATGGAGGTACATTTGAGTAAGCCCTGGACTACCTTAAGCAAGTGCTAAGAAGATGTGTTGAAACCAACTTGTGGCTCAATTGGTAGAACATTCACTTAATGGTCCAGGAGCGCATTATATTGGGGCATAGAATATCACAAGAAGGAATTGAGATAGACCCTAAGAAAATAAAGGTCATCCAAGGAATAACCTACTAACCAAAAATTGTTAAAGATGTTTAGTCATTCCTTGGACATATTGGCTACTATTGGTGATTCATAGAGAATTTCCCCAAAATTGCAAAACTGTTGGTCGAGCTAACAAAGAAAGATGCTCCCTTTGTTTGGACTGTAGAATGTGAAAAAGCATTCCAATTGTTGAAACAAAAACTTGTGGAAACTCCAATTCTATAAGCACTTGACTAGTCTTTCCCATTTCATATCATGACGGATGCATCAAATTATGCCTTGGGAGTGGTGCTGATGCAGTTAGGTGAAAAGAAATGTCGATAGTACATCCACTGCACTAGCTAAAGCATTGTGGGTGCAGAACTGAACTACACCACCACAAAGAAAGAGTTTATGGAAGTGGTGTTTGCTCT
Source organism: Gnetum montanum (assembly GCA_015680685.1). Classification (NCBI taxonomy): domain Eukaryota; kingdom Viridiplantae; phylum Streptophyta; class Gnetopsida; order Gnetales; family Gnetaceae; genus Gnetum; species Gnetum montanum. The sequence continues at coordinate 263,423 of MNCI01001492.1, forward strand.
AAAAAATTTTAGGCATTATGTGCTTAGATACAAGGTGTTTGTGCACATGGATCACAGTGCCATTTACTTTCTAATGAACAAGCCAATAGTGAGCCCTCGTGTCATACGGTGGCTGGTGATCTTGTAGGAATTCAATTTTATGATGGTAGATCAAAAGGGCACTGAGAATGTGATTGTTGATCACTTTTCTCAGTTCCGATAGGATGATAAAGAGGAAGAAGACTCACTATCTAACATGTTTCCTGATGAACTCCTCTTTACTAGGGCTATAACTGAATAAATGCCCAATGAGCCACAATGGTATGATTTCATTCTCACCTATCTTCTCACTTAGGAGATGCCACAAGGGTTAGACCACTAGAAGAAACAATAATTTCTTCACTAGGTAAAACACTTCATGGAGATCAATGGACACCTCTACAAGGTTTGTGCTAATGTCTTGGTTTGTTGGTGTGTCCCTAATGTCAATCAACTACATATTCTCCAAGATTCTCATGAAGGTCCTGGTGGAGGACACTATGTTGGGAGATCAAATGAACCGTAACACTATTAAGATATTGATGGTAGGGTACTATTGGCCAATACTATACATGGATGCTCACTATTATGTCTACTCTTGTGAATGATGCTAATGCAATGGTGGAATCACTACTCGAATGGAGGAACCTCAACAATGGATTTAACCAATGGAACCCTTTGACATGTGGGGCATTGACTTCATGGGCCCTACCATGCCCATGTCAAATGGAAAGGCGTACATCATAGTTGCTATTAATTATTGTATAAAATGGGTAGAATCAGCAACCATCATTAACTATACATCCTCTACTACTGCTTGATATGTACAACAAAATGTTGTAAATAGTAGGAAGCATGGATTGGAAGCGGGACTATCTTCACCAAGGATGATGCAACACTACCACATAATGAGGACCATTCGTGATTGTTAGATCTTCTCTCTCTCTTATTCTTCTATTTCTAAGAGGTGTTGAATGTCAATGATATCTAGGGTGTTCACTTCTCTTATCATGAACACCTAATTTGTAAAAAGGATTGTAATTCCATACACTTGGACACTCAAAGATTGTCTGTTTCATCTAAGTTAATTTGTATGTAAGTCAATAGTCCCAGACCTACCCAATATGTTGTGTTATAAAGAACTTATTCCTCCTATTCCACTCGAGGATGAATTTTCATTTAGTTGTGGGGGTATGATAAATGTGTTTTTTTTGTGTACTGTGATGTCATATACATGAAATTAGGGTCTAGTTGCGATGTCGCATACACGATGTCAAGGTGTATACTCAAAGTCTATAAATACTGTGCCGAGGCTTCAGTTTTTACATAGTTTTTAAGTTAGCTTTTAGTTAGAGTAGCAAAACTCTTGTCGTTTATTTTCCTCAAAGTTAGAATATTTTCTGAGTGCCTGTAACGAGAGTCCAAGTATGTACGGTTCTTTGTTTGAGCACTAATGTAGTTGAGTGTAGCAGTGTGATGGGAATAAAACAAACTCTTATGAAAATCCTTACAACATTGAGAATATATTAATGTTTTCTTTATTTCACTTTACTTTCTTGCTCTTTACTTTAATGCATTTGAATTAAGAAATTTATTTCCAGTTGTTAATGAACACGAGCATGACCACTTCGAGCATTCATATAGTACTTGGTAACCCAACAATGCTTAATGTTTGGTAGCCCTGCTACACTATATATGTTTAGGATGTGTCCAAGAAAGTGGAGTAGTTACCTGTGTTAGGCTAGATAGGCAATAATGAATTAGATTTTAAATTACTCTACTCTTCATTCTTGTTGTAGGCAACCAAATCTATAAAATATAAAGTAAGAAAAATCATATATCTCAGTTACACTTAAACCATACCTTTGAAACTCACAAGTGTAATTGGGAAGACAATAAATGTTCTCAACACCCATTTCACTTCCTAGATGAGCTAGTGCATTAGATAACTATAGGTCCATGCAATTCGATTGGATCATGCGTAACACCTTAATGATTTGTATGGTTGGGTGTAGGGATACTTAATCGCTCATCATTGGTGCCATTGCTAGGGATCTTTTTGTTGTTTCGTGCACTATCTAGGACCTAGTGAAAGGTATTTAAATCATTGGAATGAACCTTAGAGTCATATCCTATTTTACCATTACTACAACAATTGTCAGAGCACAATGTGATTTTTACTCACTAATTGAAAATGTCTTCTTCTCACAAGAGTGCTTCTCCACCCAAGACTAACAAATTTTATCTGCCAAAGTGTCAATAGTATTGAATTATATATACTCATCTTGATGAGGATGTGCTAAACTTCATCTTCATCCTACACTAGGATGAATAGATGTGGTGGTGTGCCATGGAAGACAACATTGCATTGTTTCCCAATCATACTACTCCTGCAATGTTCTATTAAATGCTTGCATGATGTGGTCTTTAAGACTACCATGGGGAGTATATTGTGGAAGATGCTAATGCCAGGGATTATCATTCAACTGAAGCACAATGTCTATGGGATCAACAACTAGAGCAATGCTATGAACTTTGGAAGGAAAAAGGGTTGAACGATTTTCCATTCCTGTTATACCAACAAGCTAGTGGAAAAACCTTCTCTGGGGGTTTTTCATTCAATGAAACTCCTCTCTTTGACTTCGTTGATGGAGGTTAAAACTAGAATCTTCATTCCATATTTCACAATTTTGATTCTGGTACTAAGGGATCTAATGACAAAGAAGGATCTAGAGGGGTAAGTCAAGATAGGAATGCGAATAAAAAACAAGATCGTGATCATAGTTGTGATTGCCAAAGAGGTTGTAGCAGGCACCATGATGTTGCTAGTTCTACTTCCTCTTCCCCTTTGTCATCATCTTCTTCTTTTGGTTTTGACTATGACCGTAGAAGGTGAGACTGTGATGGAGGTGATCAAAATGAATGAAACAATTGATGGGACCAAAATAACCAAAGGGACCATAAGGATAGACAAGATCAAGGGTGTAGACATTCAAGAGAGGCACATCACCATGAATGAAGGGGTAGTAGAGGGCATTGTAGGCACCATGATCAAGGCCTCAACGAGCTTCTATTTGCTACCTAAAGTATGCTTAACATCATAGAGGCAGTTAGAATTCCAATAAGGCATGTGAAAGATAGTCAGATGAAACAATTAGACTTGAACAACATTCCTTGATTTGAAGGAGGATATAACACTGATCTACAAAATCATCCTCAAGGTTTCCAAGATGCATGTGCCTTGCAAAACATAGAGAAAAAGTGGTAGAAATTAAAGTTGTTCCCCAGGACACTCATCAAGGAAGTAGAAAACTGGTATTGGTCCTTAGAGCCAAAATCTATTAGACGATGGAGTACCATGCTTGAGTTTTTCAATGATAAATATCAAACATACTCCAAAGTATCCAACTTAAGGAATCAAATTAAAGGGTAGAAACAAGGAACACACAAACCCTTGGATGCTGCCATTGGTTGATAATATGTCGTGATGCAAAAATGTCCCGGCCATGGTTATTCTCAATTCATTCAACTTCATCACATTGTAGACATGATTTGTAATGAAACGAGGAAAACCCTTGGTGTCTATGCCCAAGGGTGACTATTAGAAATAATTGATTGTTAGATACAAAGATTAATAGAGTAGGTTGCCAAAGAGGAGGATGAACTAAGAAAAAGAGAAAGTGTAGAAAAGTACAACCGTGATCCTTCCATTTGCAAGAGGGAGGTTTGATCCTGTGACAGTGAGGATGAGTCCGTATTTGATGAAGGGATGAATAAGAAAACCTCGCCACTTTAAAAATTCCAATTTAAACTTATGACCAAGATTAATCAGTTATGGGACTCCATGGACAATAGATTCCAAGCTATCCTCAAAATCACTAAGGTGTCCAAAGAAGATGGTAGTGATCATGAGCGCAGGAGGTGCAAAGAAGCTAAACATGCATATCACAAAGGTAAGGGCAAGATTGTTGCAATGCACGAGGTTGTAGATAATGAATTAGATGATGATTATGAGTGTGACATCTATCAGTAAGAATATCCTAAGGGATGTTGCCCCATTGTGTCACATCTACAAGAGTCTGGGATGTATGCCTTACATCCATGACTTACACAAAGGCAAACATCCAAAAGGTTATCTTATCCTCAAGGTAATCTCAGGCAGTTCCACCAGAAATAATAGTATTATTCAAGTGGAGCTCCACTGCAACCATATGAATAGTCTTAATAGTGGCAACAACAACAATCATGGGCACTTGCATTGCTAAGGCAACAATACCCTTATTGGTAGCCTGATCTATATGATTATCATGTTTAGCAATCCATGTCTTCACGTGACTCCTCCAGTCATGTCTTTGATTTTCAGCCTCACTACCACCCTTTAGATTATTATTGAGCTCATTTACCACATGAAAGAAGGGACACCACCTCTTATCCTTATCCTTCTCTTGTCCTTGCACATACTCCTCATCTAGTTGCATAGCTATCACCTGCTCTACCAATGTAGGGTGAACTGCTTGCTCAACTTCAACAATGTAATGTTATGAGGGCTATTAATTTACAACTAGATAATCAATTGAAGGGGTTGAATGCTTGCTCAAAGAAATGACCTTTCTTTCGACCACACAATCCACCTAAGCCTTCACCTACACCCACGATTGACAACCCTGCTCCTGCCTCTTCCTCCATATCTAATTCCTTTGGGCCTCCTTCAAACCAAAATCTATTAAGGATACATATTGTAATGCTTACTCACATTGTGTCTAACTGGATCCATGTAGGAAACCTTCCTAGGAAACTAGCCAATCCTAGAAGTTCTCTAATTGACTTGCAGATTGTTGGAATGAACCGTACAAGGCTCTTCTTGATTCCGATTTTGGTGTTAATTTAATTTCTCATGAAATGTACACTGCCTAAAACCTACCTCCTCTTAAGAAGAGCAACATAAGATTAGAATTGGTAGACTAGTCCATCACTGTTCCATTAGGATTAGTAAAATACAGTGTGACCACCATTTGTGGGTGGTCTTATCTTGCTAGCTTCTTGGTAATCAAAGTGGAGAATTGCAAAGGGAATTTTTCAATCATCATGGGAAGGGCATGGCTGAGCATCGTCAATGCAAGAATGGGCATAAGAGATATTTCCTTGGAGAAATCTAAAGAAAATGAATTTGGAAAGATAGAGAAAAAGAGAGTTCCATGTATCATGTACAGTGATAGCGGGTGCAATTGTGTGCAGAAACTATTGACCATAATGCAAACATCTATCTTTACATGGAAACTGTGTGCGGAAAAATTAGAAATTCAAAGGTGTCTATATGCAATAGCCACAAAATAGGAGGGCATCTAGTGGCTAACCACTAATTTTGAAAGCAACACACTTTGCATGGAACCAACTAAGAGCCTAACATATGCATATGTCACAGGCATGGATGAACTTGAGTAAGTTCATCACCAACTCTCTAATGATACAAATGATGATACTCACTGGGAAGAGTTGGAAATTCTTGACAAATTCAAATAAGAGCCCCTTGAACTAAAAATGCTACTAGCTAGAATGGAATATGTGTTTTTGAAAAATGGAAAGTCAGTTATAATCAATGCAAAACTTTCTGTAGCACAAAAAAAGATGCTGTTGAAAGTAGTTGAAAGATGGTTAATAGCTTTTACGTGGTTATATCTTGAACTCACAGGGATTGATCCTAGGATATGCTAGCATCGCATCTACATCAACCTGGCCATGAAGCTAAAACGACAACCATAAAGGTAGTTGAACCCCAAATTGAAGTAGATCATCAAGGAAGAAATCAAGCAACTCCTCAAGGTGAGGTTTATCTATTCCATTACAAATAACGAGTCGGTTAGGCCACTTGTGATTGTGCCAAAGAAAGATGGCAAGTGGTAGGTCTGCATCAACTTTATGTTGTTGAATATGACAACATTCAAAGATCATTTTCCATTGGCATTTGTTGACCAAGTGCTCAAAACCATATCTGGGCATTGCTACTACAGTTTTCTAGATGGTTATAGTGGATATAGCCAAATTCAAGTTGCACCAAGAGACCAAGTAAAGAAAACATTCACGAGTCTCTGGGGGACTTTTGCATATCGCAAGATGCCATTTGGTCTATGCAATGCTCCCACCACATTTCAATGCCTAGATTTAAAAATTTTTCAATAGTAAATCGGTAGTGGTGTGGAAGTCTTCATGGATGACTTCTCTACCTATGGAGCTACATTTGAGTAAGTCATGGACCACCTTGAACAAGTGTTGAAATCAACTTGCAACTCAATTGGTAGAAAAGTCAACTTGTGATCCAGGTGGGCATTGTAGTAGGGCACTAAATATTGCAAGAAGGAATTGAGGTAGACATTGAGAAAATAAGAATCATCCAAGGAATAAGCCACCAACTAGAAATAGTTAAAGATGTTTGGTCATTCCTTGGACATACTAGCTACTATCAGTGATTCATAGAGAATTTCTCTAAGATCACAAAACCGTTGGTTGAGCTAACAAAGAATGATGCTCCCTTTGTCTAGACTGCAAAATGTGAGAAAGCATTCTAGCAATTAAAAGAGAAGCTTGTAGAAACTCCAATCCTACAAGCACACAACTACTCTAGACCATTTCATATTATGACAAATGCATCAAATTATGCCTTGGGAGTTGTGCTAATGTAGTTAGATGACAAAAAGTGTCCATATTACATCCACTATTCTAGTTGAAGCATTGTGGGTGCACAACTAAACTACACGACTATAGAAAAAGAATTGATGATGGTGGTGTTTGCTCTAGAAAAGTTCAGGCATTATGTGCTTTGATACAAGGTGTTTGTGCACATAGACCATAGTGCCATATGCTTCCCAATGAATAAGCCAATGGTGAACCCATATGTTATATGGTGGTTGGTGATCTTGCAAGAATTTAATTTTTTTTGAGAGAATGTTCGGGTTTGTATTACTGAAAGTTATGGTACACGAGTAAACAAGTACAATGGGGGGGACATCAGTGATGGTCCACTGTGAGGG
>MNCI01001492.1:270524-292113 GCA_015680685.1 Gnetum montanum
GAGTCGGCAGAAGGCGACAGGCACACCAAGGCCGTTCCAGCTCATGAAGCAGGTCCAGTGTGACGCGATGCTCCTTGGTGTCCATGAAGTTCATGGCTTGTTGGATGCCCTGCATAGTAACCTCTCTCCTTCTCCGGTCAGCTGACGAGTCCCCCGCATCAGGGTGGAATCTTGTGGACGTGCATCTGAGCTTCCCCAAGAGCTCTTACAACTAATGCCCAAAATGCTATATGGGCAACGCCCCCCTGAGCCACTGACGGGTGCTGTGTTCATGTGCCCGGTCAACTTGCCATTGCCGTTGCTCCTCTTCCTCCTTCAGGCGCTCCTGCTCCTCCCGGGCCACCTCCTCTTGGGCCTAACGAGCTGCCTCTTCCTAGTGTAGCTCCTCCCCGATTCGGTCCTGGAGCTCATCAATGAGCTGAGCTCGCGAGGTCTCCATCATGAGCGTGTGCTACCGGTTCAGCTGTTGTGCCTGTTCGCGAAGCTGGGCTTCATGGTCGGCGCACCACTTAGCTAGGGTCTCGGTCCACTTTGCCTCCGAAATCTATCGCTCGGCCTCCCAAGCAGCAGCAACCGCCTGTTGCAGTTTCACCTCCCAATTTGGGGGGGTACTGGGGGGGTCAGGCGAGGGGGGGGGGATTTCGACGAGAGCGGCATCCCCAGGTGATCAAAAGGGTATTGCGAATGTGGTCGCTGATCACTTGTCTCAGTTGTGATGGAATGACAAAGAGGAAGAAAGCCCACTCTCTAACATGTTCCCTGATGAACTCCTCTTTGTTGGGGCTATAATTGAACAAATGCCCAATGAGCGAAAATGGTATGATGGCATTCTCACCTATCTTCTCACTCAAGGGATGCCATAAGGGTTTCACCATCGGTAGAAATAGTAGTTTCTTCACTAGGTAAAGCACTTCATGGAGATCAATAGTTACCTCTACAAGGTGTGTGTCAATGGCTTGGTTCGTTGGTGTGTTCCTAATGCTGATCAACTATGCATTCTCCAAGATGCTCATGAAGGTCCTTGTGGAGGACACTATCTTGGGAGTCACATGGTCATTAAAATCCTAATGGTATGGTACTACTAGCCAACACTCTTCAGGGATGCTCACCATTACATCCATTCTTGTGAACGATGCCAACAAGATGGTCGAATGACTACTCAAATGGAGGGATCTCAAAAATGGATTCAACCACTAGAACTCTTCAACATATGGGGCATTGACTTCATGGGTCCCATCATGCCTATGTTAAATGGAAAGGCATACATCATAGTTGCTATTGACTATTGTACAAAATGGGTAGAAGCAACAATCATCATCGACTGTACATCTTCTACTGCTACTTGGTTTGTACAATAAAATATTGTAACTAGGTTTGGTATGCCACATGTATTAATTTCTAATAATGGAACTCATTTTAGAGGCACTAGTTTTTAGAAGCTCATGCAATGCTTGGAGGTTGAACATAAACTCAGAATGCCTTACCATGCCCAAGCTAATAGTCAAGCTGAGGTTACTAATAGGGAAATCACAAGGATACTAACAAGAACTATTAGCAAGTTTAGGAAGGATTGGAGCACAAAACTCAATGATGTCCTTTGGGTTACTACTCAACATGGAAACTTCCTATAGGCTATTTTCCCTATGAGCTTGTGTGTGGGAAATTACCAACACTTCCTACTCAATTTGAGCTCCATACACTTTCAACTACTTGTGACCTTGACCTTGACTTAAGTCTAGCCTAAAAAAAAAAAGACTAATGAATCTCAACCTACTAGACGAAAATCAATTGGTAGCATTATCATCCAAAGAGTTGCATAAGGCCTACAACAAAAAGCATCATGACCTAAAAATTAGAAAAGTCAAATTCCAACTAGGAGATTAGGTTCTCTATTGGAACCCCACACATGTATCTCAATGAACTAAGTTCCAAACATTATGGGAAGGACCTTACATCATTTACAAAACTTTTCTTTCTAGGGCCATGATGATCTATAAGCTTGAGAGCCCAAATAAGAAACAACTAGTCAACATTCAACAAATCAAACCTTTCCATGAGCATAAGCTAGTTAATACAACAAAAGCCTCATTGGATGGACAACCATGCTCCATATTTCGAATCTCCTCCTTTCAACTTAGTCATGGAGGAGATGGCCACCCTTGCTAACCATATAAGCGAATTTTCAGTTTTTCACTTTTTTTGTTTTACACATTTTTTGTTTTACAACTTTTTATTTTACACATTCTTTATTTTACATCTTTTTGTTTTCATTTTATTAATCTTTTCTAATTTTTTTTTACACCATCATTAGTACATTTGCTATTTTTTGAATATTTTACACTTTCTTTTATTTTATTTTGGTGTGATTTTGTAAATTTTTGTTAATAAGTGCAAGGTACAATGGTAATGCATTGTTTGATGCTGGTATGTACTTTCTTGTTATTTGATTGTTGGTGTTTGGTTTCTAGCTTTGAATTTCATTATGGATGATTAGGATAAGGTTTATTTTTCATGTAATAGGTAATGATTTCACAACATCTATCCATCCAAAAACTCTATGGTTTTCTTATTTTGGAAATGTGCAGTCCCTTTTTCATTAATAAAACTTTAACAAATTGTGACTTTGGTAGTTTCTAGAATTGGGAAGGATTAAAAGGTTTGAATAGGGTGTGGCCTCAAGGGGATTCAATATTCTTTGTACCTTTTTTTTTGCTTGGGTGCATGTGTGTTTTAATGGATTTCTTACCATTCTATGTCAATCAGTAAAGGAAGTTGAATAAGTCCTTGTATGGTATGGTTCTTATGAAAAAACAATGATGAGAATTCAAAGTACACCCCTTGGACAAAATAAATACATATGTCCTTGCATGGTATGGTTCTTATCAAAAAGAAAAAGAAAAAAGATGATGAGGATTCAAAACACACCCCTTGGACAAAATAAATGCATGTGTCTTTGCATGGTGTGGTTCTCATTTTAAAAAAAAAAACAATGAAAATTCAAAGCACACCCCTTAGAAAAAATAAATGGGCTACAAGCACTAGTTATGAGACTCATCCTCTCTAACTAAGGCCCTTCCTCACTTCCTACTTATTCTCTAATAAGGAACAACGGTTATTTTGTGGGAGCACTCTTGGGTCTTAGGGGATGGACTGGTCTTAGAATGATGATGTGAAGTTACTAAATGTGGTTGGTTTTAGTCTGGACTAAAGATGGATCCTATTGAGTTATTTAACCACAAAATCCACAAGGGGCTTCATGTGACCTTAATTAGAAACTCCATTCCACTCTCTCTCTCATCAATCTATGCTTTCTGTATCTCACCTCATTGTCAATTTCATGTTCTGGTTCGATGTGTCAGAATTCTTAGTTAGTTCTTTTGGGCTTTTGTACTTAACCTTCTATAACCATTAGTCATCCATAGAGCCCATAGACTCTTTGGTTTGAAGTTATGTAAGGGCATAAAAGGCCTATGCCTGCTTTGGGGAGGACCCACTTGCATTTCTTTTGGTTGGGTTAGTTAAGTTCTTTACCCTTAGATAATTTTACAATTAAATTCTTTTTTTTACCCCATCAATGAAATCCAACTGTGCACATCTTCATGATTATTTTCAGTGAATTTTTCTTTTTATTATTGTGAATTCTTATACCCTCTTAAAATATTTTCCTTTTGTTAAACTTTTTCAAGCTTAATGGACCACTTATGTATTTTACCCTATTTGTCAACCTTCCTGCTAACACTAATAAAAGAATCACTCTACCACAATCACAACCTAGCCGAGTCTAACCACTGACAAGACAAAGAATTTAACAGTTATGCATTACACATTGCATACTAATTCATGATTCTATTGTGATTGTAGTGGGAAGCATGGACTAGAAGTGGGACTACCTTCATCAAGGATGATGTCGCAGTACCATATAATGAGGACCATTCATGATCAATTGGATCTCCTTTCTCATTCTTCTACTATCAAGAGGTGTTGGATGACAGTGTTATCAACATCCAATTTTGTAAAAATTGTAATTCCATACACTTGGGCACTTAGGTTCTATTTTTTTCATTTGAGTTAGTTTGTATGTCAGTCAATAATCCCATACCTATCCAATCTTTTTGCAAAGAACTTGTTCGTCCCCTTCTACACTTGAGGATGAGTTTTCATTCAGTCATGGGGGTATGATGAATCATCATTTTCAAATCATCGCTATGTCAGGTATGCGACATCAAGGTCTTACTACGATGTTGGGTATGTGATGTCAGTGTATAGACACTGGCCTATAATTATAGCGCATGGGCTTCCATTTTGAGTTAGTTTTTAATGTTAGTTTTCAGCTAGAGTAGCAAAGCTCTTGCAGTTTATTTTCCTTAGAGTTAGAATATTTTCTAAGTGCCCACATAAGGAGTTTAAGTGTGTACGGTTCTTTGTTTAAGCATTGATGTACCTGAGCACAACAGTGTGACGGGAATAAAACAAACTCTTTGGACAATCCTTGCAACATTGAAGCTAGATTAATGTTTCTTTTAATGCACTTTACTTTAATGAATTTCAATTAAACAATTTATTTCTAGTAGTTAATGAACACAAGCACGACCACTTCGAGCATACATATAGTACTTAGTACCCTAATAATGCTTAACATTTGGTAGCTGAATAGTACTATATGTGTTTAGGAAAGTTGGATGGTTACTTATGTTAGGCTAGATAGGCAGTAGATGAATTAGGTTTTAAATTAATCTACTTTTCATTCTTGTTGTAGGCGATCAAATTTATAAAATATAAAATAAGAAAAAATCATGTACCTTAGTTATACTTAAACCATACCCTTGAGCTTGAAAAGTGTAGTTGGAAAGACAATGAACATTCTCAACATCCATTTCACTTCTTAGAGAAACTAGTGTACTAGATAGCTATAGGTCCATAGAATTCAACTAGATCGTGTTTAACACCTTAGTGATTTGTATGGTTGGGTGTAGGGGTACCTCACCACTTATCATTAGTTATTGGTGGAAGCCATACGGATGTAGGTGAGCACTGAGAGAGAGTAAAGGAAAAGGAAATCTTCAAGGATTAGTTGATATATATTTGCATGTAAAATATTGTAGACTATTTATATTTATGATGATGAAGTTTATGTCTTGTATCATGTGAGAGTTGTAAATATTTTTGATTTATATAGAGACATGCAGTTTTATGTGAAACACCCCAAAATTCGAAGACATTCTTGCTTCACCAGGCCTTTGCAATTCGTGCAGCATTATGGTAGTTCTTTAGGAGATGGATGCTTTGATTTTCGAACTATCCGCTTCAGCAAGTTTTCTAAGTTAAGGATTCTTGCTATGCTACGCTACGCCACATAGCGTAGCAAACTTTAGAAGACATTTGCAAAAGCACAATACTACACTACGCTATGCTATGCCAGCATAGCATAACATAGCAAAAGCTAGACGATCGGTCCCCTTGCTCGACTGCAAATCCTTCAACAATGTCTTCTTCCTTCAGAAAGCAATGGACTTGGCTAAATCAAGTCATGTTTGCTGCTATGCTACGCTAAGCTACAAGGTGCAGCAAGGCGTAGCAATTCTATAGAAGTGACAGAAGGTAATTCGAAGGGCATGATTAGCAAGTTTGCAAATTTCTCAGTGCAGAAGATAAAGTTTGCAGATTGGCGATGTTTTTGTGACTAAGGATAGTTGCTATGCTATGATATGCTATGTAGCGTAGCACAACGCAACAAGTCTATGACAGATAGTTAGCATACTTTGAAGATCTTCAATGCATGCGGCAAAACACAACGCAAATTCTCGCTTCATCCAGCGGCTACGCTACACTATGCTGCGTAGTGTAGCACAGTGTAACAAGATGCTACACCACACCAAACATGCTATGCTACAAGGCATGGCAAGACATGGCAAGCAGTTGCACGACATCAATGCACTTTACCTAATTGCACCATTTCTCTGACAGCGTAATTACAACATGGCAAACTCATAATTACGATGTGGCAGGCTCACCCAACGATCATGAAGGCACATGTAGCATAGACAGGTCAGCATAGGCCCAAGGCATGTGGCATTCAAACCACATCTTTCATGTGCCCTTGGTCCTATAAATACCCCAATGAGTGATGTTTAAACTCTCTCTCTCTCTCTCTTCCAGCTCTCTGGCCCTTTGGTTCTCTTTGGCTCTCTCTAGCATTGTAAGCTTTCTGTTTAACACTGTGAATAGTTAGCATTCTCAGTTGGCATTCTCATTTTATTCTCTTGTACCATCGTGGTAGTACCTTGCATTGTTAATGCTGGAGTCTGCATTTAAGCTCACAGCCCTCTGGCTCTACACGTCTTGGTTACACTCGGGATTTCTGCACTTCCTAGCGCTGTGCAACTGATTGTACCCATCTTGACAGAGTGAGGTCATAACTTCGAAGTGGTGCATATTTTCTAATTGCATTTTACATTATCTCTTGTTTACTATTGCATTTTACATTGTTTTCTATCTCTTTTTCATTTTTCTTTAAATCACACATTGCAAAAGGTTATATAGACATCGACTACGTCCCTGTCTGATTGACCAGACCATTCAGGGCACCTCGTTTTCGTCCCCTTCCAGCACGGCCCTCCCATGGAAACGGGGTCAAGACCGTGGTCAGTCAATGACCACTCAGTGTTTTCCAGCTACTAACATTTTCGATCGCTAAAGTCTTTCTGGTGCTAGAAGGAGGGCCTTTTGGTGCCTTTTCCATGTGTCATGGTAGTCTTGTAAGCCTTCTGCACCCCGATGGGCATTAGCATAAACTTAACACCCTTTTGCTGTTTTTTATGCGTCGTGTGGTGCATATTGATCACCTCGATGGTTCCTCAGGAACCCTACAAGACATAAAGCCTCTGGTTTCCAGTTAACTTGCCTTCCTTTTTACGATAGTCTTGCATTCATTTTGTACCCTATCACGTACTAGTGTAAACGTGACACCCTTTTGCGGTTGTTTACACATCGTGTGGTACAAACTGGTCACCTCGACAGTTCCTCGGGAGCCTATCAAGACATAAAGCCTTCTTTTTGGTCACTTGTCAACCCCTTTGCTCTTTTCATTCGCAAAACTGTTTCACTTTCAAAATTCTTTGCTTTTTCTATTTGCAAAAATGCCTAGTGTTTTTCTATTTACAAAACTGTCTAACTTAGTAGCAATGGCTTCCGCAACTACCGCTGCTAACACCTTCAACGTGGAGGTTCCCATCATGGTTCAAGGCACCATCGGTGCTGAAAAATCACTAAACGCAATGCTGGAAACACGTCGATCCCTCAGGATCCAAAAATGAGGACGTGAGGGCTTGGCCCAGCAACACAAGCGTTATAACTTCCTTTGTGCAAAGGTTCAGGAGAACCTGCGTTTGGATGTACACGAATTCAAGAGAAAATGTAGCTTCGAGTTCACTTACTGTGATGGGAAGGAATTTTTTCCCACTCCTGACGTTTCCATACCTTTGACATAAGAAAACCAAATCTAGTTGGCTAGGCTTAGGGAGCAATAGGACATAGCGTCCAACCAGGATGACGCCTTTCAAGATGGACAGGAGGAACTCGATTCCTAATCTGATGCAGGAGGTCAAGCCAACCTCGTTCCTATCCCTCCTACCTAGTCCTTCTAGGCCAACTCGTTCTCTGTCACTGTTCCCTTTGCCATCACGCCTATGCTTCTGCAACCTACAACTACAATCGCGATGGGTAGGCATGCCACATTCCCGATGTATCATCGTCCTTATTCCCCTATTTCATTTGCAGCAACCATGCCTCCACAAACTGTTCATCAGCATATTCCTATAGCGCATAACACACCAATCACAGCTACCCTGCTGCATGTTCACACTATACCTACTTCACAATCATATGCAACTTCCATGTTAATTCCTACGTTCACGTCTATTCCACCCACTGTGGCAGGCCCAGGTTCGTCCACATGGTGAACCCCCATTCGCTTCTTCACCTATTCTACAACCATCGCAGATGTCTCACTATGTTTGCCCTCAAACCTACCAAGCTCTGCAAATGGTACAACCTAACATGGGACTATGGTCTGTTCCGCCGGTAGCACAAGCGGTCTATCCGGCGGCTCAAGCCATGGTTGCTGCTTCAACAGCACCACCTATCGGGTGGTGGACAGCGTAAGTAGCATCATTCGCAGGGGTGGTCCCAACGGTACCACCGATGGGTCAAACCGCTACCCCTGCCACACCACAGGTGGGAGTTGCTTCGGTAGTTCCCTAATCGCCCACAACGTCGTAGGGCCTGGATCAAGTATTCCAGCTTATCTAAACACTCGTTGAGGAAATAAAATGCCTCAAAGCTGTTAGGTCTGACATAGTACAAGTCATGGACTTTTACCAGGATGACCCCATCAGCCCTGCAATCCCTGCTCTGACGTTAGCCCCAGGGATGTCTCTCTCGCACTTCACAAAATATGATGGGGAGGGGGATCCCAACACGCATCTAGTTACCTTCAGATCTGAATCTCTTTTGTTGCAACAATGGCCACACATGATCATTCATGTCTTCGCTATGTCCTTAGCCAAGAAAGCCTTAGATTTGTATTGCACACTTCCGCGATCATCCATTTCAACTCTGGAAGAGCTTCTAACCTAGTTTGTGACCAGCTGATGAGCATGAAGTAGGAGCCTCTGAAACCAGTCCAAAAATTCATCTAGCACTGGAGCGCAACTCTTAACAAAATCCTCGAGCCCATCGCAGAAGCCCACTTACTAGCCATCTTTAAGGGCACAGTGAACGACTTTATCGAGTCTAAACTATACTACCTCGCCTCTCACACCCTTAGTCAAGCCTTCGCTTAGACTAAGAGTATACAGGATGAGCCTGAGGCAAGCAAAGACCCGACCTACATCACTTACAAAAACACATTCACAAAGAAGGACAAGGGTAAGGCCCCAACAACCATAGTGGCCGCTGTGGTGACCGAGGCCAAGTCTAGACCTAGCAACAACGGTAACAAGAATAACAAGAAATCGACTGTACCTGCAACTAACATCATTCCTAAATAGGGCAATGCACTGCAACCTTTGATGCCTGCACCTGAGATGTCTGTGCAACCCAAGCCAAACTTTGAGCACAAAGATTGCTCAAAGTACACCCCACTACCTCTCAAGCCTTCAAAACTTCTGAAGAAATTGTTGGTGGCGGGGCACATGCAATACAAATAAATGTCGCAAGAAGCAATCAGTAGACATCAACGCTACTACGAGCTCCTTAGGAACCCCTCTTTGGCCCTGCCAAATGAGCCCCCAGTTCTTAAGGGTTTTAGGTTGGATAGGTTTTGCGACTACCACCAATAGTGTGGTCACAACATGGATTACTATCTCACGTTGCAAGATGACATCTAGAGATTGATTGACCAGGGAAAACTGGTGTTGGATGAAAGCAACCTTTTATGTCCCGAAAACCAATCTATGCATGTCTACACAGACCCCCTCAATTCCAACAATGCCGGTTACGTCATCAATGCCATCAACATTGACAGGGATCCTAGGCCACCCCAACATCCACTCGTGATCCATGTGCCTTAGAGTAGTGCACCAGCGCCATGAGTGGCTAATCAAAGCTCGCAACAGCCGTTCATCCTGAAAGTCCCTCCGCGGACATCCATCTTAGCACCACTTGTTGGCAAAACCGTGCCACTTTGCCCGCTAACACCGTTAGCTCCTTTCATCATTAGGGGGCCGACTCCTTGGACAACCCCTGCCCAGCATAAAATAGCTAAACAACCTACTCATCCTAAAAAATGAGAAGTACGCTTCATAGGCGAGATGTCGAGAGGAGGTACCGCCCCTAGTACTTCCAAGCCTACGTCTCCACCCCTTACATCTATACTTTCTTCACCAAAGATGAATGTTGCCACAACCACATAGTCTGCACTGCCTTGTCAAAAAGGTTCTGAATCGAGACCCAAAGTCACCCCCTTTGGAAAATTCATTTTCTGGGATGAATCGAAGAGGAGGAAAGTGTTAAAACGAGGGGTAGCCAAGACCTTCTAGATGCCCTCACCTAGGTCAAGCAAGCTCTAAAGCAGAAAAACGCTACACTAAGCTTGTACAACCTAATCATGACATTGGTACCCCACTGCGAGGCTCTAATCCATGTGTTGATGGCAATTCCGGTCAATGAGAACATGCCAGCGGAAGAGGAAGCAATCCACTCGGTTATGCTTCCCTCTGTACCCATGAAGCCTGCGCCATCCCAATTGACTTTCAGTACCGACGCTATTAGGGAAGATCCTGAAAGGGGTCAAGTGACTGCGGCACCCCTCGTCATCACAATTTGAGGTCGGCCAACGCCGAATCCGAAGGGTACACAGTGATGATGGGGCTGCCACGAACGTCATCCCTTTCCCTAGTGTGGACAAGTTGGGTTTGGTCGACCAGATCAAACCCACGATGACGTTGTGTCTAAGGTCATTCAACGTGGCACGCGTCCTGGTGAAGGGCACAGTTCACATGGACTTCGTAGCAGGGGACCAGTTCCCCACAAATGCAACATTCATCGTCATCGAAGAAATGCCCAGGTTTAACCTGATCTTGGGGAGATCATGGTTAGCGCAACTTAGGGCTGTCTCCTCGCCTATACATTAGGAAATCCACCTACCATACGTAGGAAGGGAGGTGGTGATTTGTGGTGATGAAGTAGCAACACAAGTAATCAGTAACATAGACATGGAGTAGGGCTTAGAGGTCACAACCTTTGAGAATGAAGCACCTGCTCACGCACGCATTTTTCATCCAATGGAAGAATCAGCCCAGCAAGCTAACCTCCAAATCGAAAATGCATGGGTTAAGTTGCCCTTCCAAGCAAGGGACAATGATATGAACGAGGGCCCTAGTGAAACACCTCAACTTTACGTTATGATAAACCCATGATGGGTTAAGAGGCAGCTACGCATAGCATAGCAACCCTATTGCTTCCTGCTCGGTTGCCATCCCTTGTATATTCATCGCTTCTTCGCTTTGTTAGAATGCCATGCTTTTGACATGCTACGCTATGGCCCGAAATAGCCTAAAACTAGCATCGTTGCTTTCTATTTTGTTAACATGCCATCCCTTTGGCATGTTACACAATGGCCCGAAACGCCCTAAAACTAGCAAGAGCTCGAAACAGCCTAAAACTAGCAATGGCCTGAAATGGCCTAAAACTAGCAATGAAAGCATAGCATGCCAACAAACACAAACTACAACATAGCATGAGCATCAACACAGTAAAGNGAAAAATTTACACGATACATAAGTTAACGCAAAACCAATTTCTTTTCTGAAGTTTTTCATTTCATTTAAAAATTTCACCTGTTGACAATGTTTGCAAAAATTTTACAAGATTTCAAAATTTCAAAAAGAAGCTCTCATGCGGTCATGGGTTATCTTTGTTTGCATCATCCTCACTGTTCGCCCTTGCTTCATCTACTTTTGCATCACCTTCCCCTGTGTTGTCCTCAGCTGGTTCTTCATTCTTTCCCTCTATGGGCCTTGCACCCTCATCTAGAGCCTGCATCATAGGAATGAAGTAATTAGCTAGGGCAACAAACACAAACTACAACATAGCATGAGCATCAACACAGTAAAGCAACTAACCTAAGAAGGGCTTGCTTCTGTATCAAAGGGTATTTGGTCTAAACCGAGCTTGAGGCAACACCAAACCTCCTCTACCATGATGTCCATCCAACGCCTGTTGCTAGGTTCAGCATTTGTAGTAGTAGCTCTCTCCCTTTCGATGGTCGTCCATCTTGGAGGTCCTGGGAAAAAGGAGATGGTTGCGATCTCTCATGTGGGAAGGTCCACTTTCAAGTTAGGAGATTCTATAACCTTTACCTGCTCTTTGAACTTGGCATACGCCTTTGAAGCATCGATGGCATTTACGAATGCTTCATACGTAAACACCTCCATAGCAACGCCTTTGTACAATTTTCGATGGGTGTCATTCTCCAACTTATACATGTGTTTGTCATTTCTCTGGGATTGCCCCCATTCAAAAACCTTGATGCTAAAATCTTTCATATCTTGACACTTCTTGGCTAGCAAGTTCATTTGCATTTGTTGTTCGATTATCTCGTGAGTGGATTCTACGTTCTGATGCATGATAGTCCAAAACCTAGTGTAGTCTTCTATAGCCGTGCGCCAGTCCTCATTATTAGTGTCACGGGTTATGAGGAACTCGTTCCTCGACCTGAGATCCTCCACCTTAGCGACTAGGTCAGCCTCTCTTTGCTCAATCCTTTGGACTCGTTTCCATAGGTCCTCGTTGGCGTGCTTATACTCCCACAAGGAGCGCACCAAGTAAAAAATGCATTTGCAAGCCTCATCGAACATGCGACGAGGCACCTCGATCACTTCAGGTGAGAGTGTAGGCACGACGCCAACTTTCATAAGTCGTGCCGGGTCCCATTTGAGCCGAGAGGCTACCATAACGCAGAGAGCATAGCAATCGTGTTAGCTTAGCAGGATAAACGAACTCAAAATTTTTTAGCATAACAACATACGAGCACTTAACACTACTACTTACCCATGTCAGGGTCCGCCTGCTGAAGTTGCTTGATCATGTCGTTAACAAGTCCCTATATGAACGTAAACTTGTTAGGGATCGCGGTCCATGACCCTGCACGAATCGGAGGAGGTCTTGCGGCATCAGCAGTAGCATCTATTACATGACTAAGCATATCTGCGATGCCCAAAATGGACTATGATAAGGCAGACGTATTGCTGAATTCACCAACGTCTGACTACGGCCTCTCTTCTTACTGATGCAAGAAGATGGCGGTAGCCTTGGTAGAAGGCCCTAGCAAGTATACACTAGCCCCTTCCTCATGCGTTGGTGCCTTTCCTTTTAGGAGACCAACATCCTTTTTATTCAAGGGAGTTGCCTCTTCATTGGTGGGAGGATGCTCCCTAATGACAAGAGCCTTTGCCCTAGCAACAGGAGCTCATTTATTCCTGATTGGAGCCCTTTACTTCGAGACTGGGGCCTCTGTGTCTTTATTTGTCACCCCCATCTCAGGGGCCGACACTTCCTCATCGCCTTCTTCTTCTTCTTCTTCTTCCTATGCAAAGAAGCATGTTCACATTAATCCAAAACAAGTTAGCTCAGAGCAGGTGCTACGCTACGCTACACCATGTAGCGCAACAAACAATAACAAAGTAAGCATTACACAAAAGCATTTACCAATGGGGGGTTGCATCCTTTGTAGCTTAAGCTGCAGTCTTCGTCCCTCCTCTTCCTCCATAGGAAGGGTTTCCCTGGTTGGGGGAGGCCTCTTTCTTTGCAACTCCTTGGGCACAATCTCAGCTATGAAACGCTCCCCCCACGTCGCACTATCGGCTATTGCAGGGGGCGTCTCTCCTAAGCTGTCTTGGCCACGAACGTTGCGAGTTGCTCGATCCTTGGTCATTAAAGAAAATGACTCCCTGATTATTTCTGGGGGATCTTGGGCCCGTGTGGTCTGGAGGATTTGGAAAATATATGGTCTAGAAATCTGGTTGCGATTTTGCATGACCTAGACTCCATTCTCCTGAACCACCAGAAACTTCGCGAAGCACTTTAGATAGCCTATGTAGAAGGCATAGTGTATGTTGGAGCGGGACTCTGTTTTTTGACAGAGCCCCAAAATCTCAGCTTGCAAGCCTTTACACAGGAAACTGGCCTAGTTATAACGGACCCCTTTTTCCAGAACCTTCTGCATTATCCAGGCTTGCTCAAGCCCCAAGACGTTCCCTTGGGTAAGCAGTTGGGGAAATGTGCAAGCACGGAAGATGGGCTAAATCTCCATGGCGGGTCCATCCTTCAGCTTATCCATGGGGAGCCCTTTTTGCTTCTTAACAAGCCCCAACCATTCCTGAATATCTTTCTTCTGAAGGATCAACTCCTTCTTGCCCTTCAACCCTATGAGGACGCCATCGGCAAGAACATCAAATAGGTCTGTAAATAGCAAGTCATTGATTTTAGTGACCACCCGCATGCCGCGTATGTGCACGCTGAAGTGGCCTACCCTTTTAGAAAAAGAGTTGACTAGGGAAAGCATCTCTGCGGCAGGAACGCTCGGATTTGGGGCCATGAACAGATCCATGAGCCCCGCCTTTTAGATGTTTTGGACCAAGGAGTCCAAGGCCTCATGGTTTAGCCAGCGCTGGCTTGCTTCTAATTCAGCATATTTGAAATAGATGTTTGCCCCCTGCGTATTGGCAGTTATCACCGTCACCTCCTGGGGCTTCTTCACCCTTGCAATAGTTTTCACAAAAATGCTTAGCATAAAAACCAAGAAAATACAAGGATTGCAAAAACACTTGAGCATGCAACACTTATTGTTTAGCCCACTGGGCCTATATGGTGATGGGAACAGGGGGAGTTCAACTAGAACTTCTTCAACTGTGATCGGCTTGAAGGGTTATGCCCACTCCTCATCTAGCCAACCCTTCCCCTTGCACTGATTATAGGGAAGATGATACGTGCCTGGATAGGTGTGGTATTCTCCCTCGCACTGACAGATCACACCCGCTCGCAGGTTCTCAGCAGAAGAGAACTCCTATAGGGCTAGTTGTGCTATAGCTAGTAGACCTGGTCGGTCATGAACCCCATCATCGTTGATGAAGAACTTGGTAGCAAACACATACTATTAGTATTCGGCCAATATGGCCAGCGTTGCACAACACAGCAGAGCAAGGTTGCAAAACTCACCCGCCAACACAATAGATAGTCCCTTGTGGGTTCTGGAAGCACGTCACCATGTAATGTGCGAGGAATAATGTGTTGAAACAGTGGTAGTAGCTGTATTTAGGCATGTCCCAGATCTAGGCTAAATGCCTTAACCATGTTGAGCGTTGGCTAGATCCCTCTCCTTGCCTGCTCATAATTGCCCTGTCGGTCAAAAATCTTAGAATGCCCCGACCTCCCCCAGGCAATATGGCTTCTATTATGTCGGCTGCCTCCTCCTCCTCTAGAGAGGACCAAATGATCACACTAAAGTGGTCGAGGAAGAATTGTAGGAAGTCCTGTGCCCCTTTCCTGAACCGGACCCCTCGCTCTCCCATACGTATCTGGGGAGGAGGAGCATTGGCCACAGGTCTGCTTACATGACATAGGATCCCTTTGATCTCTAAAATAATCAGGATTGGTCTTATTCCCACCTTGCACAATGTAACCTGCGAGTGTTAGCATCATGTCTAAGAGCAATACGCACAACTTAACAATACCTAGCAGAATATACATATAGCATAGCGTAACCCTTTCGACACATAGTGTAACAAAAACATGAAAGCAGTAGCACAACAAAAATAGCCTAGCGTAGCAACAAAGCAATCAACCCTAACAAGGTGATTAACGATACGCTTAACCAAACATGTGTCGCACTCTCGCATCATGCACAGCCCGACCTTCCCGAAGGTCCTACGTCACACCTTTCGAAGGGCATGTAACTTAAACTGTGTGGACCCCCGCGATTATGATAATCATGGTGGCAGCAGTTTAAGCTACCTTGCATGCAATGATGGCATAATGTTTGGGCATCCGCTGCGGCCAAAACGGCAATAGAGGCGATGCGAAGGCAATAGAGGCATTTTATTACCTTGCATTTTATTAGAAAGCATAATCTTCGCGAAACACATTTTGAATGGATCTCTGATCCAGAGACTGATGATCTTTATTACAATCCACGAGAAGATTTATGTCCATCATCACCTTCTGCAACTGAAAGTGATCATAGTCCAGATGAATACTGGAAGAATTACGACACTGGATTAGGCTCGGATTACGAAAATAATCCTTCTGATTCATCTGATGATGATGTTTATTACTGCAATATGAACCGTGCATCCTCCTCTAGACATACGTCGACGTCTGAAATAAAAAGGATACAGGATGAGTTAGTATTAGCTAAAATAAGTTTAGATAGACTTAAGCATAAATTAAAGCATACACCTATAGAGGATTTAACTGTTTATATTCAATTAGATAAACAGGTCAGAGAAAAGAAAGCTAAAATAAAAGCTTTGAAAAAATATGAAAAAGATTTAAATCCATCTTATGATAGCCAAACTTTAGAATCAGAAACAGATCAAAAGGAAGAATTAGAAGAATGGCTACAGGAAGAAGAAGAAAAACATCAGCAAATACAATCTCAAGCCAAAGCTTGTAATCGAAAGATTCGAATTAAGAAGTTGAAAGATTTTATTGAAAAGGCAGAAAAAGAAATAGAAAAATTACAAGCTGAAGATGAAGTTGAGTTTCAACAGGAGTATGAAGAACAAATAGCTCAAATACATATGATAAGAGTAAATCAGAATGAGCGAAAGGTATGTACTCCTTTATGTACTTTTTGGATAAAATTAAAAGGTTTTAAACCATATCCTGTAGATGCATTAATTGATTCAGGAGCAGCAGAGGTAACATTGGCAAATGAAGCTGTAATCCCAGATTACTTATGGGAAGAACGTGAAAGATTAATCGTGAATTTCAACAAAGCAGCCACAACGATTAATCGTAAGTATACTTTACCCATAATGTTACCCAATAACTCTACTTTTCCTTTACAAATTAATGCTATCAATTGGCTTTCATATGATATGGTCATAGGAGTAGATAATTTAGCCCTATTAGAACCTTACATGGTCTATCCTAGGTATGTGTACTTAGGTAAATATAATTTCCTAGGACCTTTACTTCAGTAAATAGATTTACCAAAGCTAAATATAAAATACCAAAAACACAGTGGATTGTCAATCAAATCCAATCCCACCAAGCAAACTTTGCTCAACTACGCGCCAAACTACTTACTGTTGCTAGTGATGACCCAACAACCTTTCGACACAAAAAGCAACATTGGTGCAGCATAGAATTATTAGATGGTGTGCAACCAGAATCAAAAGCACATCATATCGGGATGTCCCCACAACTTAAAGAAGAGTGTGCTCAGGAAATACAACAACTACTAGAAAAAGGAATGATACAACCGAGCACTAGTATGTTTTCCTGTGCTGCCTTTTATGTGAATAAGCGTGCTGAGTTAACTAGGGGAAAGAAAAGACTAGTGGTAAATTATAAACCATTAAATGCAATAATTAAATCAAACCAACATCCGATCCCTAGTAAAGATGACTTATTCCAACGACTACAAGGGACACACATTTATTCAAAGTTTGATCTAAAGAGTGGATTCTGGCAAATCCAGATAGTACCAAAAGATCACTGGAAAACAGCTTTCACTGTACCACAGGGCCTGTATGAGTGGACTGTTTTACCCTTTGGTATTAAAACAACCCCTTCTATTTTTCAGTCCTGTATGGATGCGATCTTTAAAGATTATCCGTTTATATTAGTATATATAGACGATATATTAGTAATGTCTATAAATGTCATAGAACATCAACAACACCTTAATAAGCTCTATGAGCTTATAGACCAAAATGGCTTGGTTCTCTCTCCTTCAGAGAAAAAGATCCAGATTGCCGTTGATGAAGTTAACTTCTTAGGGGTCATAATTAAAAATGGGCAAATTAGCTTGCAACAACATATTTTGACAGATATCAAAAATTTTCCTGATCTAATAACAGACAAAACACAATTAGAACGTTTTCTCGGTTGTTTAAATTATTTGTCAGGCTTTTACAAGGATCTTGCAAAAGACCATAAGATTTTAAACCAACAATTGACAAACAACCCACAACCATGGAGTCAAGCTCACATAGATGCAGTTAAACGACTCAAAGATCAATGTACAAAACTACCGTATTTACGATTACCCACTAATGGGACATTGATTCTAGAAACCGATGCATCTGAGGAATTCTGGGGAGCAGTCTTAAAAGAAGAATTACATGGTATGACATATATCTGCAGGTATGCCAGTGGAAAGTTTAATCTTGTTGAACTAAACTACCATTCTACCCATAAAGAGCTCCTAGCCATTATCCGTGGTATTGAAAAGTTCTGTCTGTTTCTTCAAGAACAGGAATTTATTATTCGGTCAGAATTAAAATATTTTGATAAATATTTGCAAACAAAACAATTAAATAAGGTTGCCCATACACGTTTAATCAGATGGTCTTTTTTTAGCTAATTTTAATTATAAGACACAGTATTTAAGTGGTAAAGAAAATAATCTGGCAAACTATTTGACCAGAGAATTTCAATACTAATATTGTGTTTATTTTGCAGCTACATACTTGCACGAAGGATGGGAGCTTCGTTCAAGCCACAGAGTCCTCCCATGTAATTTGAATCGTTTGTATCTAACCCAATCACAAATAACTGGTGTGCATACAGATGCTAATGATGACTGGCAAATTTATGTGTATAACTCTTATGTACGAGATATGAGTCCGCATGTCTCTTACAACTATTTCGGTCATCCTAATGCCGTCCTTGATGATTTGTATCCACCAATCCATGTAAAAACTAGCCTCCATGCTAACTTACTTGTTGATGATTGTGTGCATCTAACAGAACCAGATGATGAATCTCCACCTATAATCCATTGGCCAAGGTTTAAACCCTCTGATTGTCATGTCTACCACATTGAATTTACCTTTCCATTAGATTGTCCCCCTGACGATCATCCATTTTGGGAATGGTGGACATTGTATGGCCATACTATAAAATATTTTCCAACAAATTATGATCCTGCCCAGGTTCGACGATTACGAGCCACTCCACATGGAGATTTCCAATATTTCACTAGTTCACAGACCATGGCTCATTTCTCCTTTCAAGATTATTATCCATCTTATTTTATTACAACAAGTTTATGCAAGCGAACAGATTGGCAGAATCCATGGAGATTAGCTTGGTATCAAGATGTCCTGATAGCAACTACACATGAAATCAATATGCACTGCCAGGAGAATCATATCTATCCTTCCACGTTGGAACCTTATAATTATGATCCGGCATTTTGTTTGCTTCACAGTGAAGGTGGCACATGGCGTGTTAGATGACATAATCCAGGACCTGTCCTGTCTTTTCCCTCTTCTGACGATGATGAAGAAGATAACGAATCCGAGGCACCCACGACTCCAAGAGATAGTGATGACAGTGGTGCAGAACAGTAAAAGCAGACTGAACAGTAAAAGTGGATCTAAACAGTAAGATTTGTAATCAATGCATATCCGATAGTGCGATATGCTCTGTCAGCATCCACTTACCTCTAAGGCGGTTCCTCTCCTATATAAGGAACCCCCCTCTTGTGCTCAAAAACAACGAAAGAGAAAGAGGAAGCAAAGAAAGAGAGTCTGAAGTCTAGTAGTCTTTGCTTCTGTAAGAGTCAGTTTTTCCTTTCAAGTGTTTGTAAGAGTGTGTGTGCAATCAGAGGTACCTAAGGGTGATGCGCCTTGCTCTCCTTAAAGCATCCCTGGTATGCTGTAGAAGTCCTCCTGCAAAGATATCGTAACGTGCTACACCTTGCGTGAAGAATGCAAGCAAGAGGACAGTTGCAGTTCAAGTGAGAGTGGGTTCTATCCTCATATCCTCACAAACCCTATCTCCTGGTGCATCAGTTAGCCTGTATCCTACAGAAATCCAGAAATGCATAGGCAAATGCCCATTTTTCTACCAGGGAATCAATTGGGAATCTTTCATTTGGATCAACATTGTCATGCACTGTTCATCTTCCTCACCCTCCTCCATGCACATCCATCATTACATTCCCTTCCATGATCTCTGCAACTGCCACCGTCTCAATGTTTTCCCCTCTCCTGAATCTCCAGGAGAGCTTTGTGTTGAGAGGTTGTTTAGAAATTGATAAGTCCATCTTTCTCAAAGTGTTTTCTTTGTGTTTCCATGAGGGTACTTTCAGTTATAGACTAAAGTTTTTCTATTATTGAAAAAGCTGTTAGGCTTGTAGAACTTGTGAAGTATGAATAGTATTATATTTGCCATTTTGTATGCAGGTACTAGTTTATTATTGTAGCTATTTTTACCATTTGCTGGAAGTGTTAGTCTGCATGTAAACCTTACGAAATATGAATATTAAATACTCTCCTTCTTGCAATATGTGTATTCTAATATTAGTTTATTCTGGGTCTTTTCATGTCATTTGTTGTTAAGTTAATCAGTAATTTTTAATGGGGACTTGGTACTGGGCTACTTGCGGTCATTCAAAGTCTTCTTTCATAAAACCAAAATGTGCATGGTAAAAGCAGTATTCTAATGCGTCCACAAATTTATATTACCTTTGAAAATTGATTTCATTGTTTTTGGTTAACGCATGTGACAAGAAAGAATGGGCTTTTGCATGTTTGACTGTAATATTATTTGCAACATATGACGGATAGATTTGACATCCCCTACAGTTGCCAGGACAGAGGCATATGAGAAATTGATAAATATAATTAGGAGGTTATTCCATTCTATTTTACCATTTTGTTCGTAGTTCCAATTATTTCTTACAATTGACCGAAGTTGTCTGAAGTCTAAAACAACTACTCTCGTAGCATGCAGAGTGCCTGTCGTTCTTTCTAAGCTATAATTCTGACAGGAAAGGAGGGATGCTATATTTTTGACAGGATACGCGGACTGAACCCCAATAATTTCCTTTCTGTACTTTTGTTTGCATTGAAATAAAGGATAGCACTATTGCGCTATTTCAATATTACAAAATAAATTTAAAAGATTTATCTCCAACGGTCGACTCTGAGTTAAGAAATCTTCTCTAAACTATATAGGTCATAATAAGAGTATGGTTATCAAATATTATATGTATAGTGTTGGACATAAGAAGCTTATTGAGTTGAGTTGTGCCCTGGTAAGTAGCAATAAAACATGCTCCCTGTGCGTAATAGCTAAAATTCTTTATTGAGGTATAAAAGTAAAATCATAACATGCTTTATGCACCAAAGGAGAATTGGTATACTTGAGGTGTTTTTGTTAAATAAAATATTGTCTAGGGTCAGCTAAATGGTTCTATTCTAATGGGTAATGTTGAGTTATAAGGTTTTAATTGGATTTACGATTTCAATTAGTTTGGGGAAATATATGAAGTAGGGTTTGTTAGTGATGAGACGCAGATTGCACAAGCCGCGATATCGCGTACGTGATATCGCGGTCTGCCACCATATCTATAAATAAGAGGCGGCGCTCCCCTCATTTCACATCCTAGGCGTAAAGTAATGAAGCTCTGGTGGATTGATCACCCCAGAGATAGAATATTTTCCATGTGCCCGCAGTAGGAGTCCCCCAAGTGAACGGTTCTTTATTCGAGCAGCTTTGTACCTGAACGCAAGTTGTGTATGGCAATAAAGATGAGCTTTGTGGATAAACCTTGCAGTGCATGGATAGGTTTAATTAATGTTATTTATTGCTTCCCTAGTAACGTGGCATGAGTACGACTTGGTTACGAGCGTTGACGAATGTGTACAGCTAGCCAAGGAATCGGCTACTCATCGCGATTAGATATTCTCAACCCTGTCCTCCTAGAACGTGGGACAAGTACGACTTGATTACGAGCATCTACGGATGTGTACGGCTGGTCAAGGAATCGGCTGCTTGTCACACTTAGGTTAGTTAAGTGCCTCAGTATGACCGCTTCGAGCACGTGCGTTACGTGTGGTAATCCCAGTAA
>MNCI01001492.1:296655-344340 GCA_015680685.1 Gnetum montanum
AAAAGAAATGAAATGCATAACTCACAGGACCATGACAAAGAGGCTGAAATCTTTATTCTAGCAAGCCATCTTTCAAGAAATCGTTCATGCTTTCTTCTTTACAAATGCTCTTGTCCCAAAACTCAAAGTGTCTCCAAGAGCCCAAGTGCTAACTAGTAGCCTTCAAAATGTGATGTATGAGACCCCAAGTGTGATGTGAGAAGTCCTCCCTTCCTTCCCCCTTGAAGCCTTTTTATAGGATTCCAAGGTAGGTAGGGAAGTTACATTTTTAAAAATATCCCACAAATATCTCAAAAATATCTCTCCTAACTTTTCTCTCAAGTAACTTGACTAACCAATTAGAAAATTTCTTGCCCAACAAGTTAGGAGGTTACTTGCCCAACAAGTTAGGTAAGTTACAACAATATCTTGGGTGGTTGCCACCACAAAAGAGATAAGGTAGTTGACAAGTGGCCTTGACAATCTCAAAAAAAAAAATATATATATATGAATACAAGCTATAGTACTCCATACATATTTATCCCTTTGATTTTGCTTCTTCCAAATGAGATATTAAGTCTTCTAAATGATATATAGGGAAGTTGCAATTTCCAGATATTCAAAAGTATCTCCAAAAATATCTCCCCTAACTTTTCTCTCAAGTAACCCGACTAACCAATTAGAAGATTACTTTCTCAACAAGCTAGGAGAAAGTTACAACAATTAAAATCTGCAACTGATAAGTGTTTACATCATACATATCCTTAAGATTTTGGTTTTTTTTTAATATAATTTAAATATGTAGGTAAATATCAACATTTATATTCAATAATTATCCTTGAGGCTACGTTTCATTCATCATCATTTCATTCATTTTTTTAAAACACTTCACGAGACAGCAAATACGTTAGCTTTATGGGAGGATAAATATATTTCAAATGTAAGGTTTTCTAACATGGTTAACTGCGTTGCTTGATGTTCCTTCTGTGCGCAGCTCCCTCCTGCGATTTGTGTTGCTTCTTCACCGAACTGCTCCGTCCGTTATTTCTCTGCCACCGCTCCGCATCGGATTGGCCCAAAGGTCGCGATTGCTGCCGTTGGTTTGTTGCTGACGTCACCGAAACCCTACAGCTTCTTTGCTGCTGCCATCTCCATGTCTTCCGCGTCCACCATGGCTATGTGTCATCTATTGAACTCTCCACAAACACGATTGCAGTTGGAACAGCTTTTTCGCAGAGCTCGGTATCAGTTATATTAACGGTGAAATGACTTGAATTTGTGAACCCTCGACAATGGTGTCTTGCCCCTATTCGTGGATAGCGCCCAAGTCCGACGCATTCGTATTTTTGTTTTGCAGTTTTTGCTCAGAACTGTCTAGAGTTGCAGGCAAAGGCGTAGGCGTAGCAACCGGCTGCGTTCTAACCCTGCTTCATTCATTTTCTGTAGTCTTTGGCCAGGAAATTAAGCTTACTGTGGAAACAGAACAAAGAAACCCTCCGTGGCAAGTGTTTGGCAAAATTCTAAATAGAATATGGAGTGATTTCTGGCGTTTTCTTAGTAAATTTTAGCAGCAAGCATCACTGCGTTTTTGTTGCCATTGATACTGCGTTTTTCTTTTTTGTGTTTAACCCTGTTTCTGCAAGTATTCAGTGACTGTTTCTTCTTAACACAGAACCCATTTTCCCTGTTCTTGGCTTCTGTAAAAGCAGGACCAACATCATTTCCTGCTTGATATATTTATGTGACCAGGCCCTGTATGTTCTATGTCTACCACCGTTACTGAACCAGTCTAAGTTTGGTTAAATGTAATATGCTGAGATATTACATTCTTTGCCTAATGTAGGGTTAAATTAAATATGTGTTTTATCTCCATGAAACTTATCCGAATTCTAGCACCCATTTCATTTTTATTCTTCTTAAGTAAATTGAAACTCCTGCTCCATGTAGTGGCTGAAAATGTGCCAACAGATTCATCATACCCCCACGATTGAATAAAAACTCATCCTCGAGTTAATAGGATAGGACCATGCTTTCCTTATAAAATTGGGATGGTATGGAATTATTGACTGATGCTAACTACTGACTAACTTTGAATGCAGTATCACAAAATTTTATTTGAGTGGATGTATATAAAATAATAGAGTGACAAAAAGACTAGATAGACTTTAAAGATTACAAAATTTTTAGAGGTCTTCAAGAATCTATTGAAGATGATTCTCCTTGTTGTTGCTAGGGGTGGCATACTTTTAACCTTGATTGTTATGTCAATGCTTCTCTAGTTATGCATAACATTCTTGAAGGGTGGACTAAAATTTCTTCTTATTGGCCCATGGATCTAGCAAACATGAGAAGCTTGAGCTGCTATCTTGTATGTGTTATGATGTGTCCATGGTCATATCCTCTATTGTCCCTCTCTTGGCCTTGTTTTCATGCTTGGCAAAAGACCTTCTTCCTTAGATGTTTCTTTTAGCATCACCTGTAGTTACCAAAGGATCAACATTACTGTTGGTAAATTTTCCTTATAATTAACCCTTTTTGGATCCCTTAGTTTTCGTTTAAGCATAAGGTGATTATAGCATACTATGCCCAATGCTAGGAGGTAACTAAAATAATCAAGTTGTTCACATTATTTTGATCAAATACTATTAGTTATCATGATGTTCAAAAATAGGATGTTGGAAAAATTTCAAAAATTTTAATGCAGGCATTTGTAGCCCCCATGACTAATAAGTGTAACTCTGAAAGCACATAGGTTTTTGAATAATTGAAACCAAAATCCAATTTAGAAGATGGCCAAGAAATATTAATGGTTATGGAAATAGAAAAGTAGGAAAAAGTAATGAAATAGATGAGAAGTAGTCCCAAAATCATGCATAAATTTAGAGAAATAATCATTGATGTTTTGGAAGATGCGAAAGTTAGTTCAAAGCCATGATCAACAAACATTATGCAAGTGGGTCCTTCCTAAAGCAGGCTCCTACCATAATGCCTTTGCATAACCACTTCTATAGATGTTTGTGGGCATCTGAGAAGTTAAATGTAGATCATGCCTTTATTCCAAACAACACACAAATACCATTGTTAGGATGTTGCACTATACTACATAAAACCAAAAGGCTCATAATCACATGTAGCAGTGAAGTGAAAAACTACCATGAGTCCACAACCACCTCAAAGCACACTCATCACTCCCAAAAAAGAAGAAAAGAGAAGAAGAAAGGAAGGGCCTTAGTTAGAGGGATGTCTTCAAGCATGGGTAACATGTCTTTCTAGCCCCATAACCAGTGCTTGTAGCCCATTATTGTGTTTAAGGGGTGTGCTTTGAATTCCCATAATTTTTTATTGTTTTTTTGTCTTTTCCCTCTTTTTTTTTCTTTTTCTATGTTTGTTTTGTTTTTGGATGGGAACCACACCACACAAAGATAGAGCTTCCTTTTTATTGGTCAATAGGAAAGTGATGATACATTCCAAGAGGAGTCATAAACCACATGAAGGAAGTTAAGAAGAGAACCCAATAAGTCCCCTGGAGGTCACACCCTTTGCCATTCCCACTTGCTCATTCTCTCTTTCTTCAAGGTACAATGATCATTGATTAATTTTAGTGTCATAAAAGCAGAACCAAATTGTTTCCATGAAAAAGACCTTTTATTCAGAGAACTAGAGGGATGGATGAGGTGGTCTCACTGCTTTACACAATTACTTACCCAATCATCTTGATAGCATAGCACAAAAAACCCAACACATGGCATTGAATTTTGCATCATGACTTGGCAATTTTGTTATAAAAACATAAAATACATTCATAAAACATAAAGAGAATGACTCCTGAAAAGAGAAAAATATAAAGAAATGAAAAGCATATGAAGAATTAGAAAATTCCAGAACTAATAAGTAAATTAGTTAATTCCATGTATCTTTGAGATAGTTTTATCTTCCCATTTTCAAGCCACTGGATGTCTTTTGGTTTAGTGGCTACTGCGTAGATTGGCTTTTGCTCACACATTTGCTCCTAAACTTTATGGTGGGCTGGATTAGGAGTTGTGTTAATATTTCAAACTTCTGGCCCACAACTGCACCCTTTATCGTTATTGGTGATGCATGGATTCTTTTGTCTCTCCACAATGATAAGTTTATCATTTACGTCTTGTGTTGGAGTGGTAATGGATGTTGGCATTTAAATATGATTAGGAGACATAATTTTTGTAAGGAAGGTTGTTGCATCAGATTGACCTTGTGTTGGTTCAGGTGATGTAGTAGGTCCATGAGTATTTTTCTTTGTCTTATGGCCTTCCTCCAGAAGGGACATTTTCGAGACTTTGCTATACGTGTATGTTCATAGCACAAGTGGCATTCTCTTGTTGATGTTGTGATGCTAAACCTTCTTGTATTGTTGGAGGTGACATATGGTGGAGGTGAGTATGAGAATATTGGGGATATGAGGCAAGGTGAGAGGTGTGAGGTGGTGATCTCGTATAAGATGTTGCAGGATAATGATATTTGGGAGAGTGGTAGTAGTGATTTGAAGTAGAGGAAGTAAGACTAGTTGGTGAAATAGGGTGTTGAACATAATATCCATGTGGGTTCGGTTGGTAGGAAGGATAGAGCTAGTTTGGTGGTGGCCTCCCCCACAATTGTGGTTGTTGCCATTGTGGTTGATGCCAATGTTGAGGCTGGTAATAAGTGCCACTAGGATAGCATGGTTGGTTCTAGGGTTGTTTAAAATTACTGCATAGAAGAGGAAATCTCTTGGGCATGTACTTCTATGCAAACTTTGGATTTTACACCCCTATCAAAATTTTATGTAGATGCAACAAGATTGGACAATGGTCCTTTAGATGGTCATATATGCAAATGTCACATCCATTATCTTTGTCTATGGTTGAGTCTATAGCCTCACTTTCTTTAGCCATTTTTCTTGTTTGCCAACAAGTGTTCCCAGTTGTTTCTTGGTTCTTGTTCCTTCTTTTTTTGTGATCACTTGATTTGCTTTGTGTCACACTCTCCTCTATGGTTTATACACAAGTTTTAACTTTCTCATTCATCCCTTCCAACATCTTTCC
This sequence comes from Gnetum montanum, assembly GCA_015680685.1. NCBI lineage: Eukaryota > Viridiplantae > Streptophyta > Gnetopsida > Gnetales > Gnetaceae > Gnetum > Gnetum montanum. Next base: position 301,695 of record MNCI01001492.1, read on the forward strand.
TAGCTTGGTTCAAGCTCATTGGTAAAATTTTGTATTGATAAGGTTGGTTGTAAAATCATCTCATTGAGAGCTACCTCTTTTCCTCATCATATATATGAACCCTTTTCTTTTAAAGAGTTGGATCCCCATTTGCATAGCTCTTCTTCTTCTTTTGCCACATGTTCGATCAACTCTTGGATCTGATGGGCTCATAGCTTGTATAATTGACCTAGAGCATATGTCCAAAGGGTCTCCCTTGTTTCATTATGAAGCCCATTTATGATGTGGAAAAGTTGCCTTTCTTTAGAGAAATCATGGCCTCGGCATCTATGTAGTAGCGAATAGTATCTATCCAAGGCCATATCCAAGGGTTCTTGATTTTCTTATTCCACTCTTAGATTTTTCTCCTTAGGTTGAACACCCTCACATAGGTTTGATATTTTTCATTGAAAAGTTCTAGCATTGTGGACCATTAGTGAATGAGACTTGGTTCCAACCATCTATACCAACTTTTAGCTTCATCGATTAATGTCCTAGGAAAGAGCTTAAGCTTTTTCCATCCATTCTCAATGTTGTACAAGGCATAGGCATCATGGAAGGCTTGTATATGATGTTGTGGATTCAATTTGTAGCCTTCTACAAATTTAAGGATATTGTTTATATCAAGCTTGGGTAAGTGACTATCCTTGCGATGCCTATTAGGTATCTTAACTACCTCCGTGATCTACATTAGGCTTTTAGTGGTCAACAAGGGTTCATTCTCATAAGACATGTTGTGATGAAAATTTTCATTTCTATTTGTTTGATTGTGATGATCTTGTCTACGCTCATGGTGATGTCTTTGATTTTAACCTTGGGTTCGATTTCTATATTTGTCTTGACCCCCTTGTGGAGCTCTATCTCTATACCTACATTCATCTTCATCAAAACTAGACATTGAGGAGGAAGAAGAAGATGAGGAACTTAGAGAATTGCCATGGCTTCTATAGCTGTCCCCATGGTTCCTTGATTTATCTTGTCTATGTTTAGAGGAGGTCCTAGGCCTTGAGGCCCTCCTTGATCTAGGACTTACTCCATATCCTCTAGGATTGTCTACCTTAGCTAAACATAGTCTTTGAGTGTAGTAAGGGTCTAAATAAGCATAGGAAATTCCCTCCTGAGGTTGTTCACTTCAATTTTCTTTAGTATATATCCTATCATTTCTCCTATGAGTGTTCTCATCATATGATGCATTATTGGTCCTATGTGAAGAAGACATGGTTTTACCTGATAACATGTGCGACTTAAAATATTTATATTTTTTAAAAGATAGATCATTAATACCTTTACAGTGATCATGTATAATATAACTAATCTAGATAACTATCACCATCCTTGATAATGACGCCAATGATGAGAGGCGAGGTAACCCTACACTCAACCATACAAATCATAAGCGTTCATGAATGATTCGATCAAATTTTGTGGATGGGACTAGTTTTGGAATTTAGATCACTATGTCTTGATTGCAGTTCACTATCTTCCCACTTGAACTAGTGGTAACTTTGTCATGTATGGTTTAGTTCAAAGTGAGGCATATGCTTTTTATTATCTTATATTTTATTGTTCTATGATTAATAATAGGTTGAAACTCAATTTATAATCAAGTCAACTAATCTAATTGATAATTAATAGTCAACTACCCTAACATAAGTATCCGATCCCACTTCCCATGAATATCCTAAACACATATAACATTGCTGGGTTACCAAATGTTAAGCATTGCTAGGATTACCAAGAGTCATACGCATGCTCAAAGTGATCATACTTATGTGCTTAATTAATTAACATGCATGAAAATGTAAATATTAACTAAGTACATGAAAAGTAAATTGCATGGAAAGTAAATCTAATTTAAGTCAAAATGCTGTAATGATTAAGAATCAATCTCGATCTTATTGCTGTTCATGGAATATGTCCAGGTACATTGTCAATTGAATAAGACTTCCTACAACTAACTTAGATCCACTCTATAGGCACTCATTAATTGTTCTGTAAGATTATGGAATAAAACTGCAAGAGTTTGGCTACTCTATTAATAAAACTAAGGAAAACTAATGTAAAACTACTAAAATCTAATATTGAAATCATGAGCCCAAAGGCTATATTTATAGGTTGGTGTGTATCCTATGACATTGGATATTTGACATTGCATTTGGCTTTGACATCAGATCTTGACGTCAAGGCTCCAATGTTGAATACTTGATGTCAAGGACTGCTTATTGGAGCCTTGTTATCGGGGCTAAGGTAACCCAACCAATTGATGATTCATCACTAGTCATTTCTTTAATGATTTTGATTTGTTCATTTTTGTTCAAAATTGGGAAGAAGAAAAGTCTTCAATTGTATCTATTGCATGCTTTCATATTATTTTTGTTAGAACTAAGCATTCCAAGGTGAGAGGTAGACCTTTTAGTGGTATTGCTTATTTAGTTAAGATGTTTAGAAATTAGTTCATTAAGGTGCACAAAGTTGATAATAATAACCAATGTTTGTAGGTTCACGTTCAAGGAATTTCAAAGGTTCTTTATATTACTTTTTGTTGTTTTACTTCAAGAGATTCTTCTATCTACAATTATACTAATATTTCATAAGAGCATCCTTTTTAGTACCTGGGTCAAGATGTTGTAGAATTCTCTAGGCTTGGTAAAGTTTTTCTTCATGGGGATTTTAATGCTCATGTTGGATAAAGTCATATTCAAAGGCTTATTTGGAATTCTCAATTAAACTTTAGTGAAGTGCTTTATTTAGTTCACAAAGGATCATCTATTGATCATAGTATAAATTAGAAGGGTATTCATTTCTTACAGTGAGATCTTTCCTTTGATTTTTAGCAAATTTTCCTTCTTTCATTTCACTTTTACTAGGTACTAAGGTAACTCTTGCATTGATCTTCTCTTGTCTACTTATGATAATATAGATGCAGGGAAAAACTTTCAAGTGGGGGAAGAACTTCCAAAATCTCCTCATCATTACATGAAATTCACTATTCTTGCTTGAATTCGTAATATTCATTCCAAGAAATATAGAACTTGTCATCTCATAGAAGAGCTTCATCAAGACTTTTGAATAGGGGTAGCTAATATGTTGGTCAAGAATGACAATGAGGTAGATTTGACAAATATTTTTTTGTCTATAATTGCTCAAGTGCAGATTAAGAAGAAGCATGCTTGTAGAAAACCTTGGTTTGATGTGGACTATTTGATAGCTTATAAAGATGTTATAGCTTCACATTTTGATGTTTTAATGCTAAAGAGTTATAAAAAGTTTATTCATTTTAAACAAAGTAATTTCATTAAAGAAGATAAGGAAAGAATGATTCGTGAACTGCACTCAAATTCAAAAAGCTTTTGGAATTTATTCCTAAATAGACAACAACATAGTTGGAATTTTTCCTTATATACTATTCAAACTTTCTTCAATGATCTTTTTAATCAAGAGGCTCCCCTAATTGTGTAAGATAACTCTACTGTTCTTGAGTTATCCCTTGATAACATTTCTTCAAGAATTCAAAGATTATGTCCTAGGAAAGATGCTAATGTTAATGGGGGTGATCCATTGGTATGAGAAGTAGCTTGCAATCTTCTTAATAAAGGGCTTCAACATGCTTTGAATGGCTCTTGGTGTTCTATTCGAATATTCTTTCTTTTTTAAAAAGAAGATAGGATGGATCTTAATAATTACTAGTTGATTTCAATCAATTGAATTTTTAACTAAGATTTTAGGTATTATTTTGGAGAATAAAATTAGTTCATAGGCATAAATGCAAGGTCTTTGTGCAAAATCACAAGCAGGCTTTAGGAGGAATCATTTTACTATAAATCATCTAATAACTTTGTGTTATTGTATAGAGAAAGCAATGAGGCCCAACCATATAACTTTTATTTGTTTTATTGATTTCTCCAAGGCTTATGATTCTATTGCTAGAGATAAACTTTGGAAGAGATTGGATAACATTAACATTCCACTAGATCTCTTTTCTGCTACTAAAAAATTTATGAGATAGTTAACATTCTTATCGAAGATAATCTTACTATCCTTTGTTCCCTACCCTTTTTGGCATATTTATAGATGAATTAGAGGAATGGATACAAAATACTCTAATCATGGTATGTCAATTAATGGATTATTTTTGAACATGCTTCCCTTTGTAGATGTTGTGGCCTTAATTGTAAACTCAACTACAAGATTAAATTATATGCTTCAAAATCTCCATGACTACTGCAACCATTCGGGTATGAAAGTTAATATTGATAAAACTAGAATTCTAGTTTGTGGTATTAGAAATAAAAATTACAATTTTTGCTTTGGTGAAAAAAGACTTAATATATGTGAATTTTATAAATATTTGGGATTTGAATTTGCCAATAATTATACTTGGAATATGAGCTTTCAAGTGACATATGAGCTTTATTTGCACTAAGAAATAACTGTAGCAAGAAACACATTTTGGCATGGGAGGTTAGAAGGAAATGTTTTTACAGTCTTGTCTAACCTATATTATTATCTAGGTGTGTTGCTTGGGGACCTTTTCCTTTTACACATAATTGGGCAAAATTAGAGCATGTTCAAAAATAATTTCTTGTATGTGAATTTCAAGTGAAAATGTAGACTTCTTATGATATCGTACTTTTATAAGCATATTTGCTTCATCTTGAAGTTGAATCCCTTTGTCAATTTGTTTCTTACACTTAGAAGTTAAGTCACATGGAGGAAGTTAATTATGTTAAGGAGATAATGAATGTTGCACAATAAAATGGATGGTTATGCTAAGAAAAGTTATGGCTTTAGTCATTGAATATTGCTATAGAGGATCTTCATTTAAACAAAATGCTATTTTGTAAAACTATAAAAGAAAAAGTCTTAGCTAGATTTTGATTATGCATATCAAGGAGAAAATATTTTTATATTGCCCAAGAGGCCAACTCGTCTCGCAAGATAGGGGGAGGGGGGAGTGGATTTGTTGCCCTCCAAGTAATGCCCTCCACATCATGTGCCATGTAAGATTCCATAAAATGGGAAAAAATATGAATCGAAGAGCCACACCTTTTCGTATTCCCATTGCACAAAATGTGAACCAAAGAGTCATAACTTTTCATATTCTCGCTACACACATAAAAAGGCCAAACGAAACCAAATGTAAAATGAGAATGGAAATGGGAATGAGAATTCCATTTCCATTTTGTCTCTATCTTTGTATGCAATTGATGTTGCAGGTTGCCTAGCCCAACTAAACTAGCTTCGATGACACCAGCTTTAGAGCTTTGCTGGAGTGCTGGAAAGGCATCTACGATGGTGGCCCATGCGTCAACTACAATAACAAACTCATCGACATGTGCTTCTTCAACCAAGACAATAATAAGGTAGTAGGCCAGTCAACCCTTGCTACATCCTTGCTCAACACTGAGGGCCACGACATGCACACATCATCAACAATCGCCAGCAATGTCGTGGTTGATGTTAGCATGCTCGACTATGCCAACGACACTACTCACAGCATGGCCTAGCTTGCATGGATCACCATCTATAAGGTTTGATGGGACTATGGCTACTTTAGCTTCAACATCCTTGTGGCCATGGATGCCACTCTATTCGACAACATTAGCATGCTTTCACTCTCTCTTGGTGACAAATTGTAGCAGTACTACACCAACAACATCGTGATTGGTGCCTTCACTACTGTAGTCTACTACCACGTATTTCTCACTTGCTCGATCGAAAACTCCAGATACAATGTTGAAATCACCTCAAATCTCGTGCCCTGGATCATGACCATCATTGCTAACACCCTTGACCATGACTTCTTGGCCATCATGGTGCTCACTGCTGGTAGCGAGTATGCCAAAACCTCACTCTACTTTGGGAAACTACTATTGGAAGATCCAAATCTCACACTCATCTATGCTAGAAACAATAGCCTCGATGATGACGGAAATGCAAACTTCTACACCTGTGGTAGTGTAGACCCCAGAGGTAGAGGAGGTGGGAATCATAATACAATTGTTGTTATAATAGCTAAAAGATCCCTTCATTTAGGTTTCTTTTTTTTTTGATAAAATTTATATATAAATTAGGCCAATATATTTCTTGAATAGCTTTGTCTGAATGTATGTTTAAATCATAAAATTTTGTAGGCAGGGGCAGGATGAGGGGTAGAGCTAGAGATATTTGAGGAAGGATAGTAATGGCCATAGTTGAAGCTGCAGCCTGAAGGGAAGGGTCTTCTAAAGTTCTGTGTCAACAATAGCCTTTGGTTATTGGAATCTCTTTCTAGAAACAAACTTTCTACTAGTTTTTTTATGTGTGTTTTTATTAATTTTTTATAGTGAATTGTAATGTGTTGAACATTACATTTTGATGATTTTGTGCAATTTTCATAGTTTCACTTCAAGATGAGATCTTCTATCATTAGTACTTAGCATGCTTTCCTACACATTTGCATTCCCAATGCAAAAACATTCCAAAGTTTAGTTCTGTTCTTTTTTCAATGCTTTCTAGAGTGGTAAGAAATTTTGAAATTGTAATTTTCTACTACTATCTTGAGTAATCTTCTTTTTCTACACCCTTTTTCAATGTAAGGGAACATTTGTAAGTTCATGTTCTCTTTATCTCTTTGTATATTTTGTGTAGGTTTTATCATTTCTATGGCTGTGTTTTGAAATTCAGCAGTTACCATGGAGTAGATGCGTTTAGTTGTTATGATTATGATTTCTTTTTTGTTTGCAATATGAATTTTAATAAAATGCAAAAGCATTAGCATTTTCGCTAGCACATGAAAATTATTAGCCAATTTGAGATGTCGGCCTAACTTTGGTCATACTTTTAACAATTTTTCCTACTTATTGGGAGGACTTAAAGAGTTCAAATTTGATAATTTCTTCTTGCCTTCTCGCATGCAGTGAGGCCTTTTCTTTATGTACATATTCTTTGATTAATGGAATCTAATGGATGATATGGTTGTTAACCTGGTAAATTTTAAAAATGAGAACTTCTGCACCTCTAGTAGCCTAGACCCTAAGAAGATCTTTGACAAGATCATGCTGTGATGATCCTAGCCAATGCCAAGAAAAATGGCGATGAGCTCTTCATCAATGCACATGTCTTGCCATAATCATAAATAACCAATTATTTATAAATCTCCCCTAGCCAAAGAGTCACTGCAAGGGAGCCAAGGGAGCCAATGATTATATTTATCTTGGTTATTTATAATCTTGGTTATATATAATGATATATTTATAATCATAAACATAAATGATTATATATAATGATTATAAGCACTTCATCATAAATAAAGTCAGTTATTTATAATCATTTCATTATATATATCTTATGGATAATGCTAACCGAGATATAATCATTATGGATTAGCATTATGAATGAATAAATAATATCTCTAACATTATGGATTATGAGTAATATTTCATCATATCTTTGCTTTATTTATTATGAAATGTTTACCATTCGAATGAATCTTATAATACATAATATCTCAATTATAATTATGGATTATTGCTCTAATTATAATAATCTCATAACATTTATTGGATTCTACAATAATTATAATATAATAATTATGAATGAGGTGTTAGCATCATTAATATCTTGTCCATTGTAACAATAATGTCAATATACAAAAGCCTGTGATATAATAATAACATTATTTATGCATTTGTAATGTGATTTTTTATATCTCCACGAACGAATATGCATTACAAATATATTTTGTAGTGTCAATTTAGTTTGATCCGTTTGTATTCCCTCATGCACATGTGCCACATGCATGGGAGCTAAAGAATCAGTGCAGGGGAGTTGAATCTCTACTTGATTAATGTTCCTTAACCCCTGAGCTTTCCATTCATCTCTTTGTATTCCTTCACATTCACGCACCACATGCAAGGGAGCCAAAGAGTCACTGCAGGGGAGCCGAATCTCTATTCAATTGATGCCCCCTAACCCTTGGCCTCCCCAGTCATCTCTTCGTAATCCCTCACATGTAGGGTCTGATGTGGGTAATAATGAATATTTATTATTATAAATGGTGGGTAATATTGAATATTTATTATTATTATAAATGGTGATGGTTACGATTACAGTAATAATGAATATTTATTATTATTATAAACAGTGAAGATTATGGTTACAGTGAAGGTTATGATCATGGCAACAGTTAAGGTGATGATAGTTATAGTGTGATGCAGTATTTAAAAATATTGAACTTAGGCATCATGTTACAAGATTAAGAGGTGCAATATTGGAATTCATGCATTTTTAGAAACATGGATCCTGCTACTATTAGTCCCAATAGAGAAGGTGAAGAACACTCTCTTCAAGATTAGCAACAACAACCATCTACTACAACAAGTAGTGCAACAACTATCTACTGCAATAAGTAATGCAATTTATGCTTATATGTGAAGGTGCAAGGGTAATGCTTACAGTTAACCTTTGGCTTGAAGCAGGATTGGTGAATGGTGCACTTGGCATGATTCACAATATTATGTACCCTTAAGGTACATAGACACCTGCATTACCATTATACATTATTGTTGATTTTGACTCCTACATTGGATGTGCCTTTGATAATGGTAATCCCCATCATGTGCCAATTGTACCTGTTGTCTAAGGAGCATCTTGTCAGTCACCATTACGATTGGCATGGGCCATGACTATTTATAAATCTCAAGGAATAACACTAGATAAGGCTACTGTTAATGTTTGTTGCATTATCTGAAGTCAAGACCATTGATTTTTTAAAAATTTATCCTCTTTTTCATGTGCAAAGATATGGAAAGATTTCAGATGCTAAACATCTCCAAAGTATAATTACACAAGAAGTTCATTTTGCTCAGTTGGAGAATTAGACATATTGAGTTCACAGTTATCATTGTATTTTGCCTTTTGCTCAATCCTATTATACAGCTTTGTAATGTTTGTTGCAATAATTGTGCAATGTATTCCTCCATCAACATATACGAAATATATAAAATTTTAGGAATTATGAGACTGTAGGTATTCCTCCAAGAGTCTTTGAAAGCTACAAGTGTGTGTGTATGTGTGTGTGTGTGTGTGTGTGTGTGTGTAAGACTCTTGGTTTGAAATCTACAAGTCATAGGTTTGATTCTAAGGGATAATATTGAATTATAAAGTTCTAATTAGACTATATATCTTGAATTGCACCTATATTACAATTATTTTTAGGTTCCAATACCACTCTCGATATATACATATAAAATACAATATAATGAAAACTAGAAATTAGAAATTGAAATTTTTTATTAAATCTAGGAAATCACAAAGGATTTGTAAGATAGTTCCAATGCCTCAACATAGTGTTGAGGAAAGTTAAAAACATCATTAATGTAATGCCCAAAGCATATAGGGTCAATTTGGAAGAAAGCAATTAGCATATTACAATTAATAGTATAACTCAATCAAATGGAGCCAAAGATGAGTAAAATAAAAAAGTATGTTCTTCATCTTCTATGCTTCATTTGCATAGTCTACAAATAAGCTCTTTTCTTAGTAAAATGATCCAATCACCTGTGTCACTACAAAGATGATGAGAGCTCATTTTTGCTCTAGCAATTTGATTCCTTATATGAATAGGAATAGCTAAGAATAGATATTGTTGAATACTAGATAACAAACCACAAGATTAGCTATAATAATGAAAGGGTCACCTTACTACTTATTGATATCCTTAATTAGATCATTAATATTTATTAATTAGGTTAAAGTATAATTATTTAATTCTTTTTTAGGGGAAGGAGTAAAAGCATAATTATTGATTGGTTAATATATAACTAAATTAAATAAAGATATAATTCTTTTTTTAGATGAAGAGATAAACTCGATTGTGGTTGAGGTGCAACTCAAAAGAAATTAGAGAATTATAAGAAAAAAAATTTAGAGAGGATTGAATATCCTAAGTAAAGTCAAATAAAAGTAAAGTAAGACTAGTTTAAGTTAGCCTATAACCTAGGTAAAAATAATGTCCAATTATGAATGGAGTTTATTATTATTGAATTATTTAAGTTGGATATTCTAACTTGGGATGATGATAATTATCTAAATAATAGATGCACTTATATTTACTTAGGTTAAATAGTTCTAATGCTAGTAACTTAGGATGCAATAGTTAGCACTTGATGTAGTATAAATTGAGAACCAATGATCCATTGTAATCATCAAATTGAAGTAATAAAATTCATTGTTTTCTTATATCTGTCTCTTTTCTATACTCTATTTTAGTTAATCCTAAGTATTTTAATTGGTATTATAGTGAGATTCATCACTTGATACAAATCACAAGATTAAGGCTTAGAGTAGTATTAATTTTTTGGTAGTGTATCACTGAAGATTACAATCTTAAATGGTGAAGACTATGAGTACTAGGCCATTTGAATGAAGATAGTATTGATTTTGTAAGATCTAGATGACTTGGCCACAATAGGTTCTATAGATCTAAAGGGTCTTAGTGCCTTTGATGATGAAAAAAATACATCAAAATTAGATGTACAAAAACTAAGGAAAAGAAATATGAAAGCATTATGCTTGATATAAGTAGGACTAAACAAGAAAATATTTTCTATAATTGCTAATGATGGATAGTTCATTGAAGCTTAGATGGTATTGGAAGTCATATACAAGGGATCAACTAATGTACAAGGTGTTAAGTTACAAATTTTGAGGAGAGAATTTGAAGCTTTAATAGTAAAAGATTTAGATGACATTGAGTCATATATTGTAAATGTGCAAGAACTCATATGGATTGCATTTGGCTAGTAAAACACTTGATCAAGTAAGAATCATATGAAAGTTTCTCTGAAGTCTAGCTAGATGATTTGATCCCATCATCTTTTCCATCAAATAATCTAGGAACTCATCAAAGCTATTATTGGTTGAACTCATTGATAGTCTTAAAACCTATGAGCAAAGGATAAATCAGATTAGGCATTTCAATCAAAACTAAAACTGAAGAAAAATTCTCGAGTTACAAAATCATCAAGTAAGTTCTCAATGGAGAAATCAAAAGAGTAGTATTTCCTTTAAGAAGATAAAAAAACAAAAACCCCAAATATGGTCAACTAACCAATTCAAAGGAAGGTAAGTAATGCTTCTATTGTAAGAAGTATGGTCATATTCAATTTAAATGTTGAAAGAAGAAGAGAGATGCAATAGATGTAGCTTAATTTTGCAATTCTTGTGTACATGTATATGAGATCCTTTTCTTCATTGAAGAGGAAAGATCAAATTTATCTTCAAAGGTATCAATTGATGATAATGAGATTTGGTACCTTGATAGTCATTATACCAAACACATGTCAGGAAAGAAAGAAATGTTCTCCAACTTGCAAAAGCTTGAAGGTGGTGTTACTCTTGGAAATGGAAAAAGAGAATATTATAGGTATTGGTTTACTTAGATTCACAACCAACTATTAAAAAAGGTACAAGATAGATAACATCTATTATATTCTAGAATTAAAGGTAGATTTTGAAAAGAATTTGTGTAAGATATCAAGATTGGAAAATTGTTAAAAAGTTGCAATTCTACTTATAAGTTCAAAACAATGCATCAATTAAGAATTGTAAAGGATATTAAGTGTTTATCAACATTAGACGACAATACTCAAATATGATATGCAAGAATAGGACATGTTAACTTCAACACATTGCATGAGATGTCTAAATTAAAGCTTGTACATGGTATTAACAAAATTGATGCTTCCCAACACATTAATTGTGAAGAATGTGAGCTAGAAAAGTCTAAAAGAAATTATTTTCAAAGAAGAAAAAATAGATTAAAAGACTATCTTCATCTTGTTCACATGGACTTGTTTGAATTCATGAAAATATTGAGTTTAGCTAGGAGTTAATATTTATTCATCCTACTTGATGATCACTCACAAATGACTTGGGGATACATTTTGAAAACTATGAAACAAATCTTAGTCTTCTTTTCCAAGTTCAAAGAAAAGATCAAAAAATCAAATAGAAAGAAAGCTTAAGAAAATTTCGGTGGACTAAGGAGAAGAGTTTACATTAAGTGAATTCAAGGAATTCTATGTAAAGCATGGAATCATACATCATGCCACAACAGAATGGAGTTGTTAAATGAAAAAATCAAGTCATAATGGAAATGACAAGATGTATGTTATACAATTCAAGATTAAGACTTCAATTATAGGAGGAGAGAGGGAGGAATGTGTAATAACAATTCATATCTTGAATTGGGCACCATCAAAATTGTTGCTCAAAACCATCCCATTTAAACTATGATATAGTTATAAGCCTTTGATGCATTATTTTAAAATATTTGGAGGAAAGTGTTATGTTCATATTCTTATGCAAATAAGAAAAAAATTAGATTCCAAGGTGTTTGAAGGAATTTTTGTAAGTGATAAATCCAAAAATTTTGAGGCAATGATATCATATCTATGATGTTGTAGACACATTATCATATAAACAATATTGCATGGTGTGTGCCAACCTATATAAGCAGCACTTAGGCACACGGATCCACAGTAAATTCAATAGCTTAGTAACATAATTCTTTCAGTTTGTTTTCTTAAATTCAGTACTTAGCAGTGTGTGCCTACAGTGTGATGTTTTATAATTAAATGGAATCATTTTTCATGTGTGATGTACTTGGACACATTACATGATCAACAACAAAGATCAAGATTACTCTACATCATCGTAGCAACACTTAGTTTTATTTTTGTTTTCAATTAGTTTACTATTTTTATAGTTAATGTTTATAATTACTTGCAATTTACTTTTAATATCCTTAAGAGGAATGAGTATGATTGATCTCGAGCACATAAGTGTAACTACTTGATAACCTAGTAGCACTATCACTTGGTATGCCTAGTAGTGTACTACTTGGTAATCCTAGTAGTAGTTGGTCAAAGTTCAAGGTGTGACCAGAAGATTAGGATTAGCTACTCATTGCATATGCTAGTTTAGAATTGTTTTTTGTTACCTAGATTTAGAAACCTCTACATTCACTTCATGTTTATTTACAGCATAATGGCAAATTCAACATCAATTATTATGTACCTCACCATGAGCTAAATCATACACATTGATTTTACTAACTGATTTGGGAAGATAACGATTGTAAACACTAACTAATTACTAGTGTAATCACAAATCCTTATTTGTGGAGTTCGACTAGGATTACATGTGAATACTCGTATCTCATATGGTTGAGTGTTGGAGACTCCACTGATCATCATTGGTGTTGTTGTTGGGGATAAGTCAATGTTATACTAAGTAATTAATTCTTCAAAGTTCATTGTATTAAAACTTAACTCTAATCGTCACAACTTTAATATAAATCATACTTAACATAAAGTGTCAAAAAATGGTAACATGGCTACACATAATGATCAATTATCACTTGCCAAGGAAATAATAAGGAGTAGTGATAGAATTGCTGATGAAGAAGATTGGGGAATGCCAATGTAGACATGTATTAGTTATGCTCACATTGATCCATACCATCCAGACTTCACCTTCATATTCTATCAAGATAGACAAATGAGATGGAGAGATATGCAAGACAACATAGTTCTACCTCTCGAACGTGCATCACTAAACATGCTACAAACTACTCTAAGAGGAATGCACTTGGACTAGATTCAAGAAGGGTATCATGTGACTCAACATATGACTAGACCCTATGAACTTATAAGGGAGTAGATAAAGAGGGATGCTACTACGGAAATTAAACATGTTCATACCATATGGAAGTAGACTAACACATCTGTTATCATAGAAGAACTTGATGCTGATCAGTTCATTTCGTAATGACTCCACCAAAATCATGAGAAGCCATCAAAGAAACCTATCATTAGACTAGAAGAACCTATTAAAGCCCAATGTCACTCTACCTTGGGAGAGCCACATAAGGGAAAGGCTACTGACTCAAGATACAAGTGGGACTCTACACCAAGCGATCTTGCTAAGTCCTACAAGGAAACTCACAAGAGTTATGAAAGAAGAACCAGGCTGCACTATTCTCTTGCTACCTCATCTACTTCATCACGATCATTAGAGGACTATGACAAGAAACAATATAAGTACCAAGACTTTGATAGAAAAAATCTAAGAGCTCATGGTCATCATGATCAATACTCAAGGTATTCTAATTCAGAAGATGAGGAGTATGAAAGAAGGAGACATAGAGAGAGAAGAGAGGATTAAGAGAGGCACGAGCATGGAAGGGATCACTACTAAATAGAGCCTATGAACTTGATCATGATGATGAACCACTTATGGTAACCTGAAACATGATCAACATTCAAGAAGCAGTCTACATACCAACAAGGCACATGAGAGACAACTAAATTAAATAGCTAGATATGAATAACATGCCAAAATTTGAAGGAGGTTACAACATTGATCTTTAGCATCACCTTCAAGTATTCCATGATGCCTATGCCCTTCAAAACATAGAGAGTGATTGGCTGAAACTAGAGCTACTTGAACACTTGTGAAGGAAGCAGAAAGCTGGTATAGGTCATTGGAACCTAAATCCATTACACGTTGGAGTACCATGATTGAAATCTTCAATGACAAATATCAGACATATTCATGATTGTCAAACCTAAGGAAGAAAATTGAGAATTGGAAATAAGGAACTTATGAGACCCTTGATGCAGTAATGGATAGATATTATTCCTTGTTACATAGATGCCCAAGCCATGGATTTTCATCAAAGGAACAACTAAGGCACATCATAGATGGGCTAAGAAGAAAAACAAGAGAGACCCTTGGGGTTTATGCCCAAAGAAGACTATTAGAATTAACCATCCATTAGATTCAAAGAATCATCAATTAAGTGGCAAAAGAAGGAGAACTTAGAAAAATGGAACTAACTAACAAATACAATAGGGATATATCAATTCAAAAAAGAGATGCATGGGTATGTGATACCCAAGAGGAAGAAACCTTGGATCAAGTCATTAGGAAAGAAACACTACCAATTTAGAAATTTGTTGTTGATGTAGCAACACATGTAGCAAAAATGTGGGATTTAGTAGATGAATGATGTACAACAACACTAAAGATTATGGAGGAGAAAGTAGAACAAGAACCGAATAGAGGTAGAGAAAAAAAGAAGAAGAAGAAATTTTGACAAAAAGAAAAAATTACTTCAATAGCTAGGTACTCAAACACGAGCTCCACAAATGATGAAAGTTACAGTGTGTGCCAATACAAGCATCCTAAGGGATGTTTTCTAGTCATGGTACATCTATAAGAAATCGGGTCATATGTAGTTAACCCATGATTTTTTCAAAAGAAAATGGCCAAAAGGTTACATTATCCTCAAGGTAGCTACAAATGATAGCCTCAACCAACGTACTATCCTAGTGGAGCCTTACCGCAGCTATAGGAACACTACCATAAGCAATGGTAGTAATCAAAATGATGGGCTATGCCATCGGCATGCCAATAGTATTCATACTGACAACCAAATCCTTATGGATACCATGTCCAGTGTTTGATCTCACCAGAAAACACCACTATTCAAAATCCATAATATTAGCCACCAAAATACCACTAACTAATGCCACCAAGGACTAATCCAAACTCACACATGCACCCATAAGCAGTTGATCTTCAAATACCAACCCATATCCTTTACCATCAATGCTACCATCCATAATGTAGGGTGAACTACCATCACAACCATAACAAAAAAAGGTTGCAAGGGTAGTAAATATACAAATAGAATATCTCACCAACAATGCTAAGGACCAAGCAAAGAAATATTCTTTCTTTAGGATGAGTCCAAAGAAGGCTAGAAGAATAGAAGCTTTATTAAGACCATCTTCTCCTAAAATATATCTTCTTGCTCTTGACAAGCTTCCATCATCATCAAGTCTGAAAATACAAATTTTCATGCTCATTGTAGTTGTTACTGATTGGATTAAGGTAGGGCCACTTCTATAGAAGAGAATTGACCCAAGAGTTCCTTTAATACATCTATGGGTAGCTAGAAATATATCATGCAAAGCTCTACTAGGCTCAGGTTTTGAAGTCAATTTAATCTCCTATGATAGATATCAAACATGGAACCTACCACCATTCAAGGAATGCAACATCATGTTGGAGCTTGTAGATCAATCTGTTGCCATTCCTTTGAGATAGATTGATGACATAGTGACCACTATCAATGGGTGGTTCTATCCAGTAGACTTCTTGGTGATCGATGTGTAGGATACTAATAAGGAACATCCAATCATCACAGGGAGGGCATGGCTTAGCACTATTGATGCTAAGCTAAACATGAGAGATTTATTCATGGAGATCTCGAAAGAGGAAAAATAAGAAGCCATCCATACACAAAGAATTCCATGCATAACTACTAATAGAGAAAGGTGCAATCATGGACAAATGATTCAGAATACTACCATAGACATCATACTGGTCCATAGTAATAATGAAACACAAATGTGTGTCAAAAGAAGAGCAAAATACACAAAAACAAAAGACACATCATGGCCATTAACATATAACTTTAATTTGTTAAACATGACAAACATGAAGCACTTACTAATTCCTATATGAAGAAAATGACTTCAACTAAGGACTTAGAAATGAAAATATTAACTCATAAACACATACCAGTGGTAAAGGAAAAGAAGAACTTAGATGGTCAAAACTCAACTACCATCAAGATCACATGGTATAATCATAACAAAGTTAAAATCCTAAAGATGATAATAGAACCACCCGAAGTGTATGATCAAAGAGATCTAGGGAGCATTTTCCAAACACTTGTCCAAGAGTTTAGTCATGGGGGAGATGCGCTATCATGACCTGGGAATTAATAAGTGCTTTGTCATTTTCTTTTAAATTTTTCTCATTCTTTGATACTTTTTCATTTTTTCAATTTTTCATATATTTTAATACTTTTCAATTCTTTAACATTTTTTATTCTTTATACTTTTTCATAATTTTTACCATCTTTTCCATTTTTTTTATAGTTTGTTTCAAACCCTTTGTAAATAGTTTTTGATCATTAGTAAAACACATGTAAATAAAAGCAAGATGTAGCCTGACGAGTCATGATATGACTGGCTCTGATATTGGAGCCTTGATATCAAATACCCGATATTAAAGTCCAAGACATGATGTTGAATATCTGATATCATGAGGTATAAGCCAACTTATAAATATAGTGCTTGGGCACATGATTTGAAATCAGTTTTTGTCATAGTATAGCGAAAATCTTGTAGTTTTTTTCTTTAGAGTTAGAATATTTTCTTAGTGCCTGCAACAGAAGTTTGAGTGTGTATAGACCTTTATTCGAGCACTGATGTACTTGAGCACAACAATGTCATGGGAATAAAGATGAGCCCTTTTGATAAACCTTGTAGCACTAAGAATAGATTAATGTTTTCTTCAATGCATTTACTATTCATGCACTTTACTTTCATTCACTTTAGTTAAGCAATTAGTTTCCAGTTGTTAATGAACACAAGCATGACCACTTCAAACATATGTGTAGCACTTGGTAACCTAGAAATGCTTAACATTTGGTAACTTAGCAATGCCACATGTGTTTAGGATGTGTCTAGGAAGAGGGAATAGGTACTTGTGTTAGGCTAGCTAGCTAGTAGATTATTTAGATATTAATTTCCTCTACCTTTTATTCTTGTTTTAGGCAATTACACTTATAAAGTACAAAATGATAAAAATCATATACCTCAGTTGCACTTAACCATAGACTTGTGCCTCATGAGTGGAACTGGGAGGACAATGATCATTTCAATTAGATTTCACATCTTAGAACTAGTGTACTTGAAAACTTAAGGTCTATGAAATTTAACTGGATTGCATGTGAATGCTTGTGATTTGTATGGTTGGGCATAGGGGTACCTCGTTGCTCATCATAGCCTAATAAGGTGAAGATTTCTCTATGAAATCAAGTCATAAGAGATTGATTATTTGCACAGTGAGCCCACATCATCCATCCATCCATTTTAATAATAAAAGGTTCTTACCATGGCCATAATGATATTCTTTTCATCATCAAACTAAGAATAAACATGTGATCATTATACCTAGACAAAAAAGTGAAGAACCAAGTGGAATGAAAAGGGTGTGACATCAAGGGGACTTGTGGATTCTTTTTGGATTATTATTGTAAGTTCTATCATGTTACTAAGGTTGTATTATATCCTTGTAAATATAATGAAAAATGGGAGTAAGTGTAAAATAAGTGCTACCTTAAAAGGGTTAACACAAATAACAAATAAAGGGCACAAAATAAGTTTCTAGGGGTTCCATTGGAAAAACATGTTACCTAAGAGTTATGGTAGGCAGCTTCTCAAAAATGTAAAAATAAAGTGCCATGAATAAGCTCCTCCCTTGGACAATATGCCAAGTGAAAATACTATTGTAACATTGATAGTCTTATGATTGTAACTCCAAGAGATGAAACGACACAATGTCACTGGAATGTGGTTTGAACTTGGTTTGAATCTTGGATAGAAAGGCTAATGATTACCTTAACCACTAATAAAACACAAGAATTCATTATGCCTATGGTATGACACCTCATGTCCCAATTTTTGCAATTCCTCCTAAACCAATTTCATCTCATTGTTTGAATAATCATAACTTATGATTTTATGTAGCATAGAGTTAATTTTCCAATTTGGTGGTACTAATATGTGCGTCTTGTTAAATAGTTATGCATTACATTCAACTCCTTAAGTGTCTAAGGATACTTTTAAGCATCGTTATAGAAGGGCATTAAGAGTTGGAGCCTACTTTGGGGAGGACCCACTTGAATAACTATTGTATCTTTTACCTACTAAGTGATTCCACATCATCTTGAGTCTTCCAATTCCAATAAATAATGATAAATACTTCCCATATCATTCACCCTATCTATTCTAATAACACAACAATGTTTTCCTTCTCATCTATTCCATCAATACCTCATGTAATTTTAGAGCCTAAGATTCCTTAATCATAGACTTTCATTGCTTATTTTTCACAATTGAAGCATAATCTCCATTTTAAGACCCTTTCAACATGATGCATATCTTTCAACTATCCTATGGGACTCAATTTCTTCCAAGAAAAGCATTCAAACACTTTTATTTTTCAATGGTGACATCATATCTACGATATTGCACCCATAAATACTATATATAGCGTGGGGAAGGTAGAAAATTTTTTCATTTCTAAATTTCATAAGAAGGGAGTTGCCAAATTTTCCTTGGAGCTAAAGAGCTTTGACACTCTAACTTCTAACACCCATAACTTGTCCATTATTACTTTGATTTCTGTGATTTTTGAATCTACATTATCCCAGAGTGACACCTTAGTCATGGTGGTGCTAGTAAGGGAAATTCAAGTCAAGTTTTTTTGAAATTGCTAAGAACTAGAAGGTATTATAGGGTAATTCTAAGGAAACATATTAAGAATTTTTAAAAAGTAAATCACTGAGGTTATGGCCAAAACAAATTTAAGAAGAATTCTAATTGATCATACCACTTATTTAAAGTACTAATGGGGTTGTTATTAAGAAATTTTCTAACTCTACAATCATAATGAACTAAGAACTTGATATAACTAATGGTATGAGTAAGGTATCAAAATTTTGCTCATTTATGAGAATACTCTAGTAATTCCAAACCCTTGATTAATTGTAGATGGCCCTAAAAAGAGGAGCATAAGGAGAACTCCCATGACTAGTAAGTAAAAGACCATAAGGTCATGGAAGAGGACAAGCGAGCGAGAAAAATTTGCAAGCAGAACAAGGAGAGTAGGAAGCATAATCCTTTAACATTCATCAACAAACTTCTACCATAGAGCAATTTGCTCAAGTAGAAGTAGATGTTCCACCAATGCCCATCTAGGGACAACAACTTACACTATCACTTGAACACCTTTAGGCTATTCAAGAAATGTCCATCATGTCAACAGTCATTGTGGGACTCAATTTTGGTCTGTTCTTGGAATTTTCTCTAGAAGTTGTTAAGGCTCAACTTCAATCATCTCATTTGTGGCCTACTTTGACAAATAATGGAGAATGGTATCTAGGAGAAGCACTCTAGTTTTGGCAAAATCAAGAAGCTTGTGTGATAATCAAAATTGAAGGAATCCTGGTATCTTAGTCAGTTAAGGTAAAAGTAGAGGTATTGAATGTGCCTAATCAAGGAGCAAAAGCAACATAGATATCAACTAGATTTGACACAGAAGCTAGGAAGCTATGGTTACAGTGAGTGTTTGACAAGGAAGATAAAGAGTACAATGAATTGGCTGCAGAAGAAAATATTTATTTCAAAATTGGCACTTATCACATGTTTCCTACCAAGAGATTGAATCAAATATCTACATATGCAACCAAAGGGAGTGCAATATTAATGGGAAAATTCAATGCAAACATCACTCACCTCTACTTCACAAAAATCCAAAGGTAGTTCAAGGAGAAGAAGGTAGGGAAGTTAACACTTCCATTTCCTTACCTTATCTAGAAGTTATGTAAATGAGCTAGCATCCTAGGGTATACAAATAATGCATTAAGGAAGGCACAAAATGCTTCCTATGTTGAAATACTTAAGCCACTACCTCCCAAAAAGGACCAATTAGAAGGACAACTAGGCATTGAGGAGACTACCCAAACCACAAGACAATAGTAGCAACAACCACAAGTTCCACTATCGCCACTATAAGAGCATAGATCTTAAATTAGTCATTTGCAGCAAATTGAAAAAAGTATTAGTTGGAGAAGCAGAGAAGAGGATAATCTATTCAAAGTTATTGATAATGCAGTCAGACGAACCATTTCAACCAATCCTACTAGTGGACAAATGTTGTTGTAGTCAAGAGGAAAGGCCCAATGGTCACAACAAATTTTTGGGAATGTTTGAATGTGAAGAAGAAGTCACAATGGTGGTCATGCATCACCATGATGTAGCATGAGCTACAAAAGTGATCACAAATCACATCAGTACTTGTTGTGCCACCAACTGATATTTCTAGAACCAAAGATGCTCACATGGTAGTTGGTACCTCTATGACTCTAGTAGAATATGAAGCTGTGTTAGATAGATTGTTGCAGATAGGATAAGTTACATAAATATATTTGATATTCCTAGTGATATCATTGTAACATAGTTAGAATTAATTACCACCCAAAAAAAATTAATCATGGTTAGAGCTTGTAGCCCTAAGAACAAGAAGTAGAGATCTAACTCAATTCATAGCACCAGATTAGATAAAAAAATTTAGAACTAAGTAGATCAATTTCCTTCTTAAGAATAATAAAGATATAAAATATGAGAAAGAAAAGGTAGTATGTAAAGCTTTAGTAGCCAAAGCCCAATCATATGCCCACGCCAAAGCATTTGCTACCTTATAGGAAGAAAACAAACAACTCCATACAAACAACATGAAGTTGACCATAGTAGAAAAGTAGAAAAACACTCTAGAAGAAAGCATTCATCAATTGAGATAGTAATTGATGAGGGTCAACCAAGATATGAGCTACCTCGTAAGAGAAAACAAAATCCTCTCTATGAAGGAGGTACACGTCATTAGATAGAAATCAACCATTGAAATCATCGCATGGAAAAAATGAGGCTAAGAAATATGAAAGGCTCAAAGAATGCTTTTGAGACCAAGTGGGCATGTACAAAAAAATAAATGAGAAAGAGATCCAGATGGAAAAGGTCAATATCCATTCTATTGGAGCACAAAATCCTGATTGGCAACCCATCTTGGATAGCATGACCTAGACCTATCAAGCGGAAGTGAAAAATAAAGACTTGTAGATAGAAGAATTAAAAGAATACATGACATTAGAAAACCTTTGATATGCTAATTTGGCCATGTTAACATCAGGCAAGTCCAGAAATGAGCTAGAATAGTAAGTAGTAGCCACTTATGGCATATATAAGAAATATTTTGTAGATAGAAAAGATGCTCTTCAAAAACTCCAAGGAGCAAACCTAGAACTAGAAGTAGTTAAGGTTGGATACTAGGGGAAAAAATATGCAGCAGTGAATCTAGCTAGAAGATTAATAGACTATAATGAACTTAGCAAAAAGGCCAGAGATTTTGAAAAAGAGAGATAACCATTTTTGGTGTGGTGCATTAAATCCAATTAGATGTTTCCACAATTGCCATTCCATGGAATGTGTTGAATCCATCCAACATTGGTTCATCAACATGGATGGTTCATAATCCAAGAATGAAACAAGAAAAGTTGTAGGAACTCCTGAACAAATAGCAATTTAAGAAGCCTAACGACAAAGGAAAGAAACCTATGGAAGAGCCATCTCCACCTACAACAACATAAGGCTACACTCAACTTTGCAAAATTTTATTTTTTATTTTTTGTAAACATTGTCATGTCATTTTTTCATTTTTGTAAACTCCACTACAACACTAGAGAGTCATGTATATAGAAGTCATTGTCATGTAGGTCTACTTTCTAATTTTATAAGGAACTCCATCCTCATTTTGCTTTAACTCAAGGATGAGTTTTTAGTCAATTTTGGGGGTATGATAAATCCAAGAATTTTTAGGCAATGATATCGTAGTTATGATATTATATCTATGATTTCATAGATACGTTATCGTATAAATGATATCGTTGGGTGTGTGCAAGCCTATATAAGCAACACTTAAGCACATAGATCTGTAATAGATTTGATAGCTTAGTAACAAAACTCTTTTAGTTTATTTTCTTAAATTCAGTACTTAGCGGTGTGTGCCTATAGTGTGATGTTTTGTAATTGAATAGAATCTTTATTTGTGTGTGATGTACTTGGACGCATTTCATGAATGACAATAAAGATTGAGATTACTCTACATCATTGAGATTAACTATTTTCATAGTTAATGTTTACAATTACTTGCAATTTACTTTTAATATTGTTAGGCAGAATGAGTACAACTGATAAATCATGTTTTTCATCACTTTGATATTGGGGTGGTCACGATATTAGGTACACGATATTGAGTATGCGATATCATGGTCTAAGATGTGATATCGTACATTCGATATTGCAAGGTTACTCCTGGGTCTATAAATGTAGCGTCCAGGTGCACAATTGGGAGTAATTTTTTAGTAATCAAGTAGCAAAACTCTTGTAGTTTGTCCATTTGAAAGTTAAAATATTTTCCAAGTTCTCACAATAGGAGGTCTAAGTGTGAATGGATATTTATTCAAGCATTGATGTACCTGAGCACACCATTGTGTTGGCATGAAAGACGAGCTCTTTTGATTCATCCTTGCAGTACTTGAGATTTCTTTTCTTATGCATTTATATTTTATTTTATTTTATTTTATTTTATGCACTTTACATTCATGTTATTAGTGTAGAAATTCATTTTGATCAATTAAGAAAATTGTTAAATTACACAAGCATGACCCTTTCGAGCATATGTGTGACACTTGGTAGCTCAAAAATGATTAGCATTTGATAGCCCAATAGTGTTTGCATGGAGTTCAAGATGTGTTTAGAAAGTGGGAATGTTTACTTGTGTTAGGCTAGATTAGACTTTAGTTTCTCCAGCAATTAATCACTTTTACTTTTAGTCACTTCTACTTTTATTCTTGTTCTAGGTGAGTAATTCCATAAAAACATAAAACAATAAAAATCACACACCTCAATCACACTTAACCATACAATTGCATTCCACAAGTGGGATTGGGAAGACAATGAATGAATAACATGCACACATTATTTAGCTCTAGTGTACTTAGTAATTATAGTCTACGAAATTTGACCAGATTGCATGTGAATGCTTGTGATTCGTATGGTTGGACGTAGGGGTACTTTGTTGCTCATCATTGGCATCATTGCTAGGGATTGTAGTTTTTTGTGTGCTATATAAACCTAGTGAAACTTAGTAATCTTGTTGTTTGAACCCTAAGAGTCAAATCCTAAGAAAATAAAAATTATTATTATCATCATTAAATTTAATCTTAACTACACATTGTTTATTAACACAAAATGTCTTCTTCTCACAGGAGCCCATCTTTTCCCAGGACAGTTCAAGTACCTCAATAATACTAGGTGGTATATGCTCATCCTAATGACTATGTACCAGAATTTACCTTCATTTTACATCAAGATGAATTGATGCGGTGGCATGATATGGAAGGTAGCATTGTGTTGCCACCTAACTGATTAATTTTAGCAATGCTTCAACTAATGCTTGCATGACACAAGCTTCAACATCTCCATGGAGAATATGAAATGCAAGATCTTGACTCAAGGGATGATCATCCCACTAAAGCACAAAGATTAAGGGATCATCATCTGGAGCACCAACATGAGATTATGAAGGGCAAGTGGTCAAGTATCTTTCCACCTCCGCTTGGCCCAATTGATGAAGGTGACCACTTCTTTAGTGATTCTCCTCTTTTTGAATTTTTTCAAGGAGCCCTCAACCAGAATGTACAATCCATAATTCATAATCCTAGTTTTGGTCAAAATGGATCCAATGACAAAAATG
Source organism: Gnetum montanum (assembly GCA_015680685.1). Taxonomy (NCBI): domain Eukaryota; kingdom Viridiplantae; phylum Streptophyta; class Gnetopsida; order Gnetales; family Gnetaceae; genus Gnetum; species Gnetum montanum. The sequence goes on from MNCI01001492.1 coordinate 326,214, forward strand.
GATCCAATGAAGCAAGTCAAGAAAAGGGAGATAAAGGAGATCATGATTGTGATCATGGTCACAAGCATCAAAGGAAGGATGATAGGCGTTAGTGCAGAGAAAGTTCATCTTCTTCTTCCCCTTCATCATCATCTTCTTCTTCATTAGGTTCAAATTGTGACTGTAGAAGAAATAATTGTGATGGAGGTGATCGATGGAACTAGAATAATAGAAGAGACCATCGGGATAGTCATGACCAAAGGCATGGGCAATCTAGAGAGGCCCAACATCAAGAAAGAAGGGCTAGTAGGGAATATTGTAGGCACCACATCATGGCATTGATGAACCTCTACTTACTACTCAAGGCATGTTAAATATTGTAGAGGCTATGAGGATTCTAACCATGCACATGAAGGATAGTAGAATAAAGAGGCTTAATATGAACAATATTCCTCGGTTTGAGGGAGGATATGATGCTGATCCGAAAAATCATCTTCAAGCCTTTTAAGATGCATGTGCCTTGTAGAATATTGAAAATGACTAGCAAAAGCTAAAATTATTTCCAAGGATACTTATAAAAGAAGCAGAAAGTTGGTATTAATTCTTGGAACCAGAATCAATCAGGTAGTGGACTACAATGTCAGAACTATTTAATGGAAAATATCAAACATGCTCTAGAGTATCCAATCTAAGGAAACAAATTCAAGTATGGAAACAAGGGAATTATGAGCCCTTGGATGCTGCTATTGGACGATACTACTCTTTGTTGCATAGGTGTCCTAGCCATGGATACTCTAAGCTTGATCAGCTTTGCCATATCATAGACAGGTTGTAGTATGAAACCATGAAAACCCTTGGTATATATGCCCAAGGGATATTGATAGAGTTGAGCATCCATCAGTTTTAAAAATTAATTGAGCAGGTAGCTAAGGAGGAGGGAGAACTAAGAAAACATGAAAGTGCAAAAGAATACAACAAAGACCCTTCTATTCAGAAAAAAGGGGGTTAGATTTTGTGACAGTAGGGATGAATTTGCCAGAGATGAGGTGGTTAATTAGAAAAACTTGCCATTCCAAAAATTGCAATAAATAATCATGACTAAGGTTGATCAACTATGGGACTCCATGGATCATAAGTTTCAAGCTGTTTTAAAAATTGCTGAAGAGTCTAAGGAGCAAGGTGGTGAGCGGGAGCATTGGAGAGGTAAGAAAGCTGAACGTGCAAAATCTAAGGGTAAGGGCAAGATAGCTATGATAGAAATGGTTGTGGATAGTGATTCATATGATGATGGTGGGTGTGATGTTTGCCAATATGAACATCCTAAGGGATGTTGTCTAGTGGTATCACACTTGCATGAATCTGGGGTGTATGCCTTGCATCCATGACTTGCACAAAGGAAAACACCTAAAAGATTACCTTATCCACAAGGAAATCCTTGATAGTCCCACCAACTATAGTAGTACTACCCAAGTGGAACTCCTCTGTAGCCCTATGAATTGTACCAGTAGTGGCAGCAACCACAATCATGGGCATTGCCACCTCTAAGATAGCAATACCCTTACCAGCAATCAAATCCCTACAATTACTATGTTCAACAACCTTCATCTCAAAGGGACTCCTCTGGTCATATTGTTGCTTACCCATATCACCACTACCCTCCTAAAACATACCAATTGCCCTATCTTAAGAGGAATACCACCTACTACCCTCATGTGCCTTCTGTTCTTGCACCTACTCCACCTCCTGCACAACTACCACCTTCTTCATCCATGCAAGGTGAATTTCCTGCACAACCACAACAAAGGAATGCTACGAGGGTAGTTAACTTGCAATTAGTTAATCCATCTAGCGGGTTGGAACCATGAACAAAGAAAAGACCCTTCTTCCAACGTCGGAGTTCACCAAAGCCCTTGGACACATTAGTGGTTGGTAACGCTGATCCTCCACCTTCCTCTATTTTCTCTCTATCCAAGTCCCCTTCAAACCAAAATCCCTCTTGAATCCATATTGTAAAGATAACACATGTTGTATTCAATTGGATTCAAGTTGGTAACCTGTCCAAAAAATTAGTTGATCTTGGGAGTCCCCTAGTTTACTTGCAAATTGCTAGGAATGAGCCTTGCAAAGCTCTTCTTGACTCTGGTTCCAGTGTTAATCTGATCTCACATGAGATGTACACAATGTGAAACCTTCGTTCTTTGAAGAAGAGCAACATATAGCTGGAATTGGCAAACTAGTCCATGAATATTCCATTGGAACTAGTTGAAGACATGATCACCACCATTTTTGGGTGGTCATATCTTACTGATTCCCTAGTAATCAAAGTGGAGAACTGCAAGGGGGACTTTCCAATTATTATGGGAAGGACGTGGCTAAGTATTGAGGATGTCAAAATGGAAGTTAGAGATCTTTCTTGGAAATATGAAAAGAAAATGAATTTGGAAAGATTGAGAAGAGGAGAGTTCCATGTATTGCGTACAGTGATCCAGGGTGCCATTGTGTGTAGAAGTTATGGTCACTAAAGCAAACATCTATCTCTACATGCAAGTAATGTGCACCAGAAGCCGATATCTAGAGATGTTTGTATGCAGCAGCCACAAAATAGGAAGGCACCGAGTGGTTGACAACTGATAATAGCAGTAGTACATTTTGCATAGAACTAACTAAGGGCTTAATGTTTGAGTACGTTGTAAGTATGGATGAACTCAAGCATGTTTGTCTCTAGCTCTTTGAAGAAGTAAATGATGATGTTAATTGGGGTGAGCTGGAAATTCCTAACAACTTTAAATCAGAGCCCCTTGAATTGAAGACACTACCAGTTGGAATGAAGAATGTATTTTTGAAAAAATGGAAGGTTAGTTATTATTAATGCTAGGCTTGCTACAGAATAGAAGAGAAAATTGATAAAAGTTGTGGAAAAGTGGTCAACAACCTTTGCTTGGTCATATTCCAAACTTACTGGGATAGATCCAAGAATATGTCGGCACCAAATATACACTGACCCTATTGTCAAGCTGAAATGATAGCCACAACAATGTTTGAATCCCAAGTTAAAACAAATTGTCAAAGAGGAGATTGAACAACTCCTCAAGGCAAGATTCATCTACCCTATCATAGATAGTGAGTGGGTCAGCCCTCTCATGATCGTGGTAAAGAAAGAAGATAAATGGTTGGTATGCATTAAATTTTAGTTGCTCAACATGGCAAGTTTGAAGGATCATTTTCCATTGCCTTTTCGTTGACCAAGTGCTTGACACCATTTCAAGGCATAGTTTTTACAAATTTTTGGATGGTTATAGTGACTATAACCAAATCCAGATTACACTAGAGGACCAAGCAAAAATAACTTTCACAAGTCCTTGGGGGACTTTTGCCTACTGAAAAATGCCATTTGGTCTATGCAATGTCGCAGCTATGTTTCAACGATTAGTTCTCAGCATTTTCCAACAACAAATTGGTGGAGTAGAATTTTTTATGGATGATTTTTCTACCTATGGAGCTATGCTCGAGCAAGCCCTGGACCATCTTGAGAAAGTGTTGAAGAGATGTGTCAAAACAAACCTTTGGATCAATTGGCAAAAGAGCCATCTTATGATTCAAGAAGGCACAGTCTTGCGGCATTGCATCTCAAAAGAAAGAATCGAGGTGGACCCTAAAAAAATAAGGATCATCCAAGGAATAACTTGTCAACCTGAAACAGGTAAAGAAGTTCAATCATTCCTTGGTCATACTAGCTACTACTAACAATTCATTGAGAATTTTTTCAAAATTTCCAAGCCATTGGTAGAATTGACAAAAAAGGATGCATTGTTCATTTGGACCCCTGCATGTGAATCAACATTCCAATAGTTGAAGAAAAAGCTTGTTGAAACTCCCATTCTTCAAGTGCCAAATTTGTTCAAACCATTTCATGTGATGACTAATGCATTGAATTATGCTTTGGGGGTAGTGCTCATGCAGATGGATGATCAAAAAAATCCATATTACATTCATTGCGTAAGCTAGAGCGTTATAGGTGCACAACTAAACTACACCACCACAGAAAAGGAGTTGATGGTAGTGGTGTTCGTGTTAGAGAAGTTCAAGCACTATGTGTTTGACTATAAAGTGTTAGTGCACACAGATCATAGCACCATCAGATTCCTAATGAACAAACTAATGGTGAGCCCTGATGTCATATGGTGGCTCATGATTTTATAGGAGTTGGATCTCACAATGATAGATTGTAGAGGTATGGAGAATGTGGCCACGGATTACTTATCGTGACTAAGATGGGATGACAAGGGGAAAGAGAGCCCTTTATCTGATCAGTTCCTTGATGAATCTCTCCATGCAGGTGCTATCAATACACAAATTCCCAATGAACCAAAAGGTTATGACACCATCCTCAACTATCTACTTAAGCAAGAACTACTACAAAGGCTGAACACTAGAAAGAAACAATAGTTTCTGCACTAAGTCAAATATTTCATGGAGATTAATGAGAACCTTTATAAGGTTTGTCTTGATGGCCTAGTATGTTGGTTTATCTATGATACAAATCAACTGCATGTTCTCCAGAATGCTCACGAAGGTCCTTGTCGGGGCCATTATGCTAGGAGATGCACGGCCATAAAAATCCTCATGGCAGTGTATTATTAGCCAACAATCTTTAGGGATGCACATCAATTCATGTACGTTTATGATCATTGCTAGAGGGATGATGGAATGATAGCTTGAATGGAGAGACCACAACAATCGATACAACCTCTTGAACCATTCAACATTTGGGGCATTGACTTTATGGGTCCCATTACACCTTTACCAAATGAAAAGGCATATATAATAGTCATAGTTAACTATTGTGCCAAGTGGGTAGAGGTAGCAAACATTGCTAACTGTACATCCACCATTGCTACTCAGTTTATACAAAAAAACATCATAAATAGGTTTGGTGTACCTCGTGTGTTAATTTTTAATAATGGAACTCATTTTATAGGTGCCACTTTTTGAAAACTAATGCAACACTTGGGGGTTGAACATAAACTCATAATACCATATCACCCCCAAGCTAATGGCCAAGCTAAGGTCACTAATTGGGAGATTACAAAAATCTTAACACATACCATTAGCAAGTACCAAATAGACTGGAGTACTAAATTANATTAACACATACCATTAGCAAGTACCAAATAGACTGGAGTACTAAATTAAATGATGCCCTTTGGGCCTATCACTACACATGGAAACTTCCCATAGGTTATTCTCCCTATGAGCTTGTGTATGGAAAATTAGCAGCATTGCCCATCCAATTCGAGCTTCGTACTCTCTCTATAGCTTGTGACCTTGACCTAGACCTAAGGCTAGCATAAAAAGAACGATTAATGAGTCTCAACTTGCTAGATGAAAATTGGTTAATGGCCCTATCATCCAATGAAATTCATAAGACATTCAGCAAGAAACGCCATGACCTCAGAATAAGAAAAGTAAAGCTTGACCCAAGAGATAAGGTTCTTTATTGGAATCCTGCACATTTACCCCAATGAACCAAATTCCAAACATTGTGGGAAGGACCTTACATTATTAATGAGACCTTTTCATCTAGGGCCATGATCATCTACAAAATTGATAGCCTAGACAAAAGACAATTAGTCAACATTTAACAAATAAAACCTTTCCATGAGCCCAAGCCAACCAACACAACAAACACCTTGTCTGATGGACAACCAAGCTCAATCTTTTGAATCTCTCCCGTTCAACTTAGTCATGGGGGAGATGGCCATCTATACTAACACTGTAGGTGACTCCTTAGTTTTTTTAACTTTTTTTTTGTTTTACACATTTTTGGTTTTACAACTTTTTGTTTTCATCTTTCTTGTTTTACATCTTTATTTTACATATTTATATTTTTAAGGTTATTGGGTTTCCCTTAGTTTTTGCTTTCCACCATTGTTAATATATTCAATAATTATTGTTTACTCTTTTACTTTCTTCTATGATTATGTTTTCCTTGGTTTGATGTGTTTCTCTACTTTTTCTACTAATAAGGTGGCACGTATAATGGTAATGCACTACTCAATGGTGGTATGCTTCATTTGTAATTTGATTGTTGATGTCTGGTTTCTGACTTTGAATTTTGTTACTGATGACTAGGACATGGTTTCTTTTCATGTAACAAGCAAGGAGTCCACATCATCCACCCATCCACATACTCTATGGTTTTCCTTGTTTTGGAAGTATGCAATCTCTTCTTCATTAATACAACTTTAATAAATTGGTGACTTGTGTAGTTTCCAGAATTGGAAAGGAATCAAAGGTTTGGATAGGGTGTGGCTTCAAAGGGATACTGTATTCTTTATGTTTTTCTATTTTCCTATGTGCAGGAGTGTTCTTGTAAGATTCTCATAGTTCCACATCATTTCATAATAGGAAGTCCAATAAGTCCTTGCATGGTATGGTCCTCATCACAAAAAAGAAAAACAAATAGAGGATGAGGATTCAAAGCACATCCCTTCGATAAAATAAATGCAAAAAATGCATGGTTCTTTGCATGGTGTGGTTCCCGTTCAAAGAAATAATAATAATAATAATAGTCATATGAGAATTCAAAGCACACCCCTTAGACCAAATAAAAGGGCTACAAGCACTAGTTATGAGACATGCCTTATCTCCTATAACTAAGGCCCTTTTTCACTTCCTATCTTCACTCCAATTTGGAATGGTGGTTGTTTTGTGTGAGCATTCTTGTGTCTCAGGCGATGGACTTGCCTTAGAATATCAATGCAAAGTCACTGAAAGTGGTTGGTTTTGATCTAGACTGAGGAAGGATCCTACCAAGTCAATTAATCACAAACTCCACAAGGGGCTGCATGTAACCATAATTAGGGAATCCATTCCACTATCTTTGTCATCCATCTATGCTTTACATGTCTCACCTCATTGTTGGTTTCATGTTTTGATTCAATGTTCTGGTTTAATGTGTTGGGTTTCTCTATTAGTTACTTTTGGGTTTTTGTACTTAACTTTCTATAACCATTAATCATCCATGGTGTCCATGGACTCCTTAGTTTGAGGTTATGCAAGAACATAAAAGGCCTATGCCTGCTTTGGGAAGGACCCACTTGCATATCTTTTGGTTTGGTTAAGTTAAGTTCTTTACCCTTAGACATTATTACAATCAAATTCTTTATATTTACCCCATACATGTCATCCAATTGTACACACCTTCATAACTGTCTGTGATGAACCATTTTTATTGTTGTGAATACCCTTTTTCTAGTACTCCTTATGTTAAGCTTTTTCTGAATTCTTTGGATTGCTTCTTTTATTTAACCCATTCGGTAGTCTTTCCACTAACAACATCAAGCAACCAATCAATCACAATCACAACCTAGCTAGATAAATTCATCGATGAGACAAGGTACCCAGCCATTATCTATTGCACTATAAATACTAATCCTTTGTTTTTTTGTGATTGCAAAGGAAAGCATGGACTAGAAGTAGGACTGTCATCACCAAGGAGGATGCAACCATATCACTCATGGGAAATTATTCTTGATCGCTAGATCTCTTCTACCTCTCCCTCATTCTTTTGTTGCCAAGAGGGGTTGGATGTTCTTTGGATCCATTGGTGTTCCTTCCTATTGTCATGAATGCCCAATGTTGTACACCATTGTAATATTGTATGCTCGGGCACTCTTGTATTTGTCTATTTTTTCTCTGTCACTTTGCATGTCAATCAAATAAGTCCACACCCCCTATGATACTTTGTAAAGGACTTATTCCTCTTCTTTTGTACTCGAGGACAAGTTTTCATTCAGAAGTGTAACTACTTGGTAACTATTCAGTGTAGTACTTTGTAATCCCACTAGTAGTTGCACGATGTCCAAGGTGTGATTGGAAGATCAAGACTAGTACCCATTGCATAGGCTAGTTTAGAATTGTTTTACTGTTACTTAGATATAGAAACCTCTACTTTCACTTCATGTTTATTAGGAGCATAATGGCCAATTCAACAATAATTATCATATACCTCACTGCAAGTTAAACCATACACATTGATTTTACTAACTCACATGGGAATACAACAATTGTGAATGCTAACTAATTATTGGTATAATTACATTACCCTATTTATAGAGTTCAATTGGGATTGTGCGTGAGCACTTGTATCTCGTATGGTTGAGTGTTGGATACTCCACTACTCATCAATAAGATACGAACCTAAAGCTAAAGATTATAGACTTTACAATCTTAAAACTAAGAAAATTTTTATAAAAGGGATGTTAAATATTATGATATAGATTTTTAAAAAATTAAAAATAATAAAAAGTGATAGATATTATAATATGTAGGAAGATCTAGAGATAAACAATGTAAAGTTTGACTCATCTTCTAGCAATAGATTTGAAAGGATTTTTCCACAATTTATTGATATGCTAGACATCATATTAGACATTAAAAACAAAGGTATTGTTAAAGATAAAATGTGAGAAGACCATTCAAATAACATTATAAATAAAATAGAAGAAGAATTATGCTCAAAATTTTATTGTAATAGTCTTCACAACTACAATAATGATGAGCTCTATATAGAAATCAATAACATTCACAACTATAATAGTGATAAATATTGTTTACAGTACTTCATTAGCTTCACAAGCAACAAAATTTTGAGGGATGATTAGAGAAACTACACTAGAATTAGAAACTACTAAATTTGTAGTAGTAATAGAGCCATCAATTGTGGCTTTTGGATAAGATATAAATATCAAAAGAAGAATAGTGGTGACAGCTGCAGGATCATCAATGGTTAAGATTTGGTTATTTCTAGAATTCCTTGCATTACTTGCACAACCAATAAAATTTCCACTACTAAGAAAACTATCACTAGTAACAATAACATATTTTTCAGCTTCACTAAAAGGAATGAAAAAAAATGAAATTTGTAGTTGTAGCAAAAACCCTTCCTTGGACTAGTCTAACTTCTAGAACAATTTGCCTTAGAAATTACTCTACTATTGCCATTACTAATGCTGGAAAAACCACTAGACTACAAGCCACTGATAGTCATGAAAGCATCATGAGATTGTTGGATATAATAATCAAACCAACCACTACGGGATTATGTGCTATGCTTGTGAAATGAAGCATTTCAAGTTTGCAGGTTGCACCTAATAAACCAAGGTCTATGAAATCACAAACCATGCTTAGCACTATGCCACTGATGAGCGGTGAGGTATCCCTACACTCAACCATATGAATATGAGCATTTCACGCACGATCCAGTTCCAAGGACTAAGTGCTTATGTGCCCTTGTGGAACAAGGATGGGTTGGTTGATTGTTGTCTTCCCAAGCTTACTTGTATGTCACAATTGTATGGTTAAGTAAGCTTGAGGCATATGATTTTTATAGCTTTTATGTTTTTATGTCCTATTCTAGTAGGGAAGGAGAAAGGTAACTAAGTGACTAATTTAACTTAACCACTCATTAACTAAGTTCTAACTAATCCTAACACTAACATCCATTCCCACTTGCCATACACATTGTGAACTAGTGCAACACTGCTGGGATTACCAAACGCTAATCGTTACTGGATTACCAAGCATTACACGCATGCTCGAAGTTCTCGTGCTTGTGTAATTTAATGATTTTCTTAATTGATGAAAATGAATTGCTGTGCTAATAACATAAATGTAAAGTGAATAAAATAAAATAAATGCATAAGAAAATAAAATAAAAGACATGCGTAAGAAAACAAATCTCAAGTTCTGTAAGAATGAATCAAAGAGCTCGTCTTTATTGCCAACACAATGGTGTGCTCAGGCACATCAATGCTCAAATAAAGATCCGTCCACACTTAGACCTCCTGTTGCAGGCACTTGGAAAATACTCTAACTTTCAAATAGACTACAAGAGTTTTGCTACTTGATTGCTAAAATACTTCCTTCCAATTGTGCACCTGGGCACTGTATTTATAGGCTTGGGAGAAACTACTCTAATAATTAGAGTAACAACTCTAATAATTAGAATAACTACTAAAGTCACTACTAGAGTAACCACTATAATAATTAGAATAACTACTAGAGTAACCGCTAGAGTAACCACTCTAATAATTAGAATAACTGCTAGAGTAACCACTCTAATAATTAGAGTAATTTCTCTCATCATACCCCCATGACTGAATGAAAACTCGTCCTCAAGTATAAAAGAAAAGAAACAAGTTCTTTACAAAATATTAGGAAGGTATGAGATTATTGACTAACTGATAACTGATGGTCGAATGGGATGATAGACTCAACATGCCTAGTGAATAGATCAATAAGCATATTACAACATTAGTGTTCATGACCATTGTGGTTAACACTCATACATAAATGACATCTAAGCCGTTATTTGGTAGCTTGTAGAGAAAGAGAGAGAAATAAAATGATCTGCGTTGCTGCCAATGCTAAGATTGCACCTTCTTTTGTTTATCCATAGCCACACCACCAAACTTGCTCCTTTCATAAATGCTCCAGTTTTGATCCATCATGAGTGCTTCCTCCAAGCCCAGTCCATTATTTGTATGATTGCCATCTACACACACAACACAGTCACAAATGAGCAAGGATAGATAAACCACAATGCAGTTGATACCTTGCCTCGATATGAAGTGAATTGGCTAAGTTGTGGTTATGGTAGAAACTAGTTCAGAGATTTATCACAGGTGACCACCCAAAGTGTAGGGGTTAGGTGAATAGTAAAATGGAGAAAATTGAAAACTTTATGCTAGGGTCCCCATGACTAAGAGCAAACCTTCGGTAGCTATAAGATGGAAAAATATGAGGAACAAGAAAGATGGGAAAAAATAACAACGGCAACACTAATAAAATGGATGTCATAGATGGGGATGAAACAAGAGATGATTGATTGCAAGAAATGTTTAAGGAAAAGAACTTAACAATTGCACCAAAAAGGAATGCTAGTGGATCCTCCCCAAAGCAAGCTCATGCCTTTTATGCCCTGACAAACCTACAAACCAAAGAGTCCATAGGCTTTAGGAATGTCATTTGGAAGCAAGAGTTAAAAACTTAACCATAAGAATTCACCAAAAAAAAAATAATGCATCAACCTAGAACAGACTAATGATAAAATTGACAATGAGGTAGAAAATGGGAAGAAAGATGGAGAGGAGAGAATGGAATGGAATCCCAAGAACAAGGTTGTGTAAAGCCCCTTGTGTATTTCATGGTTAAGATGATTGAGTAGAACTTCATCCCAAATCCAGACTCAAACAAACCACATTCAGTGACCTTGCATCAATACACCTTGCTAATTCATCCTCTTGAAGGAACAAGAATGCCTTCACAAAGAGTGACCACCATCCCAAGGAGAGTGAGATGGAGAAGTAGGGAGTGAGAAAGGGCCTTAGTTAGAGTGAACCTTTAGGCATGGATAACATGTCTTTCTAGTTTCATAACTAGCGCTTGTAGCCCATATTGCTTTATTATGTCTAACAGGTGTGCTTTGAATTCTCACCTTTTTCTCTCTTTTTTTTCTATTTTTTGATGTTTATGTGTGAGAACCACACCATGCAAAGACTTATTTTTATTCACTCAGCTTCCTGATATTTAAACAATGTCAGAATGGTGGAAAACCCACGAAAAAGCATCCAAGCACCCAAGAGAATGGCCAGCACCAATGCATCGAATCCCCTTGAAGACACACCCTTTTCATCCTTTGAGTCTTTCCTTGGTTTGAAAAATCCCTAGCTACCAATTCATTAATAAATTTACTTAGAAAAATGGGACTATAAAGTTCCAAGCCAAAGGAGACCATAGAGTTGTATGGATGAGTGGACAACGTGGACTCATTGTCTATTTTACCAAAAGAACCGTACCTTAACATTAGCATCATAATTTGAAGGTAAAATTGAAACATTAGTAATCAATATGATATAATTCAATCCACCATCATGAGAACTTATTAAATAATGAATAAAAGTAAATCAAGGAAACAAAGAAATAGGAAAAACATGAACGATGGTATAAAACAAAAATAAGAAAAGTTGAAAGAATGTGTAAAACAAAAAATGTGTAAAACAAAAATGTGTAAAAAAAAATTCAAAAAGAACTACGGGCCTAGAATGGTTAGCATAGATGGCCATCTCCCCCATGACCAAGTTGGAAGGAGGAGACCCGAAATAGTGAGCAAGGTTATTTATCAACAGAGGTAGCATGTGTACTGGCTATCTGAAGCTCATGGAAAGGTTTGGTTTGTTGTATGTTGACCAAAAATTTCTTGTCTGGGCTCTCAGGTTTGTATATTGTCATGGCCCCTGAAGGAAAAGTTGCATAAATAATATAAAGTCCTTCCCATAGTGTTTGAAATTTAGTACGTTGTGGAACATGTGTGGGATTCCTAGTAGAGAACCTTATCTCCCAATTGATATTTAAATTTCCTAATCCTTAGGTCATGACATTGTTTATTGAAGGCCTTGTGCAATTCGTTAGATGACAGGGAGCTAACCATTGTTTCTATACTAGATCAAGGTCAAGGTTGAGGTCAAATGCCATGGATAGTGTATGGAGCTCAGTCTAAATGGAAAGCATTGGTAATTTACCATACACTAACTCATAGGGAGAGTAGCCTATAGGGATTTTCCATGTGGAGTGGTATGCCTAAATAGCATCGTTTAGTTTAGTGCTCCAGTCTCGCCTAAACTTGCTAATGGTTCTTGTCAATATCTTCGTAATCTCCCTGTTGGTAACTTGTGCTTGACCGTTTACTTGGGGATGTTATGGTGTAGTCAATTTATGCTTAACCCCTAAGTGTTACATTAATTTCTGAAAATTTGTATGTGAAGTGTGTACCATTGTTTGAAATAAGTGCACATGGCACACCAAACCTATTTATGATTTGTTGTTGAAAAAATCGTGCAGCTGTAGATGATGTACAATCTTTAATAGTAGCTACTTTGGCTCATTTTTTAGGTAATCAATAGCAACAATGATATAAGCTTTTCCATTGGACATTGGTGTAATTGGCCCCATAAAATCAATTCCCAAAATGTCGAAGGGTTCTAATAGTTGGATCCATTGTTGTAGACCCTTCATTCTAGCAGTCACTCCCCCATCACATTGATAACGCTCACAAGATTGATGGGCATCTTGAAACAATGTAGCCTAAAAATATCTTGCAAGTAGGATCTTGATGGCCATTTGTCTCCCAGCATAATGACCCCCACAAGGACCCTCATGAGCATTTTGGAGAACTCGCAGTTGATTTATATCGGGAACACACTATCGAACTAAGCCATCAGGACACACTTTGTAAAGTTTTCCATTGATTTCCATAAAGTACTTGGCTTGGTGAAGAAACTATTGTTTCTTCTTAAGGTTTAACTCTTATGGTATTTGTTGAGTGAGGAGATAGGTAAGAATGCTACTGTACCAGTTTTTCTCCATGGGTGATTGATTATTCACTACACCAGCAAAGAGGAATTCATTAGGAAAATAATTAGAAATTGGATACTCATCCTCTTTGTTATCCCATCGCAATCGAGATAAATGATTAGCAACTACGTTCTCAGTGCCTTTACAATCGATAATTGTAAGATTGAACAATTGTAAGATTATAAGCCATCGTATGATACAAGGGCTTACCATTGGCTTATTCATGAGGAACCTTATTGCACTATGATCTATATGTATATATACTTTATATCCCAATACATAGTGTCTAAATGTTTCTAGAGCAAACCCTATAGCCACTAATTCTTTCTCTATGGTAGTGTAGTTAAGTTGTGCACCAGCGATACTTGTACTTACACAGTGGATGTAATAAGGATGCTTCTGGTCATCTAACTATGTAAGTATGGCTCCTAAGGCATAGTTGGATGCATCAGTCATGATATGGAATGGTTTGAACCAATTAGGAGATTGTAGAATGGGTGTTTCTACTAGCTTCTGTTTTAGAGTTTGGAAAGATAATTCACATTCCTTGGTTCACTTGAAAGGTACGTCCTTTTTCGTTAATTCCACCAATGGTTTGGAAACCTTTAAAAATTTCTCAATAAATCTCCTATAGTAGCTAGTATATCCAAGGAATGACTGAGTATCTTTGATAGTTTCTGGTTGATGGGTAATTTCTTGGATAACTTTGATTTTCTCAGGGTCTACCTCTATCCCTGTGTGTGAGATTTTATGCCCTAGTACTACACCCTCTTGGACCATCAAATGGCTTTTCTACTAGTTGAGCCTCAAATTGGTTTCTACACATCTTTTTAACACTTGCTCTAATTGGTCCAAGGCTTGATCAAAGTTTTCTCCATAGGTGGAGAAATTGTCCATAAAGACTTCTGATGAGATGCAATATCGCGGCCATCACGATATCGCGGTTCGCTGCCAAATCTATAAATAAGAGGTGACGATCCCCTCATTTCTCATCCTAGGCTAGAAGTAGGGAAACTCTGGCAGTTTGATCACTCTAGAGATAGAATATTTTCCATGTGCCCGTAGTAGGAGTCCCCAAGTGAACGAATCTTTATTTGAGCATCTTTGTACCTGAACGCAAGTTGTGTACAGTAATAAAGACGAGCTTTATGGATAAACCTTCCAGTGCATGGAATAGGATTTATTATCTGTTATTTCTTACATGTTATTTATTACATGCATTAGCGCGGCATGAGTATGACTTGATTACGAGCATTTACGAATGTGTACGGCTAATCAAGGAATCAACTACTCATTGCGATTAGTCTCTTTCACCCTTGTCTCCTAGAATGCGGGATGAGTACAACTTGATTACAAGCATCTACGGATGTGTACGGCTAGTCAAGGAATCGGCTACTCATCATGCTTAGGCTAATTAGGTGCCTCAATATGACCACTTTGAGCACGTGTGTTACGTGTGGTAATCCCAGTAACGATTAGCATTTGGTAGCCACAGTTGCATAGTTTAGGGTGTGTACAGTAAGTGGGAACGAATGCTGATGCTAGTTAATTTAGACTTAGTCCTTAGTTAGAGTTAGTTAGCTCTCTCAACCCTTCCCCCTTTAGCATAGGAGATAAAACCATAAAAGATCAAAAAACTCATATACCTCGGACTTACTTAACCATACACTGTGACAACAACAAGTAAGTCTGGGAAGATAACGAATGATTAACCCCAAGTGTTTCATGGGGCATTTAGGCATTTAGTCTGTAGAGTTTGACCGAATCACACGTGCTATGCTTGTTTCGTATGGTTGAGTGTAGGGGTACCTCGCCACTCATCATTGGCATCGTTGCCAGGGACTAAGTGTTTGTGCACCAAATAGAACATAAGGGATATCACTCAAATCGTTGTGAGCCTTAACAAACCTTCGGGTTAATCAAAAGAGAAAAATTATACAATGGTAAATTAGCACACTGATAAAAATGCCTTCTTCTCATAAGAGCAACTCACCACCTAAGGACCACACATGAGATAGTCAGCAAGATAAAACACATAACCAAAATCAGCCAAGTCCTAAACAATATAAGATGACATATACTCATTCTGATGAGTATATTCCTAATTTTACTTTTGTTCTCCATTAGGACAAACAGCTGCGGTGGAGAGACTTGCAAGGTAACATTATGTTACCCCAGATCAATCAATCTCTCACATGCTTTTCTGTGCCTTGGCACAAATAGGCATGAGCGAGCTATATGCTAAATACGTTGTGGAAGATCTTGACATGAGGGATTATTATCCCACATATGCCCAACATATGAGAGACTTAAGGCAGGAGAGCCAACATACATTGTCGAAGGGCAAGGCCCCGCATGTCCTTAGTGAAATAGGAGATGAGGAACCCTTTATCACGGGTTCTTTAGCAAAGGATGTTCCCCCTCCTAACGATGGTGAGGAGGTTGAGTATCAGAACCTATGATCAAAGATACATGTCCCTAGTTCTGATGCCCGTGAACACCAGCTATTCATAGAGGGAACAACCACTCATGCTAAGGATGGGCACTTTGATCATCACCACGATCGGGGCCATAACAGCCGAAGAGAAGGCAAGAAACATCATCATGGCGATGGTTCCCCTTCTTCTTCTTCTTCATCCCATCACTCATCCTTTCCTTCCACATATGGGTGCAGCCACCATGAACATAAAGATGAGGATAAAGGTAAAAAGTATGAAAGACCTTGATGGGAAAGTCAAGAGAGAGGACAAGGGCAAGGACATAGGGAGAGTAGGGAACAACGTAGACATCACAGGCATCATGAAAGAGACGATCATGATGAGCCCCTACTCACAACCTAAAGTATGCTTGACATTATGGAGGTAGTTAGGATTCCCACAGGCATTTAAAGGATAGCCAGATCAAGCGTTTAGACATGAATAATATCCCATGGTTTGAGGGGGGATATAATGCAGATCTGCAAAATCATTTACAGGCATTCCATGATGCCTGTGCCTTGTAGAATATAGAAAATGAGTGGAAAAAAATTTAAGTTGTTCCCAAGGACACTCACCAAAGAAGGAGAGAGCTGGTACTGTTCCTTAGAACTAGAAACCATCAAGAGGTGGAGTACGATGCTAGAACTGTTCAACGAAAAGTATCAAACGTACTCCAGAGTGTCCAATTTGCGTAAGCAGATCCAAGGCTGGAAGCAAGGTACACATGAACCCTTGGATGCTACCATGGCCCGCTATTACACATTATTACATCGTTGCTCAGGCCATGGGTATGCTCAGCAGAATCAACTTCGTCACATCATGGATGGGCTAGGGAATGAAACTAGAAGAACCCTTGGGACTTATGCCCAAGGGAGACTCTCACAACTTAGAGTCCATGAAGTACGTAGCTTGTTGGAGCAAGTAGTAAAAGAAGAGGGTAAGCTATGCAAAAGAGAAAGTGTGGAAGAGTATAACCGTGATCCCTCCCTTCGAAAGAAGGGAGTGAAATTTTGTCATGAAGAGGATGAGTCACCAATCGAAGAGTTGGTGAATCGGAAAACTTTGCTGATCCAAAAATTAACAACCGAGGTATCAGCCAAAGTAGACAAAATGTGGGATTCCTTAGACTCAAGAATTGAAACAGTGTTGAAAATTATAGAAGAGTCTAAGGTAGAACAAAGTAGTGACAAAGGTAAGAAAAAGTGGAGAGATTTAAGCCCTGCACATAACAAGGGTAAGGGAAAAATCACTAACTCCGATGTGGTTGTGGATTTGGATTCAGACGATGACGATGGATGTGAGATCTATCATTATGACCATCCTAAGGGATGTTGCCCCATCATCTCACATCTACAGGAGTCTAGGGTGTATGCGCTTAATCTAAGACTCAACCAACGGCAAACACCCCTTAGGTTACCTTATCCACAAGGTAACCCAAGGCAGTTCCACCAACCCTTAATGTATTATCCAAGTGGAACTCCACCACAACCCATCGGACAACATCAATAGTGGCAATACCCACAGTCATGGGGGATGCCACTGCCAACACAACAGTATCCTTACCGGCAACCTGACCATTATGGATATTATGTGTAGCAGCCAATTTCTCCAAGTGACTCTATGAGTCACTCAACCCCCAGCCGTCACTACCAAGTTCGGGAGTACTTCAGAAGGAGTCCTCCTCCAAGAGACATCTCACACTCGTTCCATCCTCCTAACCCATCTACACCTCTTCCACCACAAGTAGTTCCCATAACACCTCCTGCTCCAACAATGCAAGGGGAACTTCCTCCTCAACCGCAGCAATGTCACGCTACGAGAGCTGTAAATATCCAACCTGCTACTAGTTCTGACAACTGTAAAAAGAGAAGACCTTACTTCAGAACCAAAAGCCCAGATAAACTCTTGCAACAACAAGCAATTGAGGCCATGAACACTCCTCCACCATCTAACACTTCAGAGCACCCTTCAATCCAACAGAGCATAACACATACGATTATGTTAACGCATATCGTAACTGACTGAATCAAGGTGGGCCACCTTCCCAAGAAACTAATTAACCCTAGGAGTCCCTTAATCTATTTGCAAATCACTAGAAATAAACCACATAGGCCTCTTCTTGACTCAGGTTCCGAAGTCAACTTAATTTCATGAGAGATGTATCATGGCTAGAACCTGCCCCAACTTAAGAAGAGCAACATTCAACTAGAGCTGGCAAACTAGTCCATCACCATTCCCTTGGGATTGGTGGAGGA
>MNCI01001492.1:356665-368273 GCA_015680685.1 Gnetum montanum
TTATTGCTAGAACTAGTACCCAGCTGGATATTTACACTCTGAATATTTACAGCTCTCATGGTGTGACGTTGCTGTGGTTGGGTAGGCAATTCCCCTTGCATTGTTGGAGCAGGAGGTGTTATGGGAACTACTTGAGGAAGAGGTGCGGGTGGAGTTAGAGGATGGACAGAATGTGGAATGTCTCCCGGAGGAGAAGGAGTCCTTCTGAAGTACTCCCGAGCGTAGTAGTGACGGCGTGGAGTGTGACTCATAGCGTCACCTGGAGAAACTGGCTGCTGCACATAATAACCATAAGGATCAGGCTGCCGGTAAGGGTATCGATGTGTTGGCTGTGGCATCCCCCATGACTGTGGGTATTGCCACTGCTGATGTTGCTCGATGGGCTGCGGAGGTGTTCCACTTGGATAATACGTCAAGGGTTGGTGGAACTGCCTCGGGTTACCTTGTGGATAAGGTAACCTTCTGGGTGTTTGCCGTTGATTAAGTCTTGGATTTAATGCATACACCCCAGACTCCTGCAGATGTGAGATGATTGGACAACATCCCTTAGGATGGTCATAATAGCAGACCTCACATCCACCGTCATTGTCTGAATCAGAATTTTCAGCCTCATCGGAGTTAGAGATTTTTCCCTTACCCTTGTTATGTGCAGGGTTAAAGTTTCTCCGCATGTTCTTGCTTTTATCACTACTTTGCTCATCCTTAGACTCTTCTACTATTTTCAGGACTGTTTCTATTCGTGAGTCTAAGGAATCCCACATTTGGTCTACCTTAGCCGATACCTCCGTTGTTAACTTTTGGATCGGCACAGTTTTCCTGTTCACCAACTCTTCGAGTGGTGACTCATCCTCCTCATCACAGAATTTCACTCCCTTCTTACGAAGGGAGGGATCACGGTTGTATTCCTCCGCACTTTCTCTTTTCCGTAGCTCACCCTCTTCTTGCGCTACTTGTTCCAACAATACTTCAACTTCATGGGCTCTTAGTTGGGAGAGTCTCCCTTGGGCGTAAGTCCCAAGAGTTCTTCTCGTTTCATTTCGTAGCCCATCCACGAGGTGGCGAAGTTGATCCCGCTTAGCGTACCCATGGCCCGGGCAACGATGTAGCAATGTGTAGTAACGGGCCATGGCAGCATCCAAGGATTCATGAGCTCCTTGTTTCCAGCCTTGGATCTGCTTACGCAAGTTAGACACTCTGGAGTACGTTTGATATTTGTTGTTGAACAATTCAAGCATCGTACTCCACCTCCTGATGGTTTCCGGTTCTAAGGACCGGTACCAGCTTTCTGCTTCTTTAGTGAGTGTCCTTGGGAACAACTTGAGTTTCTGCCACTCATTGTCTATGTTCTGCAAGGCACAGGCATCGTGGAATGCCTGTAAATGATGTTGAGGATCAGCGTTGTATCCCCCTTCAAAACGTGGGATATTATTTATATCCAAACGCTTGATCCTACTGTCTTTTAAATGCCTTGTGGGAATCCTAACTGCCTCTCTAATATCAAGCATACTTCGGGTTGCGAATAGGGGTTCGTCATGATCATCTCTTTCATGACGTCTGTGATGTCTACGTGGTGGTTCCCTATTCTCCCTACGTCCTTGCCCTTGTCCTAACTCCTCTCGACCTTCCTGTCGAGGCATTTCATCTCTTTTACCTTTACTCTCCGCGTTATGCTCATGGTGGCTGCGCCCAGATGTGGAAGGAGAGGGTGAATGATGAGATGAAGGAGAA
Organism: Gnetum montanum; assembly: GCA_015680685.1. Classification (NCBI taxonomy): domain Eukaryota; kingdom Viridiplantae; phylum Streptophyta; class Gnetopsida; order Gnetales; family Gnetaceae; genus Gnetum; species Gnetum montanum. The sequence continues at coordinate 358,394 of MNCI01001492.1, forward strand.
GAAGAAGGGGATCCATCACCATGGTGATGTTTCTTGCCTTCTCTTCGGCTGCTTCGGCCCCGATCGTTGTGACGATCAACGAGTCCGTCATTAGTGTGAGTAGTTGTTCCTGCCGTGAACAGCTGGTGCTCACGGGGATCAGAGCCTGGAATATGTATCGTTGATCTAAGGCCCTGATGCCTAACCTCTTCACTAGAGTGAGGAGGAGGAACATCATTTTCTAAGAAACCCATCGTGAGGGGTTCCTCTTCTCCTATTTCACTAATGACGTGGGGAACCTTGCCCTTCAATAGTGAATGTTGGCTCTCCTGCCTTGCATCCCGAATACGTTGGGCATTTGTGGGATGATAATCCCTTGTATCATGGTCATCCAAAACGTATTCTGCGAACAGCTCATGCATGCCAATCTGTGCTAAGGCACGGAAAAGCATGTTGGGAGCAGAGCGATCTGGGGGTAACACGATGTTACCTTGCATGTCTCTCCACCGCAGTTGCTCATCTTGATGGAAAACAAAGGTAAAATCCGGCACATACTCATCGGGATGAGTATATGTGACCTTAGATTGTTGAGGACATGGTTGATCTCGGTTATGCGTATGATGCTGACTTTCTCCTGTATTGTCCTTAGGTGAGTTGATTTCATGAGAAGAAGCCATTTCTATTGGTGTGCTAACTTTTACCGTTATTTAATCTTCTTAATTAACTGATTAACCCTAAGGCTCGTTTAAGGCTCACAACGATGTGAAAGATATCCCTTATGTTAAATTGGCGTAAAAAACACTTAGTCCCTGGCAACGGCGCCAATGATGAGTGGCAAGATACCCCTACACTCCAGCATACGAATACGAGCGTACTCTGCAGACTAAATGCCTTAACGCCACAAGAAACACTTGGGGTTAATCGTTCGTTGTCTTCCCAGGCTTGCTTGTATGTGTCACGGTGTATGGTTAAGCAAGTCTGAGGTATGTGATTTTTTTGGTATTTTCGGCTTATCTTCTATGCTACCAGGAGAAAGGGTTGAGAAAACTAAACTAACTCTAACTAAGATCTAAGTCTAAATTAACTAGCGTCAGCATCCGTTCCCACTTACCGGACACACCCTGAACTATGCAACTGCAGCTTACCAAACGCTAATCGTTACTGGGATCGCCACACGTAACGCAAGTGCTCGAAGTGGTCGTACTGAGGCACCTATTTAGCCTACGTGTGATAAGCAGCCGATTCCTTAGCCAGCCGTACACACCCGTGGGTGCTCGTAACTAAGTCGTACTTATCACACGATCTAGCCTAGCAATGAGCAGCCGATTCCTCAACTAGCCGTACACATTAGACCCTGGAGTTACCAAGCGCAGAATCCTGGAATACGCTACTGGGTTACCAAGCAGCCAATGCTCGTAATTGAGTCGTACTCATGCATTGCGTCAAGCAGCCGATTCCTTGACTAGCCGTACACGTCCGTAGACGCTCGTAATCAAGTCGTACTTGAACGCACTAGGAAAGCAGTAAATGAAAGCAATAAATGAAACCACGTGCTGCAAGGTTTATCCAATCAAGTTCGTCTTTATTGCCGTACACAACTTGGGTTCAGGTTACAAGCTGCTCGAATAAAGAGCCGTTCACTCTAGGACTCCTACTGCGGGCACATGGAAAAAAATTCTAACTCTGGAGTGATCAATCTACCAGAGCTTCGCTACACTAGCCAGGATTTGGAAATAAGGGGAGTGCCGCCTCTTATTTATAGATATGGCGGCGGGACGCGATATCGCTTACGCGATATCGTAGGGTAAGACGCGATATCGCGGCCCAGTGCATGTCGCGTCTCATCACTTAGAAAGTTAGAAAATAAATTTTTTAGACTATCATCTATCTTATTGTATTGTATGGATGTGCAGTTTGGGGACCTGTACTTAGTGCTAAACTTTGGAAAGATATTGAAATAGTACAAAAAGCTTTTTTTCTTGATGAGTTAAAGGTGAAGATGTAAACACCTTACTTAATGCTATTGTGTAAATATGATTTATTTCTTGTAGAAGTAGAACCCTTATGTCCATACATTATATACACTTATCGGTTGAATAACTCAATATTAGATAAACTCATTAAAGTAGTTCTTGAGGATTTAAAAGATTATGATTAGTATTTTTAGGGAATGTAGTGGTTAAAAAAATAAGAATATTTCTTGGGAGGAAGTGTAGCAAAATCCCAAGCCTATTCACCAATTAGTCAAATAAAAGATTTAAACATAGTTGTAGTTTAATGTAGAAGGCAAGAAATAATTTTATTTACATTACATTAGATCTAATAAACTAGATGTAGAATCTCACAATCTCTTAACTGCTTTTCCAATCAAGTATCAGAGTACCATTAGCAAGCTTTGCTTAAGTTTACATCATCGTAGAATTAAAAGTAGAAGATGGATTCAACTCCCCTAAGAAAAATGCACCTATAGGTTGTGTAGATCAGGAGCCCTTGAGAATGAGTTGTGCTTCTTTTCTATGATGTAACTACCCATTTGAGATACTATTATAATGTTGTAGGGAAAAAAAATATATGATATGTTTTTATTGCCTATGTTGTCGCTTAGTCAATTTGTAGAGCTTTCCTTTTTTTTTTTCATCTAAATATGATAGCCATCCAATAGATCATATGGGTCTTTAGATGTAATAAACCTTCAGTTTCTTAAATGAATTAATGAAGGAAATACATTATGAAATTCCTTTATGTATGTTATTTGTAGATGATACTATGTTGGTGGATATAATTCAACCTCTAAAATGGAAATTTTGAGACATGGTCTAAAATCAAAGAACTTAAAAAGTAGTAGAAGTAAGATAGAGTATATGAAATGTAATTTTAATAAAAGTATAAACAATGATAAAATAGAAGTGAAAATTCAAGGATAACAAGTTCCTTATTGCAAAAAGTTTTATGCAATAAAATAAGATTGAGACAAGATGATCAAAATGTTGACATGCTAGTGGTATTCTATATGATAAAAAAATCCCAATAAAACTAAAGGAAAAATTTAATATGACAAGAATTAGACTTGCTATCTTATGTGGTGTTAAATGTTAGGTAGTATAAAAGAGGCATGAACAATAACTTAGTGTGGTAGAAATGCAAGTGCTTAGATGGAAATTGAATGTTAGTAGAAGATATAAATTGCACAATACAAATATTAAACAAAGACTTGGAATGGTGTTTAGTTCAAATAAGCTACAGGAATTGCATCTTAGATGATTTGGGCATGTGTAAAGAAGATCAAATAACAAGAAGCCTATAAGAAAAGGTTGCTACATCACTCTTCAAGGAAAACCACTAAAAGTAATAAAAGAAAAAAGAAAAAAAAAAACATAAGAACAACAATTGAAGATAATAGAAAAAAATTGCAAATAAATAAAGATCTAGCTCTTCATAGAAATGAATGATCCAAAAGAGTTTATATAGTTGAATGATCCAAAAGAGTTTATATAGTTGACCCTACTCTATTGAGACAAAGCTATGATAACGATAAAATAGTTATAAATAAAAAAATTAACATAGATTACAAAGAGGAATTGTGATATTAGAAATACTACCAACTTTAGTGAATCCGTTTTAAACCTATCGCATACATTTAATCTAAAAGCAACATTAGAAAAAAAATCCAGGTCAACTAACTAAATCCCGTAATGTTCAGCTTATCATTGACGAATAAAGCTTACAAGATACTAAGACAAAAATCAATACTTCAGCATGAGGACATTGTCCTAAAAAACAGGCAAAATGGGATAGCTTCGGATAGAAATTAGGAACCTTTGGTAGGTGATCGTAAATAAATAAAGCTTACAGGACCCAGCAAAAATCAACACATCAGCATGGGTGACATCGACCCAACATAAAAATCAATGCATAAGCATGGTGACATCGGGAAGAAAACAAAGCGTCTGCAGCGGATAGAAATTACGAATCTCTGGAAGGTGTCGTTTTGTTTTTAAGCTTTGAATAGTGGGCTAGAACGAGAAGAGAAAAGTCGTGCATGTCAAACATTCTGTGCTCCACTTTGCCACCACACTGACAATTCAACATTAGAGGATTTCAAAGTACAAACCGGTAAAACCAAAGAATAGACAGCCATTCAAACCTGGTGTGGAAGTGTGGAAAGTAATAAAGCTGTTCCTCAGCATTGAATAACAAATTACGACTATCAAACATCGTCTTCTTCTCGTGCCAACATAGCTCAACACGTAATTGGAGCTTGAACTAGATTATTTCTTCTCCAAGCCAAATATCTTATCAGTCAAATGGTAGCCAAGGTTTCTGGATTCACTGTTTGCGTTCTTTACGCAACAAATCTATAAATAATAGCCAACCCCAGAGGCTCAAACTTCACAAGCAAGGGATTCGGTTTCATCTGGTAACATCGATTTCTTTCCATTCAAGCCATCATACGCTGTTAGGATTCCATCCCAACATATACTGAACAATCTTATTCCAGCCCCCAAAATCTTATCCGATAGTCAACATAGATTTGTGTTACTGATCTATTGAATCCATAGGTCTGGGATAGCCTCGTTCAGATATATCTTAGAATTGTATCATCTATAGCTTGCATACTATTTCTTTCTTTGCAAGAGGTTTCAAATCATACTAGATTGTCAAGGATTACAGATACATTTTAGAATTGTTTATTGATTCATTGGAGTGATTGTTTGTAAAAACTGTCACAATGATGCTGCGTTGGTCATGGGTCTGCAAGAAGATGATCGCGGTTGGAAGGCAGAAATCCTGCTGCAAGGTCAAGAATGCAAGCAAACAAACAGTGGTGATTCAGGTGAGATTGGGTTCGATCCCGTTATCATCCAAGACTTTGGCTCCTGGTGACTCAGTTACAGTGAATCCTGCAAACATTCAGAAATGGATGATTGGCAAGTGCCCATTTATCTGCAAAGGAAACAGCCGGGAACCTTCCTCCATGTTCATGGTCAGCATTGGACTTCAGTATTGCCCATTTTCATCTCCATCATTCATGAATATGTACATTCCTTTGCAGGATCTCGGCTTCTGTGAACGTCTCAATGTGTTATCTGCTCACGACTCTCCAGCTAAACTTTTTGTGCAGAGGATCTTCAAATAGATAATATCTAAGATTAGTTTCATGGTATTTTCAGAGGATCCGCATTCATTCTTTTATTTTTTAAATCCTTTTTTGGTCGAATTTTATCTCCGAATTTGGATTTTTCTTTTTAATTTGTTTTTCCGGCTTCCCACATGACTGGGGGTGGGTGAATTCTGACACAAGGCAGACTCCTGCGGTTTGGTAAATTCAATTGCAGGTTTTTGATTCCTTGTATATTGGTGAATTTTTTTACTCAAAAGTCTCAATAAAATAAAGAGAATAAGTTTTGTATTTATGTCTCGAACAGCACAAATGACCTCTGCGCAGATTTCCAGCGAATTAAAATTTCAAATAGACTAAATTGTTCAGTTGTCTATAAACATGTTTTTTGGGGTTTTGGTTTTAGATTTCAAAGATGCATAGTAGGATCGATAATGAAGTTTTTTTTATTATTAATGACGTATCCTGTACTCTTTAAAAGCAAAGGCTAAAATAGTTTTTAAAAATAATTTAGTAAGCAGCTACTCAACCTTTAGAAATTATGAAAATGCTCACTGCCTGTATAAAAGAATGATAAATAGGATAATTTTAAATAAGTGAGTATTGCTAAGAAGTGTCCTTTCAAATTATGATTTTGATAAAAATGAATCCATTAAATAAAAAAGAGTGGAGTGGGTAACTCTTGGGAAATTTATTTAGAAATATGCTTTCTCACCTTCTTCAATAATCCAATATGATATTGGCAATTTCCATCTCATTCTATGTCTAAGATATAGACAAATTATGTATAAATTTGATGGAGAGGCTAATATGAAAGTGCCTCATCTTAGGCAGGAGTTTCTTGCGGGATGTAAAATTCCATTTTCATTTTTTACTCTCTCTCATTTTATATCATTTATTTTGCATTATTATTCATTTTAAATTTTAAAATTTGACATAGTATTAGAGTATGGATGTTGATCCTCAATGCTTTGCTATTTCAATCACTAATCTCTACTAGTGTTTCTACTGCTATGAGGGTTTCTACTAGTGTTTTTGCTACTATAAGGGTGTTGATGTTATGATATTCCAGCAAGTTTATAAATGTTTTAACCCTCCATTGTGTGGTGTGTGCTATTATTTCAACAATCATTTCATCATTGTTGACTCATAAAAGCAGTTATTTTTGTAGCATAGATCATTCTATGGTTGCCCTTTGTTTCATTGGAGGCAAACTGTACTTTTTGTGTTACCTCAGGCACAGTTGGAGGTGGTGTTAGAAGATTTATTTAAAAATATCCTTTCTCACCTTCCTCAACAAATCTATTAATTTTCCCGATATGATATTAGTAATTTCCATTTCATTCTATATTATATTAAAGATGGAAATAGATAAATTCAATGGAGAGACTAATATGAAAGTGCCTCATCTTAGGGCAGTTTGGCCTGGGATGTGGAATCCTTTTTTCATTCTTTAGTCTCTTCACTATCATTTTTCAATATTTTTCATTTTAAATTTTAAAATTTAACATTAGATAGAATAATTTTAAATCCTTTTTAGATTACAAATAAAGTATGAACATGAGCCCATAATTAAAAACAAATGCATTTGTATATGACTTGAAGGGATGGGAATGCAACCACCTTAGGCCATATACAAAACTAAATGTGGAGAAACTCTATAATTTGTTAGAACTAGTTCAAATTGAGTTTGTAAGATGTATGTGTATGTAGAGCTATTGATGTATTTGGAATTTTGTATCAATTGAATTTCAACTACATGATTGTCTTTTTTTTATTCTATTTTTTGTTTTGTTTTTGTTTTTGAACTATGTAGTGATGGCAAAATCTATGATTACTTGTAGACTTAGCAAGTAATCATTACTATAGCCAATTCAAAAATGGATGGATATAAAATTAGAGATATGATATTATTTTTTAGGTTAATTTTTTATTTCATTGATTTTGGTATAGGTTAATAATCAAAACTTTACAACAACACTTAGATTTAAATTAAAGTTATCTTTGGTGAGATTGGAAATTTTGTGAAAAAAGTAGTACTAGAAGATAGATTATCTTTGGTCATAAGTTTAAATTCAATTTTCATTAGGATTTATCACCATTTTCTTATACAATTATTGGTAAGGATACAAGATTTTACACTCTTTCCATGAAAAAGTTACCGTGGACAAGCTTTGTGTGTCATTCTTTATCTTCTTTGACTATTTAATAAAACTAAAATTGAGATTTTATTACATCCAAAGAACCAAAGAATCTATTGGATAGACATCATATTTGTATAAGAAAATTAAATATTGACTCAACAAAGAAATCAACTAATACTATATTTTTTTTAAAAAGAAATGATTGTATAAAAACCTTTTATTCAACATTATACTTTTGTCTGAGAGCAATTAAAAAAAAAACATATTGCTCATCCTTAAGATTTCTTGAACTACATCGCCTACATGTGTGTTCTTTAGGAATTTGCATCGATCTATCTTCTACTTTCTATTATAATATAATATAAATTCAAAAGAGGACAACTTATATATAGTGAACTTATGAGTTTAACTTATTATCTCTTATGCATTCTAAGTAAAAATTGTGCTTGTCTTCTACATTTGACTATAACTTTGTTAGAACCTATTACCAAACTAAGCTATGAATGTGCCAATGAGATATCTCAAGTCTGCAACCATTGTATAACTTGAAATACCATCCTTACTCTTTGTACCTTCAAAACTGCTTTAGAACATTTGATTTTTTTCCAATTTTTGAGTACAAGAAAAAATACAGTGCCAAATAGATTTTGAGGATAAGAAAAAATAAATTGATAAATAGCTTTTTAAATTTAGAGGAAATAGATTACCATCTAACAAAAGCATGTAATAGGGTGTCTAAACTTTCATCTTTAATTCATCCACAAAAATATTTTTTCTACTCCTTTAATAGCCTTCCAATTTTTTACACTGACACCTAGTCTTCAAATTGTGCATATATATAATACAATAGGATAAATGACTACATGACATTCTAAGCCCAAACTCCTAAAGCTATACATCTGCTTTTAGCTATATAGAAAATTGTTACTCCTTATGTTTTTTTTACTTAATGCATGTGTCCCATTTATAATTATGAATGTATCAAAGACCTAAGTAGGTAAAATAATTCACAATTTATATATTCAAATCACCAAATTTTAAATTATATTGTGCGTTTCTTGTACAAAATATCATCATTTTAGTTTTCTCTATCATTTCTTGCAAACCAAAAGAAATGCAAAAGTGTTCTAATTAGGCAATTGTCCACCATTATAGTTTAGGAAATATTTAGGTTGCCAAGTTATTGTTACTAGCTTTTGCTAGTTGTTGCTAATTATAATGATCATTATAGTAGATCACAAAAAGAAAAATATTTATGGATACATTATAAACTATGATAAAGAATAACAATGAAAGTGCCCATCATAGGCCATAGATTGGCTTGGGATGTGGAATCTCATTTTCTTCAGTTATTCTTGTTTTTGTTCTTAACTTTGTTTTGTAGATTTCTTCCCTTTGTTTTTTCTATTGTAGCGAAAAAAAATGTATTTGAAGAGTAAGATACAAGTATACAAAGCTAAATGATTTTCTTACTTTCATGGAGAAACTCTCCAATCTATTAGGCCCAGTTCAGATTGTAGAGACTTGATGTATTTGGAATTTTGTATCTATTTAATTTCAATTATATGATTATCTTTTATTTTTGTTTTGTTTTGTTTCTCTAAGAATTATGTCATAATGGCAGAGTCTATAGCAGAATCAACAAGTAATTAGTATTGTAATGATTTTAAAAAAGGATGGATATAAAACTAGAGATATAATATTATTTTTATGTTACTTTTTTATTTTGATTATTCTTGTATAGGGTATTAGTCAAAACTTACACCAACACTTAGACTGAAATTAAAGTTATCTTTTGGTGGAATTAGAAATTTTGAGACAAATATTATTAGAATATATGTTATATTTGGTTAATTATGGAGATTTAAATTTGATTTTCATTGGGATTTATCACCATATGCCCAATTTTACCATCTTTCCATAAAAGGTACATTGGACAAGCTTTGTGTATCATTCTTTATCTTCTTTAACTATTTAATGAAACTAAAACTAAGGATTTATTACATCATAGACCCAAAAAACTACCAAAAAGACATTTGATTTCTATTATGAAAATTAAATATTGACTCAACAAAGTGGTTAGCTAATACTGTATTTAACAAAAAAAGATTGTATAAAAATCTTTTATTATAATATTATATTTTTTCTCAGATGTTCAATATGAGATTAAGAAAAACATATTGCTTATCCTCAAGATCTTTGTATAGCCTACATGTAAGTTCTTTAGAAATTTGCATCTATCTTCCACTTTCTATTCTAATATAATATAAACTCAAATGAGGCTTGTTGATGAAAATGAGACATCTCATTATGAGTATAACTAGTTGATGAGTGGCGAGGTACCCCTACACTCAACCATACGAAGTTGAACTCCGTAGACTAAATGCCTTAACACCACAAGAAACACTTGGGGTTAATCGTTCGTTGTCTTCCCAGGCTTGCTTGTAACTGTCACGGTGTATGGTTAAGGAAGTCTGAGGTATGTGATTTTTTTGGTATTTTCAAGTTTATCGCCTAAGCTATGGGAGAAAGGGTTGAGAAACTAACTAACTCTAACTAATGTCCTAAGTCTAAATTAACTAGCGTCAGCATCCGTTCCCACTTATCGGACACACCCTGAACTATGCAACTGTGGCTT
>MNCI01001492.1:375433-391358 GCA_015680685.1 Gnetum montanum
GTACTTGTACGCACTAGGAAAGCAGTAAATAAATAACAATAAATAAAACCACGTGCTGCAAGGTTTATCCAATCAAGTTCTTCTTTATTGCCGTACACAACTTGGGTTCAGGTTACAAGCTGCTCGAATAAAGAGCCGTTCACTCTAGGACTCCTACTGCGGGCACATGGGAAAAATTCTAACTCTGGAGTGATCAATCTGCTAGAGCTTCGCTACTTCTAGCCAGGATTTTGAAATAAGGGGAGAGCCACCTCTTATTTATAGATATGGCAGCGGACCGCGATATCGCGTATGCGATATCGCAAGGAAAGACGCGATATTGCGGCACAGTGTATGTCGCGTCTCATCACTAGTAGATAGTGAACTTATGAGTTTAACTTATTACTTATTTATTCTAAATAAAAATTATGCATTTGTTCTACATTTGACAATAACTTTGTTAGAACCTATTATTGAGGTAACTTATGAATGTGCTTTGGATTACTTTGTATCTCCTCCAATGAGATAGCTCAAGACTTCAATCATTGTATACCTTGAAAGAACCATCCCTACTCTTTTGTTTCTCCAAGAACTACTTTAAAAATTTTGATATATTCTATTTTTTCCAAATTTGTAGTATAAGAAAAAATAAACTAACAAATAGCTTCTAATTTCTAGAGGAAGTAGATTACACTCTAACAAAAGCATAGAAGAGGGTGTTTAAACTTTGATCTATAATTCATCAAGTAAAAAAAAATTACACCTTTTTAATGGCTTTCCAATTTCTTAGTGCTAAGACATGATCATCAAACTATGCATCTATATAACACAATAGGATAAATGACTACATCACCTTGCAAGCCCAAATTCCTAATGCCATACATTTTTTTTTAATTGTATAAACAAACTTCTTTTCTCAAGTTATTTTTTCTTAATGCATTTATCCAATTTATAATGCTTTATATATTGAAGACCTAAGTATCTAAAGGAGTCCATAGTTTGCACATTTAGATAACTAAATTTAAAGCTATATTATGTATTTCTTGTGCCTCATATCATCATCTTAGTTTTCTCTATATTTTCTTGCAAACCAAAAGAAATGCAAAATTATTTGAAAATTTATAGTATATTAGACATGCCTTTCTTAGAAGTAGATGCTAATGTAACATAATTTGTATAAAGTGGAATGTTCATTACAAAAGAATCTATTTTTCTAGCATATCTATGTTATCTATTACACATATAATTTTGAAACTCATCAATGAAAAGACTAAATAGAGTTAAAAATAAAAGATATTCTTGATTCACCTCAATTTTACTCTAAAATTTAAAATTATTTTTGATTCACTATCGTTGAGCTTGATGATGATAACTTCTTTATACGACTTTTGAATCATTGCTATAAACTCTATAAGGAAGCCTATTTTATTTATCTATAATTATAGTTTTTCTTGATTTACTAAATTATAAGCTTTTAAAAAATCTATAAAGTATATAAATGATTTTTAAGGCTTCTTTGCAAATGAAATATCTAAAAGTAATAAAATGATCAATAGTATGTTGTGTATAACATCTCTTGTTTGTGGGACCTTCATCTTTAGTTTTAAAAATCTTAATGATAATAATGCTAATAAAGATATTTTAAATTTCTTAATTAATCATTAATGGATTGATTTATTTTCTGATTTGATTGGATAGGTGACATTAATCATCAAAAAATGAAAATCGTTTAGAGCATTTGAAGATTTGGCGCATCCATTAAGTTGAATTTGAAACATGAGTTGGAGATAATTAAATTGTGATGAAAAGGACACACGACACCCATGCTCTTTCTAAAGAAAGGAAATTAAGAAAAAAAAAAGATTATAAATTACTCACAAAAGCACGTAAAGGGATAATCATGGGAAATTAAGTAAAAATAGCCTTTTTCTTATTTCTTCTCCCTTTAATTCTTCTCTTCTTTTCCTCCCATACTTACTGTTTCCTCTTTTTCTCATATTTCAATTCCAAGTTATTGTTAATTGTGCTATCACCTACAAGGTGCTACCTAGTGTTGTTGCTGCTTGCAGGTATTGCCTAAAGTTTAGAAGTTGTTGTGTGGTTTCTACTATCTTGGAGTTGTTTTTGTCTACATAGGAATTATTGCTACTACTATCACCACCTATTGTTATTGTTATCTACAAGCCACCATTGTGCACTTGTCGACTTTGCTAAGTTTCTTGTCTTCTTGTTATAGTTGTATTATTTTTTGTTATCTACTTAAGTTATTTATTTTTCCTTCTATCTAACATTTCAAGTTAATGTAATCAACTGAAGAATCTTAATTTAATTTTTTAAAAAACCTATTATATTGGTCATTTAACTCTTTTATTAAGAATATTCCTTGGCTAGCCATACCCATAAGCAAGGAGCCCTAGGCAATACCTTGTAAAATCATGCTTTTGGGTTTTATTCCTCAGTAAATTTTTACATCAACATAGTAGAATGGTTCTATCTAAAACCTACTTACTAGATTACCCTAATGTTGTTTATTTCTCCTTAATTTTTTATTTTTTTTGAATAGTACCTAATAGCTTAGCAAAAATACTACTTACAAATATGATAAAATTGTTGTTTAAATATCTTTATCACTTTTTTTTTAAGAAATATTTTAAAACTAATTTTCTACCAGTTAATAATGTCCAAAGCATTTGTTAACAATAATTTCTCCTAAGACATAGAGTCAAATTAGAACTTTATAGCAGGGGTGTTGGAACTCCAAAATAATTGTAATATAGGTACATCTCAGGATATATAGTCTAATTATAACTTTATAACTTAGTAATGCCTACCAAAATCAAATCCATGACTTGTAGCTTTTAAAACAATAGTCTTACACTAGGCTAATGGTTCATTATTGAATTAAAACTTTATAACTTAGTATTATTCACCAAAATCATTCCAATAACTTATAGTTTCTAAATCAAGAGTCTTACCATAAGACTAAGATCTCATTTGAGTGTATGTCTTATGATGGGTAAGTCACATTTGATTCAAAGGTTATCTTATGTAAAATTAAGGTTAGAAAATGAATATGAATTATTTTAATAGATCAATTTTTATTACTTTGATTTTTCTCCAGTAGATTTGATTTCTCTAGAATTCCTCTATGGGGGATTTTATATTACTTCTATCTTCTTCAACCAATGTTGAAATTTCTATTTCTTTTATCCATGTAAAAATTTCTATTGATTTTCAAAATGCATATTTAAAGGCTTATAATAAAAAAGTTGTGATGTGTTCTTTTAGTGATGCTGATGCAACTAAGACACCTAATTTTATTCTTCCTAATGATATATATAAGTCATTGATTAATGATCTTTTATCACAATATGTGTTTATTTAAGTTTTGGATTACCTACTACATAACTAAAGTTTTGTTTCATAGTTAAATGATGGGATAATAGAACATGATATTCAAGTCTTTTATGCCAAGTAGTATTTTCGTTTTTTTCTTCTTGTTTATTTAGGCAATGCATTGATGGTGCAACGTGCCTTGGATATAGGGTCTTTATGTCCTTTATTTTATTTTCTTATGCATTTATTTTATTTTATGCACTTTACATATATGTTATTAGCACACATAGTACAATCACTTTGATCATGCGCAAAACACTTGGTAACCCAGTAATGATTAGTGTTTGGTAATCCCAGTAGTGTTGGGCTAGTTCAGGATGTGTACGGCAAGTCAAAACAGATACTAGTGTTAGGATTAGTTTAAATCTTAGTTAATCAGTAGTTAAATTAAATTACTCACTTAGTTATCTCTCTCTCCTCCCTTATTAGTAGCAGGACACAAAAACATAAAAGCCATAAAAATCATATGCCTCAAGCTTACTTAACCATACAATCGTGACATACAAGTAAGTTTGGAAAGATAACGAGCAACCAACCCATCCTTGTTTCACAAGGGTGCATAAGCACTTAGTCCTTGGAATTTGACTGGATTGTGCGTGAAATGCTCGTATTCATATGGTTGAGTGTAGGGGTACCTTGCCACTCATCATTGGCACCATTGCCAGGGACTTAGTTGTTTGTGCGCTAACTAGAACATAGGAAATCATTCACATTGTTGGAACAAACTCTTAGGGTTGATTGAGAAAATAATAAACAATAATACATTGCACACTGAATAGACAAGTATGTCTCCTTCTTCGTATGAAAGTGCCTCATCGCCTAGGTCTGAAACAGGAAACAATCGGTAGCATAATACACATGATGTTGATCCGACAATCCCTTAACAAGTTCAAGTGGTATATATTCATCTTGATGAGTATATACCAGACTTCACCTTTATCCTCCATCAAGATGAATAATTGCGTTGGTGAGACTTAGAAGGTAACATAATGTTACCTCCCGATCGTTCAATCTTGAGCATGCTTCTTCGTGCTCTCACANTTCCTCCCCTTGACTTTGGCCAAGGGGTTGTATATCAAAACCTTCATTCCACTATTCATAACCTAGGTCCTGATACCCACGAGCAAAAAGGATCCAAAAAAGGGACACAGACTCATGATAAAGGTGGATATTCTAATTGCAATCGTAATTGAGGTCGAGACCGCAGAAGAGAAGGTAGTAGACACCATCATGGTGATGGTTCTCCTTCTTCTTCACCTTCATCATCTCCTTCACCCTCATCATTTACAAGCATTCCATGATGCGTGTGCCTTACAGAACATAGAGAACGAATGGAAAAAACTTAAGTTGTTCCCACGAACACTAGTTAAAGAAGCGGAAAGCTGGTACTAGTCCTTAGAACTGGAATCTATTCGTAGATGGAGTACTATGTTAAAATTATTTAATGATAAGTACCAAATGTACTCCCAAGTGTCTAACTTGCAAAAGCAAATCCAAGGTTGGAAACAAGGAGGACATGAACCCTTGGATGCTACCATGGGCTGATACTATGCACTGTTACATCGTTGTCCTGGCCATGGTTATTCACAAAGGGATGAACTATGCCATCTTGTGGATGGGCTTAGGCATGAAATGAGAAGAACCATTGGGACTTATGCCCAAGGGAGACTATCCGAGCTTAGGTCCCATCAAATTCAAAGACTATTGGAGAAAGTTGCTAAGGAAGAAGGTGAGCTATGGAAGAGAGAAAGTGCAGAAGATTATAACCAAGACCCTTCCCTTCGGAAGAGGGTAGTAAGATTTTGTGAGGATGAAGAAGAGTCACCACTTGAAGAGATGGTGAATAGGAAAACTTTTCCTATCCAAAATATGACATCAAAATTTTTAGCAAAGGTAGACAAAATGTGGGATTCTCTAGACAATAGATTTCAAACTGTTCTTAAAATAGTAGAGGAATCTAGAGAGAAAGGTAGTGAGAAAAGAAAAAAGAAAGAGGTTAAACATGCACATAGCAAGGGTAAGCACAAAGTTACCATTATTGAAGAGGTTGTAGATTTGGAAATAGACAATGATAGTGGATGTGAGATATGTCAATATGACCATCTTAAGGGACGTTGCCCTATAATCTCACATTTCCAGGAGTCTGGGGTGCATGCACTCAACCCACGATTAAACAAAAGGCAAACACCCCGAAGGTTACCTTATCCTCAATGTAACCCAAGGTAGTTCCACCAACCCTTAACATATTATCCTAGTAGAACTCCACCAAAATCGATTGAGCAATATCAACAGTGGTAGCACCCACAATCATGGGAAATGCCACCATCAAGGCAATAGTATCCTTACTAGAAACCTAACCCGTATGGATATTATGTGTAGTAGCCAATCTCCCCACGTGACTCTACAGGTCACGTCACTCCTCAACCTCACTACCAAGCCTACAAGTATTATGGGACTCCCTCTTCTAGAGGAAATATTCCAAAAGCATAGTATCCTTCTCATCCAGCTGCATCTCTTCCACCAATAGCTCCACTACCATCTACTCTAGCTATGAAGGGTGAAATCCCTACCAAGTCGCAACAACGTAATGCCACAAGGGCTATTAACTCTTAACCTACTATTGGTTCCAACAACCACATGAAGAAAAGACCTTTCTTTAGAACCAATAGTCCAACCAAGCTCTTGCAATCACAAGCATCTGATTTCTTAGATGGCTTAGTATCAATCAAAACTTTAAAGCCCCCTTTAACCTAATCATCACACTCAATGCCTACGTCATGCTAACAGATGCCGTCACCAATTCAATCAAAGCTGGCCACCTTTCCAAGAAATTCTTTGATCCTAGAAGTCCTCTGATATACTTACAAATTGTTGGAAATGCATCATGAAATGCTCTTTTGGATTTAGGTTTCGATGTCAACTTGATTTCTCAAGAAGTGTACAAGGCTTAGAACCTGCCTCCATTGAAAAAGATCAACATCCGTCTAGAGTTGGCCAACCAATCCATCACTATCCCATTGGGACTAGTGGAAGACATTATTACCACTATTTGTGGGTGGTCATACCCAGCTAACTTCCTAGTGATTTAGGTAAACAACGGTAAGGGGGAATTCCCAATCATAATGGAAAGAGCATGGCTAAGCACCATCGATGCATGCCTAGGAATCCATGATCTTTCCCTAGAAATATCAAAGGAAAATACATTCAAAAATATCAAGAAGAAGAAAGTTCCATGCATCGCATACAGTGACACAGGGTGTAATTGCATGCAGAGGTCATGATTTGTGCAAAGTTTAGCATTGCCTACATGCAATCAATGTGCACAAGTGATTAACATACAAAGATGCCTACATGCAGTAGCCACATGACTAGAAGACACCCAGTGGCTGATAGCTGATCAAGAAAGTAGTTAACTCATATGCATGAAACCAACTGAGGGTTTGAATTATGCTTACATCGATAGCATAGACACATTAGAGCAAGTCCACCACCAACTTCCAAACCTTAACCTTGAAAATATCAACTAGGAGAAGTTGGAAATCCCTGAGAAATTTAAACAGGAGTCCATCAAGCTGAAACCATTGCACACCGATATGGGATACACGTTCCTTAAAAACGAAGAATCGGTAATTATCAATCCTAAGCTTGCTCCTCAATAGAAAGAAGAACTACTGAAGGTAATAAATAAATGGTCAAAAGCCTTTACTTGGTCATATCCCAAATTAACTGGAATAGATCCTAAGATATGCCAACATAGAATTTACACTGACTCCTCCATGAAGCCTCAAAGACAATCATGAAGGCACTTGAACCCAAAGCTAAAGCAAGTAGTTAAGGAAGAAATCGAATAGCTTCTCAAGGCTAGGTTCATATACCCCATTATTGATAGCGAATGGGTTAGCTCCTTAGTTATTATGCCTAAAAAGGGAGGCAAATGGAGGGTGTGCATAGATTTCAAGCTACTGAATATGGCAACATTCAAAGATCACTTTCCATTATCATTTGTCAACCAAGTCTTAGACACCATCGTAGGGCATCGCTATTACAATTTTCTAGATGGATATAGCAGATATAATCAAATACAAATAGCCCCAAAAGACCAAACCAAGTCTACGTTCACCAATCCTTGGGGAATGTTTGCATACAAACAGATACCATTTGGCTTGTGCAATGCCCTTACAACATTTCAATAACTAGTTCTAAGCATCTTTCAACAGTAGATAGGAAATGGTGTAGAAGTCTTTATGGATGATTTCTCCACCTATGTATCAAACTTTGATCAAGCCTTAGATCGGTTAGAGCAAGTGTTAAAAAGATGTGTAGAAACCAATTTGAGGCTCAACTAGTAGAAAATACATTTGATGGTCCAAGAGGGCATAGTACTAGGGCATAAAATCTCACACATAAGGATAAAGGTAGAGCTCAAGTAAATCAAAGTTATCCAAGGAATTATGCATCAACCAGAAACTGTCAAAGATATTCTGTCATTCCTTGGACATACTGGCTACTATAGAAGATTTATTGAGAACTTTTCAAAGGTTACCCTCAACCTTGACCTTGATCTAGCACAAAAAAAATGGTTATTAACCTTTAACTTTCTAGATGAAAACTAATTAGCTTCCCTGTCATCTAATGAATTGCATAAGGCATTCAATAAACAACGCATGACCTAAGAATTAGGAAAGTTAAATATCAGCTAAGAGATAAGGTTCTCTACTAGAATCCCACACATGTGCCACAATGTACTAAATTTCGAACATTGTGGGATGGACCTTATATTATTTATGCAACTTTTTGTTCAGGGGCCATGATAATATACAAACCTGAGAGCCGAGATAAGAAACTGTTGGTCAACATGCAACAAACCAAACCTTTTCATGAGCTTAGGATAGCCAATACACATGCTACCTCTCTTAATGGACAACCCTGCTCACTATTTTGGATCTCCTCCTTCCAACTTAGTCATGGGGGAGATGGCCACCTATGCTAATCATTCTAGGCCTTTAGTTCTTTTTAAATTTTTGTTTTACACATTTTTTTTACACATTCCTTCAGCTTTTTTTATTTTTTTTTTACACTATCGTTCATGTTTTTACTATTTCTTTGTTTGCTTAATTTACTTTTATTCATCATCTAATAAGTGCTCATGATGGTGGATTGAATTATATCATATTGATTGCTAATGTTTGGTTTTTACCTTTAAATTATGATGCTAATATTAAGGTATGGTTATTTTGGTAAAATAAGTAATCAGTCCACACCGTCCACTCATCCATACAACTCTATGGTCTCCTTTGGCTTGGAACTATACAGTCCCTTTTTTCTAAGTAAACTTTTAACAAATTAGTGGTTGGGTGCTTTTCAAACCAAGGAAAGACTCAAAGGATGAAAAGGGTGTGACTTCAAAGGGATTCGATGCATTTGTGCTGGCCATTCTCTTGGGTGCTTGGATGTTTTTTCTTGGGTTTTCTGTGATTCTGACATTATTCAAAAATTGAGAAGCTGAGTGAATAAAAATAAGTCTTTTCATGGTGTGGTCCTTACGCAAAAAAAAAAAGGAGAAAAGTGAGAATTCAAAGCACACCCGTTAGACAAAATAAATGCAAAAAAAAATGAGTGAGAATTCAAAGCACACCCCTTAGACATAATAAAGTAATATGGGCTACAAGCACTGGTTATGGAACTGGAAAGACATGTTACCCATGCCTGAAGGTTCCCTCTAACTAAGGCCCTTTTTCACTTCCTACTTCTCAATCTCTCTCTCTTCGGAATGGTGGTAACTCTTTGTGAAAGCATTTTTGTTGCTTCAAGTGGATGCATTGGTCAAGTGTGTTGATGCGAGGTCACTGGATGTGGTTTGTTTAAGTCTAGATTTGGGATGAGTTCTACTTAGTCACATTAACCATAAAATACACAAGGGGCTTTACACAACCTTGTTCTTGGGATTTCATTCCATTCTCTCCTCTCCATCTTTCCTCCCATTTTCCACCTCATTTCTAGTTTTATCATTAGTCCATTCTAGGTTGATGCATTATTTTTCTTTGGTGAATTCTTGTGGGTAAGTTTTTAACTCTTGCTTCCAAATGACATTCCTAAAGCCTACGGACTCTTTGGTTTGTGGGTTTGTCAGGGCATAAAAGGCATGAGCCTACTTTGGGGAGGCCCCACTGGCATTTCTTTTTGGTGCAATTGTTAACTTCTTTCCCTTAAACATTTCCTGCAATCAATCATTTCTTGTTTCATCCCCATCTATGACATCTATTTTATTGGTGTTGCTGTTGATATTTTTTCCCATGTTTCTTGTTTCTCATATTTTTCCATCTTATAGCTACCGGAGGTTCACTCTTAGTCATGGGCGCCTTGGCACAAATTTTTCAATTTTCTCCATTTTACTATTCACCTAACCCCTACACGTTGTATAGTCACATGTGATAAATCTCCGAACTAGTTTCTGCCATAACCACAACTCAGCCAATGTGCTTCATATCAAGGTAAGGTATCAACTGCATTATGGTTTATCTATCCTTGCTTATTTGTGACTATGTTGTGTGTGTAGATGATGATCATACAAACAATGGACTGTGCTTGGAGGAAGCACTCAAGATGGACCAAAATTGGAGCATTTACGAAAGGAGCAAGTTTGGTGGCGTGGCTATGGATAAACAATAGAAGGTGCAATTTTAGCATTGGCAGCAACACACTTCATTTTCTTTCTCTCTTTTTCCTTCAAGCTACCAATTAAAGGCTTGGATGTCATCTATGTACAAGTGTTCACCACAATGGTCATGAATACTAATGTTGCAATATGCTTATTGATTCATTCACTAGGCATGTTGAGTCTGTCATCCCATTCCACCATCAGTTGTCAATTAGTCAATAATCCCATACCTTCCCAATATTTTGTAAGGAACTCGAGGATGAGTTTTCATTCAATTGTGGGGGTATGATGAGAGTGGTTACTCTAATAATTAAAGTGGTTATTATTAGAGTAGTTACTCTAATTATTAGAGTGGTTATTATTATAATAGTTACTCTAATTATTAGGGTGGTTATTATTAGAGCGGTTATTCCCATGTTACTCTTGGGGCTATAAATACAGTGCCTAGGCACATAATAGGGAGTAATTTAGAAGAAGGAGTCAAGAGGAAGTTTGGGGAAGAAGTGTGGTAGCAGTCAAGTAGCAAAACTCTTGTAGTTAGAGTGTTTTCCAAGTGCCCATAGTAGGAGGTCAAAGTGTGGATGGATCTTTATTCAAGGATTGTGTACCTGAGCACACCTTGTGTACAACAATAAAGATGAGCTCTTTGATTCATCCTTGCAACCTTTGAGATTTTTTTTCTTACTCATTTATTTTATTTTATTTTCTTATGCATTTATTTTATTTTCTTATGCATTTATTTTATTTTATGCACTTTACATATCTGTTATTAACACACATAGTACGATCACTTCAAGCATGTGTGTAACACTTGGTAACCCAGTAACGATTAGCGTTTGGTAATTCTAGTAGTGTTGCGCTAGTTCAGGATGTGTATGGCAAGTGAGAATAGATACTGGTGTTAGGATTAGTTTAAAGCTTAGTTAATGAGTAGTTAAGTTAAATTACTCACTTAGTTATCTCTCTCTCCTCCCTTATTAGTAGCAGGACATAAAATCATAAAAGCCATAAAAATCATATGCCTCAAGCTTACTTAACCATACAATCGTGACATACAAGTAAGTCTGGAAAGACAACAATCAAACAACCCATCCTTGTTCCACAAGGACGCATAAGCACTTAATCCCTGGAATTTGACCAAATTGTGTATGAAATGCTCGTATTCATATGGTTGAGCGTAGGGGTACCTCGCCGCTCATCATTTATACATAAGCATATAGTATTGGTCATTCATAAGTTAGCTCTAGATTTTGATGTTCTATTTGAAAAATATATTAAAGTTTCATGTTTTGTCGAGCTATATAATCTTCCATTAATTGTTTAGAAAATTATTGGTCTTCTCCATTTTATTAAGTATATGAAGTCTATTTCTATAACTTTTGGTTTTTGTAGATGTTTTCTTTGTTAAAATCAGCCTTCTCAATTAGAAAAGGAATTGGTATTACAAGTAGGAGGAAAGACTTATATTCAGCCAATTACATATTACCATCTTTCTAATTTTTATAACTTTTTTCTTCATGAAAGACATTTGTTTAATGCTTGGTCTTTCTACTCAAGAAAAAATATTTTAAAGAAAACAAAAAATGTATTGAAGGTAAAGATAGGAAAAAACAATATAAAGTTGAAGATACAAAAAATAACATTAATGTCAATGATAAGAGTGAGAAAATAGCAATAAATAATCTAAAGAAGATAAAAGCTTATGTATAATTTTACTAGTACTAGAGAAAGTATTAAGCAGCCTTGATAGATAGCTTGTAATATAAAGTTTTCCTTATTTAACAAGAATACTATTAACTCAAAGATTAAAAATAGTGTTGACAAGAAAGTTAGAGTTGATGGTGAATATTCCCAATGTAAGATTAATAACAAGAGATGAGGTGAAGATCTTCCATAAGTGCTACCACATTTTTACTTCTATACAAATATTGGTATTAAGCCACTATTCTCTCTCTCTTAAATCCTTTTGCTATTTTAAGTTTAAGCATGAATGTTGAAAAGTAACATAAATTTTGTTAGGATTGGGACCTTCCTCCCTATGAAAAAATAATTTTTTCGCTATTATTTAAAGTATTAATGATAAAGCTATATACTTGAGTAGACAGTTCCAAAATTGGAAAGCTTTTTTTTTTCAATATTTTTTTCAATGATGTCTACTTAGTGGCAAGATTGTGATGTACTCTGAATTTTCTTTATGCATTATCAATATTTTTTTGGGTATAACATTCACATTTGATTCTAATGCGTGTACTAATTTGACATTGTTGTATTTTTTTTATCACTAATACATTAACTATTACATATTACATTATATTAACTTAAATCTAGCTTGGATTGAAAGCTTCTTCTATATAAATCCTTGCTAGATAATGGGCTAACTACTTGAGCCACATTTTATTAGCAATTTTTAGTCATTAGTTTTTATGAAAAAGTGAAATTTCAAGAATCTCAAGATAAAGAGAAATAAAAACCATTGTAGGTATTCTATAATATGATTTATTCTTTCTCTAATTCTTAAGAAATCAATTGCAACTAATAAATTATATAGTCTTATGAAATAAAAGTATGCAAGCTATGGATAATAAAATTAGCTAATCACTTTAGCCATTGGTTCATTAACAATAATTATATTTATAGTAATTACATATCTTAGAACAATACATGGATCTATACAATATTTAACTTATGTTTTTTTCAATTTAGTAAAAATTCAATATATGAGTTTGCAAATTATAAATTGGTTCCTTTAATTATATAGCTACTAAAATTAGGAAAAATTATTTGAAATAATAAATTCATTTAATAAGGGATCATCATTTGGAGTGATGGTAAGGTGTTAAGAATAAAAACATACCTATGGGTGCAAAGGCTAGTGAGGGTTTCAATAGTGAGAGTTTTAGCATTGATTTGAGATAGTAAGGGGTTTGGTATTAATATAATGTGCAATGTTGCTAGATTTAAGAGGTGATCCTTTAAGTAGAACTACTACTTCTTTTCCTTTGTATGAATTACCCAATGTTTATATGAATATATTAATTAGGAAATTTTTGTAAGGTAGGCTTTTGTGCAAATTCTAGATTATTTATCTCATTCCTCAAGTTTTTTGAATAATTTAAATTTGGTTTGGAAAGATTGATGTTTAGATGTTGTCCATGCTCATTATTTGTTAAATTTATTTTTGTTGGTAAATTTTGTTGATTCAATGATGGTTTCTAAAACCCTTGATATCAGTGTTTTCAATCATCACCATGCTTTATTGATGATTTGAGAGTGGACTTCCTCTTTTAATATAGGATCTCCTAAATTTTGAAAGGTTTCCTATTTTGTTAAATTTCTGAATCTTCCATTAATCTTTGAAAAAGTTGAAAGGGGCATTGTCTTTTCTTTTTTTTTTGTTTTCTTTTTTTTTTGGGCCAATGAAGCATTCTAAAACCCTCATTGCAGCTAGTGGCTTTTGTAGATTTGATATATAATTTAAGTAGATCTTGATTTTCTTAAGTGAAAAAGTTTTTTGCATGTTAATGGAATTGATTATGTGCAAAAGATTATCTAATACAATCTTCCAAAGTCATGTCACTATTGTCATTGAAAGGGTTACATTTTTTATTTATGTCCTTTTATGCTACAAAAAAAGGTAATGTAAGCATGTTAGCAATAAGCTATTGTAAATGTCACTAAAGTTTCTTCTACAAATGTTATAGATCCTACTAAGGTTTTTTTCTATATACTCTACAAATCCTTACATGATTTCTTCTCTTAATATTTCAATAGTTAGCCCACTCATTTCTTTTATTGTTGTTTAACAAAATATATCTTCAAGGAAGGTTTTAATGAAATCAATTTCAAAAGTTTTTTCAATGACTAAGGGGAAACAAATACATGTTCCTTAGATTTCACAAAATCCTATTGTTGATTTAGATAGTTTTCAACTAGTTTTTCATAATAAAAATGTTGAGGAAGTCTATCTATTAGCGATTACATATCAAATCTATAAACTGAACAATATGTTCAAGATATTTTAATTGTTAATAATTTTTTTGTAGGTATTGGTTAAGATATGGGGATAATATCTTTTGATAATGTTGATTCTATTAATAAGGTGGGGGATTCCTCACCCTCTATCCAATGTTAATCTTTTCATAGAATGTCCAATTTTCTACCCTAGAGGAAACATTTTTTAGGATTCATTGGAAAGATAAAAATCTAAAAAATCATCCCTGAAATAGTGAGGGTTTTTATTTATTTATTTGGAGTTTCTCCTATCTATAGTATTTCTCTATTGTTGTCCTCTAGATTTTTATTTTTCATATGTGTATATTTTGGATTTGACACCCCAATGGTAAGATGCTTATTTCTTAATTCATAAGACTTGGGTTAGAGCCTAGGAACAACTACTTAAAAGAGGTTAGACTTTCACTTATACACTAACTTTCCTAGGATCTGACCTTGGTGGAATAAGCATTAAGCCTCTAGGTAATAATTCTTTTAGTTTCAATGCTCATGTTTACATTCTTTTAAATTCAAGTATGGAAAAATTAAAATCTATGATTTGTAACATTCAAATTACAAGTATTATCTAGCAAGTTACATTTCATTTGTTCTATCTCTAGAAATCATAGTTCATTATTATTAAAATATTGGTGTTATAGGAAAGTATTTGCATCATAATAGTAGAAACTACACAATCTTGTTAATTTCATAGCAATATATGAGTAACATAAGGCTATTTCTATTCCCTAACATTGTTTGATATTTTTATTGATGAACTAAAGTAGTGGATTTAAGAGGTACCTATAATTCACACCATTAAAGTAGATCAGTTATGAATACAAGTCTTAATCTTTGTTAATGATGTAATCCTAATTGCACATATAGAAATAAGATTAAATGTATTGTTGCATCAAATGGAAAAATTATGTGAATGTATAGAATTGAAGGAGAATTTTTATAAAACAAAAGTACTAATTTGTATAACTAATAAGAGAGATCATACTTTATAGCTAAAAAATAAAAAGTTGAGATTATGAAGAAATATAAAAATTTGGCTTAGAATGTTCTCAAAATTATCAATGAAAATATTATATATCATGGTAAGTTGCAAATGGTTGGAAGGCTATATATGTAATGAAGAATAGATGTAGCAATAAAAATATTTATTCTTAGAAAAATCAAAAATATCTTTTTCAAAGGATTGTATAAGCTACAGTTCTTTATGGATGTGTAGTGTGAGATCTTGGATTAAGAATCATGGAAGAAAATTAAAAAAATTTAAAAAAAATTTTATTAGATGAATTTAAGATAAAAAATTAAGTTCTATATGTAATACTTTTATTAGAAGCTAATTTATGGTGATTTGGTAAGTCACAAGCATGTTTCATGCCTCACCAGACAAATCTACTATGACATTTCATTCTTAGATGTCATGGAAAATGTCAAATATATGTTACATTTGACATTATGCATAAAAAGATAATGTGGAACATATCAAATATATGTAACATTTAACATTATGCATAAATAAAATAATAGGGAAATTTTATATAAAAAAGAAAAGAATGATGTATTAATGTAGAATAATATATCTGGATCATACTTTGATAGTTTCTTGGGGTTATTTTCCTTTGACATCTATCCCCAAAGGTTACCTCAAGAGATATGCTTGTTATTACAACAAACTCTTTCAAGAGTGATGAGTGGCGAGGTACCCCTACACTCAACCATACGAAACGAGCGTCGCACACGCAATCCGGTCGAACTCCGCAGATAGACTAGTTGTGGTATCTAGATAGTTAGCCTTAGGTCGCAGTTCGCTGTCTTCCCATCTAGACTAGTTTTGCATATGTCACGTATGGTTTAGTCTAGATGAGGTGTATGATGTGTTCCTAAATCTAT
>MNCI01001492.1:405075-450200 GCA_015680685.1 Gnetum montanum
CTCAAACTAAGGAAGGACTCAAGGATTGCAAAGGGTGTGACTTCAAGGGAACTTGATGCTTTTGTGCTAGTCATTCACTTGGGTGCTTGGCTGTTTTCTTCTTGAGTTTTCCTACCATTCCGATGTTACCCATTCTTCGGAAGCTAAGATAATAAAAATAAAGAAGTCTTTGCATGGTGTGGTCCCCACGCATAAAAATATAAAACAAAAAAAAAGAGAAAAAAGTGAGGATTCAAAGCACACCCCTCAGATGAAATAAAATTTGAGTTGCAAGCACTAGTTATGGAACCAAAGTGTTCCCTCTAACTAAGGCCCTTCTCGCTTCCCATTCTCTCCTTTGTTTCGTCGGAATGGTGGTGGCTCTTTGAAGATGCATCCTTGTTATCCAAGTAGATGATTTAGCCAAATGCATTGATGCGAAGTCACTAGAAGTGGTTGGTTTGAGCCGAAGTTGGAATGAGATTCGCCAAGTCACATTAATCATAAAACACACAAGGGGTTGTACACCACCTTGTTCTTGGGATTCCATTCCACTTCCCTTCTTTCCATCCTTCTCTCCATTGTTCACCTCATCGTCGGTTGTATCATTAGTATTTATTTTGGTTGATGCATTGTTTTCTTTTTGGTAAATTCTTCCTGTTAAGACTTTAACTCTTATTCCAAAGGACATTCCCTGAGCCTACAGACTCCTTGAATGTGGGATTGTCAGGGCATTAAGGGCATGAGCCTGCCTTGGGGAGGATCCACTAACAATCCTATTTGGAACATTAGTTAACTTCGTTTCCTTAATATTTTTGCAATTAATTCTCATTTTTGTTCATTTCCATCTTGACATCCACTTCACTAATGCCATAGTTGTTCCTTTTTACCTATCTTTCTCACTCCTTTTCTTTCTCCATTCTAACGCTATCGGAGGTTCGTGATTAGTCATGGGGGTACGGGGCTTGATTTTTTGATTTTTCTCCTAAGCCCCGAATTTTTTCGTTTCTCTTCCTAACCCCTACACCTTCGGTACTCATCAGTACCATATTCCCAGATCCATATCAGCCATACCACAACTTAACCAATGAACCTAAACCAAAGCAAGGTATTATTTACTTAATGATTCAATTAACCTTGCTAATATATGATTGTGTTGTGTGTGTAGATGGCAATCATGCAACAACGGAATGGATCTGGTGCAAACACTTGGAATGGAGCAACGCTGAAGCAGCTGTGCAAGGAGTAGGATTGATAATGCGCTCACGGATGGACAAAGGAAGGCGCAATCTTGGCATTGGCAGCAGTAAGACTCTTCTCTCTTCTTCTCTTCTATTCTCTCTCCTATTTTCTCTCAGCTGCCAATTGTGGCCTGATGTCATTGTAATAAGGTGTTCCCCCTTGTTCTCATGAATACCAGTTGTGTCAAGTCTTGTAATAAGGAACCATTCACATGTCATTCCATTAGTTCCATTCCCCCTCAATAATCCCATACCTACCTGATATCATTGTAAGGAACTCAAGGACGAGTTTTCATTTAGTCATGGGGGTATGATGAGACGTGACATGCATAGCGGCGCGATATCGCATCCCATGCGATATCGCGTACGTGATATCACGTCTTTCCCTGCGATATCGCGTACGCGATATCGTGGTCCACCACCATATCTATAAATAAGAGGTGACACTCCCTTCATTTCCCAATCTTGGCTAGAAGTAGCGAAGCTCNAATTTATTGCTTTCCTAGTGCGCACTAGTACGACTTGATTATGAGCATCTACGGATGTGTACGACTAATCAAGGAATCGGCTACTCGTCGCAACGCGTGAGTATGACTTGAGTACGAGCATTGTGATTGCTTGGTAACCCAGTAGTGTATTCCAGGATCTACGCTTGGTAATCCCAGTAGTAGTCCAATGTGTATGGCTAGTTAAGGAATCGGCTACTCATCGCTAGGCTAGAACGTGTGATAAGTACGACTTGGCTACGAGCATCCACGGGTGTGTATGGTTGGCCAATGAATCAACTACTTATCACACTTAGGCTAAATAGGTGCCTCAGTATGACCACTTCGAGCACTTGCGTTACGTGTGGTGATCCCAGTAATGATTAGCGTTTAGTAGCCACAGTTGCATAGTTCAAGGTGTGTCCGGTAAGTGGGAATGGATGCTGACGCTAGTTAATTTAGACTTAGGACATTAGTTAGAGTTAGTTAGTTTCTCAACCCTTTCCCTCATAGCTTAGGAGATAAACTAAAAAATACCAAAAAAATCAAATACCTCAGACTTGCTTAACCATACACCGTGACATATACAAGCAAGCCTGGGAAGACAACGAACGATTAACCCCAAGTGTTTCTTGTGGCATTAAGGCATTTAGTCTACAGAGTTTGACTGGATCATGTGTACACGCTCGTATTCGTATGGTTGAGTGTAGGGATACCTCGCCACTCATCAGTTAGGAATAACGTATTCTACAAAATTGTCTCTATTTGGTTAATCAAGAATGCCACTTAGTAAACTCTAACAGCTAGACATGTTTATTTAGAAGTTAAACATATATTGACCACACATACATATCTTCTTGATGACTAGATTTTAAATATTAATGCCAAGACTATGTGGTTTCTTTGTAATCTTGACCATTATTTATTTCCCATAATTTGATGTTCTAGAATTTCAAAGATCCTATCCTCTAATCTCCATTCAAATCTATATACCAATTCAAACTTAGCTTCTTTATAAAAGATTACACAACCATCCATGTTGTGGTTCCTATAATAGGCTAATCTATCTAGCTTAAAAGAACAACTTCCACAAGAACCTTTCTATCCTAACTTTTTTAGATGCAGTTGGAATTGGTATAAGAATTCTCATGATAAGACTTCTTGTAAACATAATACATCAACATGCAAATCTTATAACTCTGCTAAGATTTGTGGATGTTAATACTCATGCCAATTCAAAACCCATGATGGATGAAGTAGATGTTGTTTTTCACTAGCTAGAAATCTTATAAGCACATTGTATGTGGCAACTTTCATTCTTGTTCTTAAATTATCTACAAGATCATTTCTCCTCATGGGTATCAAAAACCTTGATGGAATAAGATTATGATTCTTCATGATGTTCTACTACATGATTTGGTTGCAGGTTAAATTGATAAACATCTTGTTGATCATTTTGTTTCACAAATTGATTAATTTTTTTGTTTGGTAATAATTAGCTACATTACTTGGACTTTGTAATAACATTTCTACCCTCCTTAACACACTGACTTTAATAGTATAAGTAATGACATAATAGGAGTTAGTGGTCTAAGACTATCTATTTACGTAAGTCACATCTATTTTTAAGGTCTAAGATGATCCAAGCAGTTAGATCTATTAGTTCCAACAATTAAATTGTCAAGCATTATTAATTAGTCTAAGTTATGGCCTCTTAAGGCATGATATAAGATATCACCTAATTATCAAATACTTGGATGATTAATAGAACCTCATCATTGAGTTTAGAAGATAGAAATATATTAGCAATAGCTATTCATATGTTAAAAATAAACATCAAATGTCCAAGTTATGCTAAAATTGAGCCTTTGAGGATCTTAATGTATCATATTGGATAAGCATAAAAAACTAATTTTTGGAGCTCTATGGGATAGATTTGATTTTACCATTGTGTCTGAAAGATTGAAATATGCTAGGAACAACTCTTTGTTTGCTGACAAAGGCTTCAAGAATCAAAAGTTATGGCTTCAGAAGTTTAAAACTTTAGGCATTGAAAATCAGACTTCCTAAGAGGCCACCAAGCAAATTATTGCTCCAAGGCAAACATGATTAATTATAGACGTCCACTTTGCTACCACTCCATCAAATTTCTTTGTTTGCTTTTTTTTCATGTTTTTATATTTAAACTTATTAGCCTTTATTTTTACATCTTATTTTTTAAAATTCTTGTCAATTGATGGAAATATTTAAATTTTCTTATCAATTAATGGAAATTTTTCTCAAAGTTGGAAGGTAGGAAATGATGCTGTCATCAATCATTGTCAGCTACTAGGGAAGGTAGGGAATTATGATGTCAACAATGGCTAAGGGATAAAGGGAATGATAGCATCGATGATCATTGTTGACTACCAGAGAAAGCAGGGAATGACTACGCTAGTGGTGTTATCAATAACTATGGCTACTAAAACCTTCATGGTTTTTGTAGAAATAGTTACAATGATGATGATAGTTGTGATGGAAAAAATAATAGTGGTGAAAATGATAAGAAAGATGACAACAAAGATGGTAGGCATAGTAGTAGCAAAAGTAGTATAGTGGAAGGAAAAAATGACAAGAAATGTCTTTTCAATTTTTTGCTTCATCGAAAATGGATGTTGCAAGGCCACATGGGTGGTGGAGATTTTATGTTGGCTTGCTAACTATGGGTAAGCTATCCCTTATTGGTGGTGGCCTACTATAATTTCTTGTGGTAGCACAACAGCCATGTTGCACTACTAGGTCAACCATGATGACCCATGGCAACCTACCCTACCCTACCCTAAGGCAAGGTAAAATTAATTTTTAATTTTTTATAACTTTATATATAATGATATGTCCACTTATAAATAACTAGAAAACTTGACCTAGTGGCTAACAAGTTGAGTTTTAAGAGTTGGGTTTAATAACTTGAAGGTTATTAGTTTGATCCCAAGCCCTAATTTTTAACATTTGTTACCAAAAGTAGTGTAAGAGTTACCTAGACCAATGTATCCTTGTAATTGATTCTCCTAATCACTAATATCCCTAAAATAATCTTATTAGTTGGTGAGGTCTATGTTGAACTTTATGCTTATTTATTATTTTCATGAATCATTTCGGATGTAAGATGCATCTAATGATGGTCCATGACTCTTCCTAAGTCATGGATCCATGATTCATCATTGGATTGTAGTCAACCCTTGATTTTGATTGGCCCTTTAGGTCATGGTTTTCTATAATATCAAATGTAACATTCTTTTCCTAAATATCATGAAAAATGTCAAATATATGTTACATTCAACATTATGTGTAAAGAAGGTAACGTGACAAACATCAAAGATATGTAACATTTGATATTATGCGTAAAGAAGATAACAAAGAAAATATAAAAGAAAAATAAGAGAAGAATGCTTTATTAATGTGAAAAAATGTATCTAGGTCATGCACTAAGGATTTCTTGGGGTTATCTTCATTCAACATCTACCCCTTAGAGGCTATCTAGCACTTCCACCACAATTAGACCTATCATCAACTAGAAGTAATGGCTAGACATCTTCCTACCTACTTCACCTAACACCTATTAGTCACCTTTATTAGCTTTGTAGCTCCATGTTGATATAATCTCTAATGCCTGGGTATAAATACCTTAATTCAAATCCCCAAAAGTCACCTTGAAAGATATGCCTATTATTACAATGCATCCTTTTGGGTCTTAACTATAACTTGCCCTTTTAGGTCTTGTTACAATAATTACAATACTACTTATAAAGATACACCATATTTTTTATGTAGTAGTACCATTCAAGAATGGAGATGTGACATCTACAAGTGCACATAGTAGATCTTTCTATAATTCAAAAAAGATAGGTTAAATATCTAAGAGTCATATTAGTTAATCACTCATCATTGTCTTCTTGATCACATTCATAATTGGCTTACAATATATGGTTAAATGTGGTTAAGATATATAATTATTAATTTTTTAATCCATATTGCTAAAAAGTAGAAAAGTCCTAAAAATGGTGGGTTTCTTAACATTGAAGGTTGATGAAGAGCCACTCTCTAATCAGTTTCTAGATGAACTACTTTTTGCAAAAGCCATATCAATTTTATCAAAAGTGGTCAAGCCATGTTACATTGAATATCTCACATATCTAACAATATAGGAGGTTTTACTAAATGAGACAAACATATAAAATAACAATTCCTACATCAAGTCAAGCACTACATAAAGACACAGAGAAACCTCTATAAATTTTACATAGATTGCTTGGTTTGTTGGTATATACCAAAGGAAATTTAGTCAAAAGACCTTGATGAAGGGCCTAATGGAGGCCACTATGCAAGAAGATGAATAGCTATCAAACTTCTTATGTTAAGATATTTTTGGTCTATAGTCTTCAGAGATGACTACTAATTTGCCAAATCTTGCAAGAGATGCCAATGAGATGATGGGACAACAATAAGATTTAAAGAACCTTAATAGTAGATCCAACCATTAGAACATTTCATTTTTTGAAAATTAATTTTGAGTCCCATCACGTCCATGTTAACTGGAAAATTCTACATTATTATTATCATCGAATATTGCACAAAATGGGTAGAAGTTGTCATAGTATCTAACTATATCACAATAGTAACTACGTGATTATTTAAATAATAAGTGATTAATAGGTTTTATATGCCCATAGTACTTATTTTGAATAATCATATCAATTTCACAAATGCCAACTTTAAAAAACTAATGCAACATTTAAAGGTTGAGTATAAATTGACAACACTTTATTACCTCCAAGCTAACTATTAAGTCAAAGTAACTAATAGAGAAACTAAATACATCCTTATGAGAACTATTAGTAAGTATAAGAGGGATTAAACTATAAGCTAAATGATGCTTTATGGGCTTATCACTTAATATAAAAACTTTCTATACCCTATTCCTCATACAAGTTAGTTTAAGTTACCTAAGTTACTCATTCAAGTAGAACTCCATACATTAAATACAACATATGGGCTTAATATTGATCTTATTTTAGCATAGAAAGAATGCTTAATGAACCTCAATGTGTTAGACAATAATCAAAGGATAACACTAATGTTAAATAAGGTTAATAGAGGGCATACTAAATAATGCCACAATGCTCCAGTTAGACATGTCAAATTCAAATCAATAGATAAGGTCTTATATTAGAATTTCATTCATATGCCATAAAACATAAAATTTCAAAAATTATGGGAGTAATAGTGTATTGTTCACTCTATGTTCAAATCTAGTACCTTGCATATATATCATCTTCATTTCCCCAAAAAACTCATGCTAGTCAACACACAAAAAATAAAACAATTTAGGAAAACCAAAATAGCCAAGTACTTATCTTCAATCTTCATTTTTACTAAATTCCATTCCATCTTTTGTATCTCCCTCATGAATCTTAGTCATGGAAGAGATATCCATTCTAATTAAGTGTCTTTATGTAGATATTTTATGCCTTTTTTTTTACAATTTATTTCTAAGTTTTTGTATTTCTTTATAAATTTTCTCATTTCTTAATACATTTTTGTTACTTAATTTTTTCTAATTTTTCTATATATTTGATATTTTTCTTGACTTATTTCTTTTATGTAATGGATAATTTTAATACATTTGTTAATATAGTTGTCAATTTTGTGCAAGGAACAATTTGATATTAGAATTATGTACTATGCTATCACATTGTTAAAGAAGTAAAAGTAGTAAGACCATAACTTCCATCCCTCCAATTCCATTAATAATAGATCCTTATTATGGGAATGAGGAAATTTTTATTACTTTTCAAACTAAAAGTAATTCATGATCTTTAAGCATTGATGGAAGGAAAAAGACCCAAAATGATTGGATAATGACATGACATCTAGAAGATTTTTTTTATTTTTTAGACCATCATCCCATGTTGATACACTACCACTTATGTTTTTCATTTCTCTTAAGAAATGTTATGTCACTAGAAAGGCATGTGACTCATGCTCAAAGGTAGACCTATGGAAGGGGTAACAAATTAAATAATTAACTAAATTCTAAAGAAATTATTCTTGGGATACCACTAGAAAGACATATGATCCATGGTTGAAGGTGCTCCTCTAACTAATGGCCAAGGTACATAACATAAGTATTAATGATTAATTAATTATTTCTCATAACTCTAATGTGTGTTTATGAAATTTCCTTATTGAGTGGTGTTGTTTTGAATATGGTGATTAGTTGGTCTTAGGGTAGTGGGCCTAGGGTGACACAATGTGATGTTAATACAAAAGATATGAACTTGGTTTAGAATGCAAATGAATAGTTATGGTTAATCATTTTAATCATGTTCTACACATAGGATCTGTTATAATCATTATCAGGTATTGCATGTTCTATCTCCTCAGTTTCTTCTAAGTCCATGTCACATCATTATTTTATTTTAATTATGAATTTAATGATTTTGTATAACATATGATAAGATTTAAGCATCAACAATTTTGCACATGTGCATTGAAATAAAGATATGATTTAGATTCAACTTCTTAAGTGTCCATGGATACTTATAACAGTGGCTATACAAGGGCATTATGCATAGGAGCCTACTTTAGGGAGGACCTACTTATATAACTTTCAAAAATCATGTCTAAGAATCAATATGACATTATTTAGGACATCATGAACAATTAATTTATATTTATGCATTATTATGTCATTTACTTCTCTTTAAAGTTTTGCTAAAGTTTCATGAATCCTTCCTTAATCTTTCTATTTTTAACCAAATTCAAACATTAAAATGAGGCATTTTGATCATTTCAAATCATTTCATGCATAAGCAAGACTCATCCTCTAGTTTGACATCCATTAGGAAGTCTTGGGACTTACCAAATATAAGAAAATTAGGAAATTTTAAAAGAAAAATAAGAATTTTTTTATTTTTATTTTTTTGATTTTAGGGTTGATGATATTGTAGCTATGATATCATAGGACCTATGATATTACAACTACGATGTCACATCTACAATATCATCCTAATGAAACACTATATATATGCATGATTCCTTAGCCAAATTTTCATGTTTTAGTTCAAATGCATGAACAGCTTTTACCATTTTCATAGCCTAGAGACTTCCAAGAGTCATAACTTATAAGAGAGCTCGATTTGAGTAATTTAAAAACCTTAGAGCTCTTGGAGTTATGTTCTTTATCATGTAGAATTAGAAGAGAAAAATTTGAAAAATTTTCTAACACCTTGTTTTTAAGTGCACTAAGGTTAACAACATAAAATAATAAAAGTTAAGGAACAATTAACTAATAAATGGATGAACTAGTTACCTTAGAGACTATGAAATGTCACCTTATGCTATTAATGTTATATTTTTCTAATTTTTGATCAAATCCAAAGGATTAGAAGGATCAAAATCATTATAAAAAATTCTTTGGAATGTTAATAATTGATCCTTGGTAATTATAAATGATAGCTAAGAAAGTTTCTAAAGCTATTGGACCCTCACAACCATAGGAGAAAATACTAAGTGAAGAACATGCTAGAGGAAGAGAGAGAGAGAGAGTAAAAAAACAACAATAACAATATTGCAAAAGACAATAACAGGAAGAATAAGAGGTCCAATCTAGGACTATATAACAACTAACACCTTAGATCTAGCAATACATAGAGGTAGAGGCATAAATCCCTCCTACTCTAGAAGTAAGAAGATAAATAATACTTTTCGATAAATGGGTTGAAACCATTAGAAACAAGTTCATTATGACCAAAGTGATTATTAAGCTTAACTTTGGATTGTTTCTAGAATTTTCATCATAACAGATACATGTATAGTTATAGGCTTCTCCATTCTGGCCAACAATTTCAACCAATGAAAAATGGTTCCTTGGTAAAATGTACTATCTCTAGTGAAATAGGCACAAAAATTCTACAATTAAAATAAAGGGGTCCTATTGTCATATTTTATTGAGGTTATTACTATAATAATTGGATTGTCCAACATTTATATAGAGATAGTTGTGATGTCTACTTGTTCTCTTTATGACATTAGGAATATATGGGTGTAGAGAGCCTATGAAGATAAAAAAATGTTTGGAGACCTATCATTAGCCAAAAAGATATACTTTAAGATTGGGACATATCACGTCTATTCCACCAAGGACCTTAATAGGATATTAACTTATGCAACAAGAGGAAGCATCATCTTGAATCAAAAGTATCCAACAAACATATCTCATCTTTCTTTCTTGGAGATTAAGAGGTGATTTGAAGAGAAGTAATTAAGTAAGCTTACACTTTCATTTTCTTGCTTAATCATGAAGCTATATAAATGGATAGGAATAGCTAGATACACTAATAATATGGTTAGAAGAGTTCTAAATACATCATGTGTAGAAATAACCAAACATGTACCAACCAAGAAGAAACAAGTAGAAACACTATCTAATAAAGAAGTAGCATAGATAATCACATAAATAGCTATGATGACATCCATGCTAGCTGATCAGTAGCAAAGTCAACTTGACATGCAACCATGTAGATTGCAAGTGTTCATGCATAACTTGGTCAAATTCCTTATATTGGACCAGTTTGGAAATCTAAATAGCTAGACAATTGATTGATGATCATTGTCTATCAAATCACACTTACATGGCCCTAATAGGTATGATTAACTATAAATAAGGTGTATGATATTGATGTTGTTGAGGTCATATTAAAAAATATTATTAGAATATTGAACTATTAATAATATACTTTATCTATTCTAAGTACAAGAAGTAAATCTAGCCTAGCCTAAGTAATGAGCATTTGTTTCTAGCTTATCATACACATCCTAAACTTATGCCAAGGTTGTTGGATTACCAAGCATCCACTACTAGATGTATCAAGTGGTACATTTCTAGGATTACCAAATGTTAATGTATTTATGCTCAAAACTAGTTGTAATAATGTTGTGTAATTACTGTGTGATAAAATGTAAAGTGATTAAATTAATGCATATAAAATAAAGGGATAATAAAATTAAATTATAATTAAATAAATCATGAAGCTAAGCTAAGTGTTGCAATGAAAATAAATTGATCTTGATCTTATTGTAATTCATGAAAATGCATCTAGGTACATAATCACTTGAATACAACTTTGGACAATGAACTTAGTTCATGTTATGGGTACTTGGTGATAGATTGTAAGTCCTATAGAAATAAACTACAAGACCTTAACTATGGTATCAACAAAAAGGTTTCATAAATGTAGTTGGTGCATACATTTATATAAGCATTTATTGCCTCTACATTAATGCTGATATGTCAATGTAGTTGATCCTATGTTGATGTTATTAATCAAAACATGTCTCATCACTAGTCTCTATAACCCTTGCAATTGGAACTACTAGGGAAATCATCCATGTCCCTGTAGTAGATCTTGGGATGTGTTATTCTTCAATGAGCCATTTGCATGAGATGTCATAAGTTATGAAATAGAGGTTGGGAGACTTTCAACAATTGTTAAGTGTAACCATGAATGAACCTAAAGTCTTCATGGATCTTGTTATTAGCCAAATCTCAATGTAACCTATAAGGATTAATTGGACTTCTTAAGTAGTTGGTAATTATTTTTCATTCCAAGTCACCCTTACATTTGGTGGTGGGGCCATAATCATAATTATGCTTCATGAAAACCAATAAGATGCAACCAAGGATGTTTTTGATCACATTAGTATAAACTTGAATGTTTTAACAAAACTCATGCTTAATTTCTCCAATCTTTTAATGTTCAAATATCTACTAGTGCTAGAAGGAAAAGACAATAAAGAATGTGTGGAGCAACATAAAGATGCTCTAGATTGATTGCTATAGATATGATAGACCATTTAGAACATTTTTAAAATCCCTAAAAATTTCATAGTAGTGTACTCAAAACTCATTGCAACTAAGGATAAGTTGATGCTTATAAAAGCTCAACTGTAGCATGTAGAATTAGAACTGAAAATGTCATAAGGTTAGATAGCCTAACTTAATGCATGATTACAAGATCTAGGTAGGTCCATATCTCCAAATTTTCTTGGATAATTTAGAACAAAGGAAGTGTGACATCTAACACCTAAGCAACACTAATTAAAAATGAAAAGGAAGAAGGTCACATGAGGTGCTTTTGTAGCCAATTCTAGGATGCATGTCTTACAAAAGAACATCATCATATTGAAGGAAGAAAATAAGGAATTAGAAGTAGAAAACTAGAGGTTAATGTAAGTAGCCAAAGAGAAAAATTTGTTGAAGAATCAAATAAGTCATCTCCATGAATAATTTATTAAGGAAAATTTTGACATCAAGAGGTTAGCTCATAAAAATAAGAACCTATTGATGTTATAGGTCAGTGCATTATAGCAAAGGTTCACAGTCTAGAATAAAATATGCAAAAATAGGGCTACCAAACTAGACATGTTTAAGAGACATTACATGAATCAAGTAGGCCTCCAAAAGCAAATTAACCAAAATGAGGTTAGTGTAGCCAAGGTCCACATCAATGTTACTTTGCAATAGGCTTCAATACCACTTGAAAAAACATATTTGATGTAATCTCAATAATACATCAAGAAAAAACCAAGATAAAGTATTTGTAGATAGAAGAGCTTAACTCACTACATGGAACTTACTAATCTTGGATATGCAAATCTTACAATATCGATAGCTCATTTTCCAAGGAATAATATGAAGAAACAAGTAGTAGCAATATCCATATTGTTTAATCATGAGAGAAAACTACATGAAAAAAGAAAGAAAAACCCCTTAGTAGTAACTGTAGAGATAGAAATCTTGCAAACCCACTACACTAGATAATAATATGTCATATAGAATTTAGCAAAGAAAATGATAGGTTACTAGGAGCTTTAGAAAAAATTCAAAGCATTGAATATTGAATGTAAAATTTTCATTGTCTAGTTTAATCAATTGAATAAAATGTTTTAAAATATCCCATTTCCAAGGAAGTCCCAATAATAACAAACCTAACTCATTTGGTTGGGATCATCAATGACCCACAAATAGATTTAAAGAAGCACCAAGTCATCCTTAATCATTTTCATATAAAAGGCAAGCTACTAATCAACTTTAGGAGCCATCACAATAAGACGAGTGACCACTGATAAATTGTGGTTTGTCAGGTGCTAATATCGAACCCTTGTTAACCAGGTGTTGATATCGGACCCTTGTTATTGGACCCCTAATATCTAATGAGTCCTAATATCAAACCCTCAATATTAGGCACATGATATCATGGCTTGGCTAGCGATATTGGATACGCAATATCATGGTTCCTGTGTAAGCCTATAAATACACAATTGGGTGCATGGGAAATTCATACGAAAAGTTAGTATTAGAGTAGGATCTTTTTGTCAGTTTTCAATTCCTCTTAACCTTTTCCCCAGTGCATGCCCGCAGTGTGATGATTGTAATTGTATGGAACCTTTATTCGAGTGTGACGTAATTGGACACATACATGACTACCAATAAAGATCAAGATTACTTCATCATTGCAGCATTCACTTAGTTTTAACTATTATTTATTACTTTATTACTTAATATCTCTTTACCTTCCTCTCCTATCCTTGTTATTAAATGCGGAATGAGTATGACTTAATCACGAGCATTTAAGTGTGACTACTTGGTATCCCAGTAGCATACCTAGGACATGCGCTTGGTAATCCTAGTAGTAGTACATGAAGTCCAAGATGTGTACGGATGATTAAGGATGGATGCTCATCGCACTTAGGCTAGCTTAGATTCTCTTCTCTCATCCCCTATTAGCTTAAACAAGTTATTTTCCATTGCCTCTAGGAGTAGCCCTAGTTAGGACCACATCATACACCTCACTCTGGACTAAACCATACGTGATAAAGAAAATACTAGTCTAGGTGGGAAGACAGTGAACTGTGATCAACGTGTAACTATCTAGATACCACAACTAATCCATCTGTGGAGTTCGACCGGATCATGTGTGAACACTCATATTTGTATGGTTGAGTGTAGGGATACCTTGCCACTCATCATTGGCACCATTACTGGGGATGGTGCCAGTTATCTAGATTAGTTATATCATACAAGATCGTTGTAACCAAGTATTAATGATATATCTTTTAGAAAAGAAATTAATTTCAATTAAGTCACACACTTTTCACAACAGTGTCTCTCTCACAAGACTATGATAATGCAAGAACCAGTAAGGCAATTCATTGGAGAACCAACGAATTATACAATGATGAAGGCAAAGTTTGGAGTACTCAATATGATACAAGGGTCTCCTATGTACATGAACAAAGACAACATCATCCCAACTCACAAATTCATAACCTACTTAGTGAAGATGAACCCCTGATAGCCACTAAGAGCCTAATGCATATACAAGAGGCTATTCAAATATCTCGTGGACATTGAAAGGAAAGCTATCTATCCAGGCTTGATTT
This sequence comes from Gnetum montanum, assembly GCA_015680685.1. Taxonomy (NCBI): domain Eukaryota; kingdom Viridiplantae; phylum Streptophyta; class Gnetopsida; order Gnetales; family Gnetaceae; genus Gnetum; species Gnetum montanum. Next base: position 419,264 of record MNCI01001492.1, read on the forward strand.
AAACAACCTTGTCAAATTTTCAAGAGGCTATGATTTAGATTTGCAACATCATTTACAAGCCTTCCACAATGCCTGTGTATGGAAAAATATTGATAATGGATGACAAAAAATTAAGCTCTTTCCTACAACACTCATTGCCAAGAAAAAGTATGGTACAGGTCCCGAAGACCAAAATAAATTCGACATTGGCTAACAATGGTAGAACTCTTTACTGAACGATATCAAACCTATGCTAGAGTGTCAGCCTTGAGAAGACAAATCCAAGAATGGAAACAAGGGCAATATGAAACCTTGGACATGGCCTTAGAAAGATACTATTCTTTGCTAAACAAATGCCTAGGCCATGACTTCTTCGAGGAGAGGCTAATGTATCACATCATGGATGGGCTTTGTAATGAAACAAGGGAGACCCTAGGGATGTATGCCCTCAGTCAACTATATGAACTATGAACCCATCAACTCCAAGAGCTTATTAAGCGAGTAGCAAAAGAAGAAGGAGATTTAGCTAAATGGGAGAATGTTGAGAAATTTCAATAGGACCAAAATCTCAAAATAGCAAAGATCCATGATTATGAAGAGGAGAAATCAACTCAGCTCAAGGAGGTGAAATCATCTTTGCCAATACTACAATCACTAGATGAAATTGAGGCAAAGATCAATAAGATGATGGAATGGATACATGAAAAATGTGGAGAATATGCCAACACTATTAGAGGTAGAATCATGATGAACCAAGAAGTAGGACAGAACATCCTTAGACAATCAGAAAGAAGGGTTGAAGAGAATAAGAACTCAATTTCTAATCATACATATTAATGTAACATTTTCCTGTACGATCATCCCAAAGGTCAATGCCCAATCTTGTCACATTTACATGAGCATTGGGAAAGAATGTTACATCCAGAGTTCATACAAAAATACTATGTTCAATCATAGTGGCAAAGATCCCAATCTTGGGGGAGGCCACCCTCGAACTGGTCACACCCTTCATATCATCTAAACCTAAGCACTTATCAGGTTCAACATCTTATTTCCCCATCCAAGTCAACATCTTCTATCTTACCACATTGTTATTATTCTCCTGAGTACTATTAGCCCACATCCTTTCCAACAAGATCACCACCTCATGTGCCTTACATTTCTCCTCACCCTCAATATTCTCATCCTTCACCTCCTTCTACATCACCACTAGTTGTTCTAAAAGGTTTTTCACCACAGCACAAACCCACGAACGTTACTTGCACTACTACTGTCAACTGCAGTGGGAACCCTTCACAACGTCGAAAGTGTCCTTTCTTTAGATATGATCATAGGAAGGGACAACATAGTTTTGAGACAATTGCATCCTCCCACTCAGCACAAGTTCAACAACATGGTGCATCTTTCTCCTCAAACCCAACACCTCATGTTACCTTATTCGGGCCACCACTCAACACTCCAAAAACTATGCAACCCAATGAATATAGCCACATAGGGAGACATATCGATCCTTGCATACCATCTTACAGTCATATGTGCCATAGTGGGTCAACTCCTTATCAATTAATCACATCTTATAACTTGCTCTACTATGTCAAAATTAATCAAGTGTGTGAACCCTAGTTTGGGTACACTCCAACCACCACATCAAAAGACACCCAATGGGTTGGATATGATTGGGCCCCAATATTTCCAACATGCATGGATTCTAACCTTCTGTTTATTAATTCTAGCCATGCTCAACCGATTAGTTATGGGGGATATCCTGCATTCTAACAAGTAGAATTAATAATTATTTTTCCTTTTCTTTAATTTTACAATTTTTGTTTTTATTTTTTCATCTTTTAATTTTTTGTTTTATCTTTTTATTTGTTGTTTTATCTTTTGAGGGTAATCTCATTTGCAAATAGAATACTCATGTGACTTGTTGGTTGAGGTGTTGTTCCATGCTATCAAGTCTCAGGTGACTAATTATTTGGACAGTGAGCCCACAACATCCACTCACCCATTCTATTAATAAGAGGTTCTATTTTGGTTACAATGATATTCTTGACATCATTAAAAATTAAAGTAATTTTGTGCTCATTATGCCCAGAGCCAAAAAATGATGGACTAAGAGGGAATGGCCAGGGTGTGACATCAAGGGAACTTGTGGATTCTCTTTGGTGACATATGTAGGTGATATCATGTACCCTAGCTGTACTAAGATCCTTGTAGATCTGACGCAAAATGGAAGTAAGAGTAATGAAGGCACTCAATAAAGAAACTCAATGTTGTTCTGAGGATACTACTGGAAAGACATGCATCCATGCCTAAAGGTTGGTGGCTTCTTTGGTTCACTATTGGGGAAAACAAAGTGTCAAAGTAGCTAGAAAAAGAAAAGAGAAAAAAAATGAGAGAAAAACACAAAGAAAAGATAAAAAAAATGTGTTCTATAGAGAAATTATAATTCACTCCTCCCTTGGACAAAACACCAAGTGATCATATGCCTTGCTATCATGGTGCTCTTCTGGTTGTCCATTAATGGATGAAACAATGCAATGTCATTAATCAAAGGAATGGACTTGGTATTGATTTTGGAGCAACAGGCTAATGACACATTAATCATGCCCTACACTTAGGATTCATTATGCCCTGAGTTAGTTACCTCATGTCCTGATCTCTACAATCCCTTCTACAATTCACCTCATCTCGCCGTTCATGAATTTTTTCCTCATGTCTTGTGTAGCATTGAATTCATACCTCATCACGGTGGTATCTACATGTGTGTGTTTTGTTGCATCAATGTAGATTACATTGAACCCTTCTAGTGCCTATGGACATTGTAAGGTGTGGTTACACAAGGGCATTATAGGTTAGAACCTGCTTTGGGGAGGACCCACTTGTGTGACTTTTGTAATTTGTACTTGTTGCACACCACCACATCATTTTATACCCTTTGGGTACTTCATTGCTAAATCTAATCTTTCCTTTGTCATCATTTTATCAAACATTCCTCAAAACCATTACATGTCCTTTTATGTGTCACCTAAACAAATCAAGTTCGACATTAAACTTTTAGGGCAACTTCCTTGAAAAAATTTCTAACTCTAAAATCACACTAAGCAAAGAATTCAATATTTATTAAAGGCAATGAGTAAGATATAAAATAATTGAACTTATTTCAATAACCTTACTAACAATTCATCTTTGTGTGATTATATATTGCCCCTAAAAGAGGACAATAAGGAGGACCTTCTCAAGGTGCAACTAAACACCCAGGGGAAGGCAAAGGCCAAGTACCTCATGCAAAACATGCAAATCAGGAGTCACAATCATTCAACATCCATCAGGGAACTCCTATCACTACATAATCTAGCCAAGCAACAGGTGGAGAGGTTAGGGCCCAATCCTATGAAGAGGAACAATGACTATTTGTAGCATGGCATGTCAAGGCCAATCAAGTNGGGCCCTAACCTCTCCACCTGTTGCTTGGCTAGATTATGTAGTGATAGGAGTTCCCTGATGGATGTTGAATGATTGTGACTCCTGATTTGCATGTTTTGCATGAGGTACTTGGCCTTTGCCTTCCCCTGGGTGTTTAGTTGCACCTTGAGAAGGTCCTCCTTATTGTCCTCTTTTAGGGGCAATATATAATCACACAAAGATGNACCCTTGATATCGGACCCTTGTTAATAGGTGCTGATATCAGACCCTTGATATTTGATGAGTCTCGATATCTGATGAGTCCTGATATCAGGCCCTCAATATCGGACCCTTGATATCGGGCACGCAATATCGCGACCTAGCTAGCAATATTGAATACGCGATATCGTGGTTCCTATGTGAGTCTATAAATACACAATTGGGCGCATGGGAAAGTCATAGGAAAGGTTAGTATTAGAGTATGATCTTTTTGTCAGTTTTCAATTCCTCTCAACCCTTTCCGCAGTGCATGCTTGCAATGTGATAATTGTAATTGTACAGAACCTTTATTCAAGTGTGATGTACTTGGACATGCACATGACCAACAATAAAGATTGAGATTACTTCATCATTGCAGCATTCAATTAGTTTTAATTGGTATTTATTACTTTCTTACCTAATATCTCTTTTCCTTCCTCTCATATCCCTATTATTAAATGCAAAATGAGTACGACTTAATCACGAGCATTTAAGTGTGACTACTTGGTATCCCAGTAGCATAACTAGGACATGCACTTGGTAATCCTATTAGTAGTACATGAGGTCCAAAATGTGTACGGATGATTAAGGATAGCTGCTCATTGCACTTAGGCTAGCTTAGATTCTCTTCTCTCATCCGCTATTAGCTTAAACAAGTTATTTTCTATTACCTCTAGGAGTAGCACTAGTTAGGACCACATCATACACCCCACTCTAGACTAAACAGTATGTGACAAAGAAAATACTAGTCTAGGTGGGAAGACAGTGAACTGTGATCAACGTGTAACTATCTAGATACCACAACTAGCCCGTCTGTGGAGTTAGACCAGATCATGTGTGAATGCTTGTATTCATATGGTTGAGTGTAGGTGTACCTCACCACTCATCAACCACCATCAAGAAAAACTTGAAGATTTTCTTATGAATAAATTTAAAGACCTACCAATTTTATACCTTCTAGTTTATGTCTAATGTTTTGTCATGTTGTAAATCACTCGAATAAATGATGTAACACAATAATGAAGTCATAATAATTAGTATGATAGTCAGTTAGCTAGTTGAGTTGCCTCTGTAGCTTTGTAACAAGCTCTATCTCATTTTTGTTTAACTTAAGGATTAATTTTTAATTAGTTATGGGGCTATGAAAAACATTTGATAAGTTAGGTGTGACATTGTACATATTAAATGCTTTCATATGATATCATAGATGCAATGTATTTTGGGTAGTTAATGCCTATAAATGCCATCCACCTAATATATTACATGCATCATTTTGATTCCATAGTAGTAGAGATCTTGTAGTTTGCTTTTGCAAAAGTTATAAACAATTAGTGAGTACCCACAACATGAACTTGAGTTAATTGAATAGTCTTATGCTAGTGATATTGTACCTAGACATACTTCATGATGGTCGTATGATCAAAGTTAATTTGCCCTCATTATAATAATTTGACTTAGTTTAATATATTCTTATTAGTACTTTACTTATACTATTATTTAATTTCATGTAGTTAGTCAATGTATTAATTTTGAAATGTACATTACATATGTAAAATGAATGTAGCCAATTCCAAGCATGAATAGGTTATTGTTTAGTAATCCTAGCCATGTGTTATGTGGTATACCTAGGAGTAAGTGCTTCATAATTCCTATTTCTCCTTGAACCTTGTTCTTTTAAGCTTAAAATATCTTTAACTTCTATATTACTAGCTTCATGATTATATAACTTATTAAATAGTCATTACCCAAGATTGTTTCTAGCCACTTTCGCTCCTTCCCATCTTAGTCACTCTTTGTTGAAGACTTAGTTTCACATCCAAGTCCTAGTTTTGATAAGAAAATATCTTTGAATACTTTCAATATCATAGTTTCACCCTACATTATGGAATGATAGTTCTAGTGATATTTGTATATATTGATTGAAACTTTCTCTACCTATGTTTTGACACTATAGTGAATCATACAATGGACACATAAACAATGGCTACCCTATGCCCTTAGGATTACCCTACTAAAATAAAATGGAACTCTCTTCTTCTTTGATAAGAACACAACCATGAATGAGGTCTTTTCACTTAAACCTTAGTCTTTTAGTGATCAGCTGAAGCTTCTAGAAAAGTAGATCCTTGGCCTTGAAAATGATCATAACAATGCTTATTGCTATTTATGATCCACACTGGTCTAGGTGTGTGTGCCAAGGTTCTTAGTAAAATTCTAAAACAAGGAGGTTTTTTTAAAAAACCTTTGGCTCTAAATTTGATGAGGTTATTATCTTTGATAATTCCATTACCAACAATACTTACCTCATCAATGCATGGATGTGCATGTACTTACCACTCTCCATTGACCTACACAATGAAGTCATCTTGACAAGTTCACATGATGATATCCAACAATCCATTAAATTTAAGAACTTGTCTAACTAGTGTTATATCTATACAAAGAATGGATACATTGTCAAAAATTATCCAAAAGTAGCAACTTGCCAATTCCTTAAATCACATGCTCTTATTACTTATTTACCATCAGCTCACACAGTTTCAATGACATTTGCAACCTCCTCCTAGGCTATGATGGCAAGTACTATGAAAGTTCTCACCCTAGCTCAACATCCTCATTTAAACACAAGTTCTAGTTTTATCTTGTGATCCCTCAATTCTCCCATTCCTTGCTCCCCTCTCTAATCCAATTTTCAACTTCCTCATCATCACCATCCCTTCTTGTTAATTGCTTCCTCACACACTCACATCCATTATCTCTTGCATACCAATTTGGTCTTCTAATTCCCATTACAAATTTTCTTGACTACCCCCTCCACCACCTCCATTACTGCACCAAAATCTTGTTCGTCACCACCTCAATAAAGATCCTCTAGAAATGTTAATGCTATGGAGGTTAATTCTTGGGACCTTGAAAAAAATAATCATATAATTTCTTGGTGGAACAAGTGCTTGGCACTAACCATGCTTCCTTAAGCTACCACTTTGACATTATTGGATAATTTGTAGACTTGTCTCACACTAAGGTCACCCACAGTGAAGCTCTACTAGTAACTTAGAAAACATTTGGCTCAAGAAAACCTTATGTAGGTGCTACAACAATAACAAGCACCTATCATCCCACATCCCAATTAATAAATATCACTTCATTGAATGTTGGTGGCCTTAATGGCCTCATACATTTATGTAAGATACTTACATTTATTATGACAAGCCTAGTTGATATCCTTTGTATTTAGAAGATAAAATGGAGGGATCTCCATGCATTTGATGACCCTAGTCTCTCACTACTAGGACCTTGATTGATGCATGTTTGGGTCTTGTTCTTTATTGACATACTTTAGTGAACATCATTGACATTCAACTAGGCAACACATGCATCTTAGCCACTTTTAGAAACTTTTAATTGATTATGAGAATTTTTTTTATCACTAAAGAAGATAGATCAACATTTAGAGTAGAGCTTTCATAGCATACAAGGTATGTAACCCATATCTTTCTTTTCAGGGACTTACATTTTTTTTTTACCAATTCTATATAGTGCTACTTTGGCCAAATTTCTCATGGGGAACATCATCTGAACAAGTACCTTCAAGACACTCTCAAGCTTATTGAACTTCCTTAATGGCTAATTTACATGATAACACCTCTAGGAAAACATTCAGATATGTGCCTTACAACTGAAAAAATGCTAGGTCAACTTATCTCTTTGCTCTTCCTTTTCTTCTTCCTACATTGTGGCTTATGGAGCTTTGTTGAGCATTACCCCATGAACATTCACTAATTTGGCAAGTCCAAATTCCACTTTGAAAATTACTCGCTTGCTCTTTTCCACTCGTAGTTCCTCATAATAGACTTTTGGTTTGATATTGATGTCGCCCATCTTTCCCTCACCACCCACCTTATCCATTTGCATCATCTCCTCTTCTCCTACCATTGGCATCTACATATTGCTTTACTTCACATCCTCTCCTATGTTCATATCCAACTTGATCACATTAGTAACACCAATCCTTTGAATCTAGAATATCACATTCTTCAATAATAGTTATTCTCATTGGTTTAAATCAAGGAGATGTACTAGAAACAATGTTCAAGGATGAGCTGACTATCACATGGAGACTATAATATCAAATTTTTCCATTATCAAGCCACCTACTGAAAGCACAAGAAAGACACTCTCTTGTTCATAGGTAATCATCAACAAAACCTCTTGCTATGTGCCTAGTATTTTATAGAGCTTTCTACAGGTCATCTTTGTGACATCTCCTATTTTTCCATCATCCTTCAAAATCACTCTTGCATCCCTGGCTTACAATAATAGGATCATCCTCTTTCTCTTGTAACTTAAGGATGTCATTACCAAATCCTTAACTAATAAGGCTTCATGTCCTAATTACTAGAAAAATGAAATCTTTGACTTTCTATGATCTCGTGCTAATTCATTTCTCACCAAGATATTTGTAGAATTCCTGCACTTTAAAACATTTTCCCAATCTTAGAATTCCACATTCATCACCCTAATCCCTAAAATTAGTATGGCTATATCTCAATCATAATGCCATGTCATTAGCCTATGCTTCATCCTTTACTAATTTAATGTGAAACTTCTTGCTAATTACCTCTTACTCCTGCTTCCACATATTATTAGTCAAACCCAAGCTAGCTTCCTATAACATTGTTATATTACTGATGATATGACCACAATACATAAGAATCTTTACTAGGAGAAGTTCATAGACATCCATCTAATCATTAAAAAACTTGATATCTTCAAGGCTTATGATAGTGTCTTCTAGAAAGCTATCTTAATGACTATGTAATTGATGAGTGGCGAGGTACCCCTACACTCAACCATACAAATATGAGCGTTACACACACGAACTAGTCAAACTCCATAGAGTAAGTGCCTACACGCCTTATGGAACACTCAAGGTTAATCATTCATTGTCTTCCTAGACTTACTTGTATTTGTCACAGTGTATGGTTAAGTAAGTCTGAGGTATGTGATTTTTATAGCTTTTCTATTTTATCTCCTATGCTAATGAGGTGAAGGGTTGAAGAGACTAATTAACTAACTTTAACTAAATAAATAAGCCTTAATTAACCTAGCATCAGCATCCGTTCCCACTTACCGTTCACACCCTGAACCAATGCAACCTTGGTTACCAAATGCTAATCGTTGCTGGGATCACCAAGCATAACGCATGTGCTCGAAGTTGTCGTACTGTGCACTTAACTAGGGGAGAAGGGTTGAGAGAGAATTAATGAATAATAAATAATTTAAATGATAAAAAATAAATAACAGTAATTAAAATCCTAATTAGCCTATCCCATGCACTACAAGGTTTATCCAAGAAGTTCATCTTTATTTCCGTACACAAACTTGTGTTCAGGTACAATATTTGCTCGAATAAAGATTCATTCACTTTGGAGCTCCTACTACGGGAACATGGAAAATATTCTATCTCTAGAGAGGTAAAATTGCCAAATTTTAGCTACGGTCTAGGCCTAGAATGAGAAACAAGGGAGAGCCGCCTCTTATTTATAGACTTGGCGGTGCACCGCGATATCGTGGGGGACGATGCGATATCGCGTATGCAATATCACGTGGGATACAATATCACAGCCCATGCGATATCATGTCCCATCATACTCCCATGACTAAATGAAAATTCATCCTCAAGTTCCTTACAAAAGATTGGGTCGATATGAGATTATTGACTCAAATGGAACTAATGGTGAATGGGACGACATGTGAACGGATCATCATTACAAGACAAGACAAAACTGGTGTTCATTACAACAAGATTGAACACCTTATTACATTTGACATCATGCCTTATTTGGCAATTGAGAAAGAGAGAGAGAGAGAGAAAGAAGTTTTGTTGCTACCAATGCTAAGATTGCGCCTTTTGTTATCCATCCATAAGTGTGCCATCGATCTTGCTCCTTGCATAGCTGCTTCAGCACCGCTCCATTCCAAGCGTTCTCTCCAGATCCAATCCGTTGTTGTATGATTGCCATCTACACACACAACATAGTCTTATATTAGCAAGGGTAAATGAATCTTCAATGCAGTTGATACCTTGCTTCGGTGAAAGGTCCATTGGCTAGGTTCTGCTATGGTTGATTGCAAGTCTGGAGATATAATATTAATGACTACCAAAGGTGTAGGGGTTAGGAGAAAATCAAAAAAATTGGGCCACGTACCCCTATGACTAATCGTGAACCTCCGGTAGTGAGAGAATGGAAAACGAAAAGGAACAAGAAAGATGAAGAAAAAGAGACAACTATAACGTCGATGAAATGTATGTGAAGATGGAAATGAACAAAATTGAGTGGATTGCAAAAATGTTAAAGGAAAGAATTTAACTGGTGCACCAAATAGGAATGTTAGTGGGTCCTCCCCAAAGCAGGCTTATGCCATTAATGCCCTGACAAACCCACATTCAAAGAGTCTATAGGCTCTGGGAATGTCATTTGAAACAAGATTTAAAGTCTTAACCGCAAGAATTTACCAAAAAGAAAACAATGCGTCAACCAAAATATACACTAATGATACAACCAACAATGAGGTGAACAATGGAGAGAAGGATGGAGAGAAGAGAATGGAATGGAATCTCAAGAACAAGGTAGTGTACAGCCCCTTGTGGAGTTCATGGTTAATGCGACTTAGTAGATCCCATTCCAAGTCTGGCCTCAAAAAAACCACATCCAGTGACTTCGCATTAATACATTTGGCTGACCCATCCTCTTGAAGTAACAAGAATGCCTTCCCAAAGAGTCACCACCATTTCGATGAAACAAAAGAGGAGAAGAATGGGAAGAAAGAAGGGCCTTAGTTAGAGGAAACATTCTTATTTTGAGTTCCATAACCAGTGCTTGTGGCCCAAGGAATTATTTTTTCTAAGGGGTGTGCTTTGAATTCTCACAGTTTTTTTTTGTTTTATATATTTATGCGTGAGAACCACACCATGCAAAGACTTTTTTATTTTTATTTGCTCAGCCTCCCGATAATTAAGTAACGTCGAAACGGTAAGAAAACTCAAGAAGAAAACACCCAAGCACCCAAGAGAATGGCCAACACCAATGCATCAAGTTCCCTTGAAGCCACACCCTTTTCAATCCTTGAGTCCTTCCTTAGTTTGAGAAATGCCCAGTCACCGATTCGTTGATAGTTCTTATTATTGAAAAAGGATTGTACATTTCCAAGCCAAGAGAGACCATAGAACTAGTGGATGAATGGATGAAGTGGACTCATTGCCTGTCATATTAAAAGAACCATACCTTAGTATCAACATCATGACTTAAAGGTAAAAACCAAACATTAGCAATCAATAGAAAAATAGTTCATACCATCATGAAGAGCACTTATTGGTGACAAACTTAATAAGATGGATAACACACACACACACATAAAGAAATGAAAAAGTATAAACAATGTTTTAAAATAAAAAAACACAAGAAAAGTTAAAGAAATTTGTAAAACAAAAATGTGCAAAACAAAAAACGTGCAAAATAAAAATGTGTAAAACAAAAATGTGTAAAATAAAAATGTGTAAAACAAAAAACTAAAAAGAACTGAGGGCCTTGAATGATTAGCATAGGTGGCCATCTCCCCCATGACTAAATGGAAAGTGAGAGATCCAAAATAATGAATGTCTATTTAAATTTCTTAAAAGTGTCCAACTTTTCCCAATTGATGTTCTTAGATTAAGGGGTGGAAGTCGGCGACGCTCATATTCCAATGTATCTATGCCTTCGTTGTGGCCATGAGCTATTCCCCCAGTTCGTTCCATGCATGTTGGTCGGTTGCTCTTTCGATCAGCTATCAACCACTATGTGTTCTCTTGTTGAGTGGTTGCTACATACAAGCACCTTTGTATCTGATTTTCTTGGGCACACCAGTTGCATGCAGGAGATGCAAAGCATTCCTCCATGTCATCACCCTCTGAGTCACTGTATGTGATGCATGGAACTTTCCTCTTCTCGATCTTTCCATAAATGTTTAACTCAGATATTTCTAAGGAAAGATCGTGGATCCCTAGGCATGTGTCTATTGTACTTAGCCATGCCCTTCCCATTATAATTGAGATGTCCCTTTTGTTACTGTTGACTTCTATCACCAGGAAATTAGCTGAGTATGACCAACCACACATAGTGGTAACAATGTCCTCCACTAATCCCAAGGGAATGGTGATGGACTGGTCTGCCATCTCTAGTTGAATATTGCTCTTCTTAAGTTGGGGCAAGTTCCAGGCTTGATACATTTCATGTGAGATTAAGTTGACTCCGGAACCTGAGTCAAGAAGAGCCTTGTGTGGTTTGTTCTCGGTGACTTGGAGGTAGATTAAGAAACTTCCAGGGTTAGATAGTTTCCTGGGAAGGTGGCCTACCTTGATCCAGTCGATTACGGTATGTGTTAACATAACGGTATGCGTTGAGCTCTGTTGTTGGTTTAAAGGGAGCTTCGAAGCCTTATGTGTTGGAGGAATGTACATAGACTCAACCGCTTGTGGTTGTGAGAGCTTGTTTGGGCTTTTGGTTCTAAAGAAAGGTCTTTTCTTCTTGCAGTTGTCAGAACCAACAGCGGGTTGAAGGTTTACAGCTCTCATAGCATTACGTTGCTATGGTTAAGTGGGGAGTTCCCCTTGCATTTTTGGAGCGAGAGGTAGTGGAACTACCGGCGTAAGAGTGGCGAATGGATTCAAAGAATGGTACATGTGTGGAGTGTCTCCCATAGGAGAAGGAGTCCTAAAATACTCTTGAACCTAGTAGTGACATTGTGGAGTTGTGTGACCCATTGAGTCACTTGGAGAAACCAGCTGCTACATGTAATATCCACACGGGTCAGGTTTTCGGTAAGGGTATTGTTGCTTAGGCGATGGCATCCCCCATGATTATGGGTGTTGCCATTGTTGATGTTGCCCGATGGATTGTGGTGGAGTTCCACTTGGATAGTACGTCAACGGTTGGTGGAACTGTCTTGGGTTACCTTGGGGATAAGGTAACCTCTGGAGTGCCTGCTGTCTATTAAGTCTCGAGTTGAGTGCATACACCCCAGACTCTTGTAGATGTGAGATTATGAGGCAACATCCCTTAGGATGGTCATATTGGCAGATCTCACATCCACTGTTATTGTCTATATCCTAATCCACAACCTCATTGGCCATATTCATTTTTCCCTTACCCTTGTCACGTGCATGGCCTGAATCTCTCCACTTTTTCTTGTCTCTGTCACTACTTCATTCCTCCTTAGACTCTTCTACAATTTTTAGGATAGTTTCAATTTTACTATCTAAGGAGCTCCATATTTCATCTACCTTAGCCAATACTTCTGTTGTTAGCTTTTGAAGCAGTTAGGTTTTTCTGTTCACCAACTCCTCGAGTGGTGACTCATCCTCTTCATCGCAAAATCTCATTCCCTTTTTTCGAAGGGAAGGATCACGATTATATTCTTGCATGCTCTCTCTTTTCCATAGCTCCCCTTCTTCNTCATCCTCTTCATCGTAAAATCTCATTCCCTTTTTTTGAAGGGAAGGATCACAATTATATTCTTGCATGCTCTCTCTTTTCCATAGCTCCCCTTCTTCTTTGGCTACTTGCTCCAACAATCGATGAATTTCATGGGACCTAAGTTCAGATAGTCTTCCTTGGGCATATGTCCCAAGGGTTCTCCTAATTTCGTACCTTAGCCCATTTACGAGGTGGCGTAGTTGATCCCATTGTGCATAACCATGGCTCGGGCAACGATGTAGAAATGCATAGTATCAGCCCATGGTAGCATCCAAGGGTTTATGAGTTCCTTGCTTCCATCCTTGGATCTGCTTACGCAAGTTAGACACTCTAGAGTATGTTTTGTATTTATCGTTGAACAACTCTAGCATCGTACTCCATCTCCTAATGGTTTCTGATTCTAAGGACCAATACCAACTCTCTACTTCCTTGATGAGTGTCCTAGGAAACAACTTTAATTTCTGCCACTCATTTTCAATATTTTTCAAGGCACAAGAATCATGGAATGCCTATAAATGATTTTGCATATCAGCATTATATCCCCCCTCAAATCGTGGGATGTTATTCATGTCTAAGCGCTTAATATAAGCATCTTTTTGGTGCCTTGTGGGTATTCTAACTACCTCCATGATATCTAGCATACTTCAGGTGGCAAGTAGGGGTTTTTCATGATCATCTCTTTCATGATTTCGATGATGCCTACGTTGTTCCCTACTTTCCCTTCTTTCATGCCTAGACTCTCTAGACTACCCTCATCCTCGCTCTCGACTCTCTCATCGAGGTCTCTCATTTTGCTTACCCTTATCCTCATCGTTATGCTCTTGGTGGCTACGTCCTGATGTGGAAGGATAGGATGAATGATGAGATGAAGGGGAAGAAGAAGGAGAATCATTGCCATGACTATGTTTCTTACCTTCTCTTCTGTGGCTTCGGTCCCGATCGTGATGACAATCTGAATACCCGTCCTTGTCATGTGTTTTTGTTCCCTCAGTGAACAGTTGGTGTTCATGGGTATTAGAACTAGGGTTATGGATTTTGGAGCATAAGTTTTGATACCCCACCTACTCACCATTGTTAGGAGGGGGAACATCTTTCGATAGAAAACCTGTTATAATGGGTTCACCATCTCTGATCTCACATAGCACGTGCGGGACCCCTTTGCCCTTCAACAATGTATGGTGGCTCTCCTTCCACAAGTCCCTTAAATGTTGTGCTTCTGTGGGATCGTAATCCCTTGTATCGAAATATCCTACAACGTATTCAACGTATAGCTGTGTCATGCCAATCTGTGCCAGAGCACGGAGGAGCATGTTGGGGATTGCACGATCTGGAGGTAACATAATGTTACCTTGCAAATCTCACCAATGTAGTTGTTCATCCTGATGGAGGATAAAAGTAAAATTGGGTATGTACTCATCGGGATGAGTATATACTACCTGATACTATTGAGGAATTGACGGTTGGTTACGTGTTTTAGATTGTCGACTGTTTCTTGTATGATCCCTAGGTGGTGAAGTGCTCTTGTGAGAAGAAGAAGAAGACATTGTGTCTTATTCGGTGTGCTAATTACCGTATTTTAATTTTTCATTTAATTAACCCTAAGGGTTCATTTAAGATCCCAACAATGTGAGTGATTTCCTATGTTCTACTTAGCGCACAAACACTTAGTCCCCGGCAACGATGCCAATGATGAGTGGCGAGGTACCCCTACACTCAACCATACGAATACGAGTGTTACACGTGTGATCCAGTCAAACTCTGCAGACTAAGTGCCTACATGCCTTACGGAACACTTAAGGTTAATCGTTCGTTGTCTTCCCAGACTTACTTATATTTGTCACAGTGTATGGTTAAGTTTGAGGTATGTGATTTTTATAGCTTTTCTGTTTTCTCTCCTATGCTAATGAGGTGAAGGGTTGAAGAGACTAATCAACTAACTTTAACTAACTAACTAAGCCTTAATTAACCTAGCATCAGCATCCGTTCCCACTTACCGTTCACACCCTGAACCAATGCAACCTTGGTTACCAAACGCTAATCATTGATGGGATCACCAAGCGTAACGCACGTGCTCGAAGCGATCGTACTATGCACTTAACTATGGGAGAAGGGTTGAGAGAGAATTAATGACTAATAAATCATTTAAATGATAAAAAATAAATAACAGTAATTAAAATCCTAATTAGCCTATCCCATGCACTACAAGGTTTATCCAAGAAGTTCATCTTTATTGCCGTACACAAACTTGTGTTCAGGTATAATATTTGCTCGAATAAAGATCCGTTCACTTTGGAGCTCCTACTACGGGCACATGGAAAATATTCTATCTCTGGAGAGGTAAAACTACCAGAGTTTCGCTACGGTCTAGGCCAAGAATGAGAAACAAGGGAGAACTGCCTCTTATTTATAGACTTGGCGGTGCACCGCGATATCGCGTATGCAATATCGCAAGGGACGACGCGATATCGCATAAGCAATATCGTTGCCCATGTGATATCACATCCCATCAGTAATGCTTTAGATTCAATTAATAGAGGCTTGAATGAATCACATTCATTCTCTACACCATAGGATATGTGATTTTGATGCATGGATACTAGATCAAATGATCTTAATCATCTTATAAGTTGTGCCAGGGGAATCCTCCATTTTTTTACTTGTTTACAATTATTTTAAAATTGCTTGACGAATGCTTGGTCCATGTTAACTTGGTGAATACTCTTCCTTAGTCAGGTAACATTCAAAAGTATGTTGATAATACCATGCTTATTGTTAGTGCCATGATGAAAAATGCCTTGAGTCTCAATAAGAATCTTACTCTACTCTCTTCTATTACTAGCCTTTAATCAATTAGATAAAGTCTACAATTTATAATGTTAGATATCCTTGATGACATTTTCCTTGCATTCTTCACACCATTGGTGAGGTCTTCAAACCTTCACTAGATATGTACCTTGACATCTCAGTTTTCATCTCTCACACCAATAATTGCTACTATGACTCTACCATGATCACCATCTAAGAACACTTATTTGATTGGAATGGTTTGCATCTATCCTCTGTTGATCATTTCCTTCTAGTGCGGATGGTCCTCCAAGTGATCTTGCTATGCAGGGCCACCACCACCTCTTCTTCTAATACCATCATGTCCAACATTAATAGAATCTTTCAATGTTTCATCTATTTTAGTTTAGATACTAATGCAAAGCTTCATCTTATTTCCTAGGAGCACATGGCCTATCCTACATTTTCTAAAGGATTGGTATCATCCCTTTTACCCATGTGGTTATGTGTAGGCTTTTCAATCTTATCATTGCCAACTTGGAGCCTCATTCTCACAACCAAATACCATTCCCTATGAAACCATCATACCATGCATGCATCATGATCATTTACTCAACTTAATCTCAACACACTATACTACTTCAAATCTTTTCCATGGAATCATCTACCTTCATAGATGTCCTTTGTTGATTGTCAATGATAAGCACATGTGTAACATGTATGATCAACATGCTTATAATTGGATCCATAGTAATTATAGTACTAACTTTGCAATCCTCTAGGCAACTATTTCCATTTTTGAATCAATCCAATCCATCCCTTCAAGTTACCATCCTTGTACTACAACTTCCTTTAATGTTGCATTCATGGTAAATATAACACACCATACTTGAAGGACATCATGCTTAGCGATTTTTGGTTCTTAGTACCCTTGAATTCTCCCCTAATGATTGCATTAATTCCATGGCATGGTACTCATTATTCATTTCAACATGTAACACCAACCTAGTGCATGTATGGAACATCTTGGTTATGTCGTGCATTCAAATTTTTGTGACTCACTTTCCAAGATGCTATTCTTACCTAGGCTAACCTCCACCATTTAAGATTCTATGGCCTTGGCCAATGCACACTATGCAAAGTGGTCAATGAAAATACATTGCATCTTTTTGAAAGCTACAAGTTCATCATGGTGCTTTGTATAGTCCTACAAGATCTTAACCACATCTCTCAAGATCTTATTATCACCCTTGGACATGATCCTTTGCTAGATGGTTTCTATGTTGCTACTTGAAGGGTGATTGTTGATTGGGAAATATGATGATAGTGAAACAAGCTATTATTTACAAAATCCCCTAGTCTCTCACTCTTGCATCTTACACATAACATCTATGCTACCACCTCTTGCCTAAGCACAAAGCTCACTAATCCACTTATTTACCCAAACACTCACCCAACCATAATGAGTATGTAGTTTATTTGCTATGAGCCTACTAATGCTATTAACATTTATGCTTTTGTGGCCTAATCGACCTTCACTACTAATGGTTGGCAAACTTTCTTTGATTTTTCACTACTTTGACAAGCTCTTGCAAATGGGATGCCTCTATGTAAGCACAAGGGTCTCCTTGATGTGCTTGCTTGGGAACAAGATATTTTTGACATGGACATTCCTCCATTAGACTAAGAGTAGGTGCTCAAACCTATTGTGTTACCTACTGTGCATAAGCATCTAGAAGCACTATCACCCTGATAATATCATTCCCTGAGAAGGCTCTTCGAAGAGACATATTGCTTAAGCTGGTCCTTTTAATGACTAGAATGTGGAAGTAGGTTCCAAATACATGCCATCTTCGATGCCTACATTATCGTAAGGCCTTACCTCCTCCCACCACTTAGAAATGCCTAACCCACCTTTATAACAGCCTCCTTTAACACTTCCTAGGCCCCTTCCCATGATTCGACCTTGAATGCCCTATTTGCACATTTATAGGATGTTGCTTGTGCATTCATAACTAGTCTACGTCATCCACCTCACAAACATGCATCACCAAACCACAATGATGATCAAAATCCATACCCACCTACCCCATCTATCCTCTAAATATCAATAAATTTTCAGTTTCATCAATTTCAAGGTACGCAATCATTATTATTGATGATCATGCCATCCCTCCTTCCCTCTCAAAATCCATATTCACCCAGTTCACCCACCCCATCTATCCTGTAAATATCAATAATCCATATTCACTCAGCCCATCTATCCTGTAAATATCAATAAATTCTCAGCTTCACTCTGATCAATCAATTTCAGGGTACGCTTAACAAGATTTCTTGTTCGCCAAGCCACCGTGAAATTCGGACACCAAGCCAGTCAAAACTTCCTCGACACAAATTCTATCCCCCAATGAGGATGCTCTTCTGCAATCTACAAATACCAACATTTGCTGTAGACAAAGAAATCAGAGATGTGCTGTGAGCAGCTGCGATAGATTCACTGTCACAATGTGCTGGCCATGGGTGGGCAAAGTAATTGCATCTTGGCGAAGGAAAAGCAGAGTGAAGAATGAAAGCAGACGCAGACTGGTTGTTCAGGTGAGGGTGGGTTCCATCCTTCTATCTTCAAAGACACTGCCTCTGGTGGATCAGTCTGTCTGTTTTCTCCACACAAACAACTGGGGCTCATTCTGAGATCATTTCTCAAACATGGTTGGTTTTAGGATTTTGGATGCTCTGTAAGATTTTTAATCGAATCTGGGTTATTCATCATGGGTTCCTCTAGCTGTCATATTCTGTTATAGTTTTTGACGATTCTGCTGTTGCTTTTGATCCGAGTTAGGCATGTATATTCAATATTCATGAGGATATTGAACCTCCTGTGGATCTGTCTGGCTTTGCCCTTATGAAATGCAATTTTTTCCAGAGAATGTACTGGTGCAGCCACGTTTAGCTTTTGCTTCGCAGAGTTGTTCAGAGATCAGACTTTTCTATTTTAAATTCACTATCAACAGAAACGTTTTGTTTTTTTCCCTGTTGTCTTTGCAATTACGCGGACATTTATCGGCAAGGGTTTTAAGATTCCCTGCTTTGGTCTCTGTATAGGCATACGTTTGGATTCCTGAATTTGTTGTTGTTTTTTTTAAATTCCTATTACGTGTTCACTGTAAGCAGAACGGTGCACTAAATGAACTTTTGTGCTAAATCTACAGCTAAATAACCACTGAATGACTATATATCCCTCATAACTCGCAATCTGCAAGCCCACAGACCACAGTATTTCTTTCAGAACCAAAAACGCAGAGAATGTTTCACTATTTTACTTGAGTTTCAGGAGGCTTACTTGAGTTTTGTACGGATGATATTTACAGGGGAAGGAACCAGGGCCAACTATCCATGAAATGTGAAACACTGTATGTCACAAATTAGGGCAACAACAAAACAGCGCAGCCCAAATATCGGTCAAAGTCTAAGATCTAATTGATGAGAAGAAATCGGCAATTTTCAGTCAAAGTCTAAAGCGTAAGTCGGTAAAATAAGTTTGAACAAAGATAGTGGACTGTATAACACCTTTTGAATCAAAAGACATGTATGACCTTGACCTCTGGAACCCATAACCCCTTCAAGACTCCATTAGTCATACTGTCAAATTTTAGAGACCAAAAAACAATATAGCCGAATCGTTTAGACTTTGAAGAGATTAAATTAATCAAACTCAGTTGCAAGGAAAATGAGGTATTTTGTTTAAATAAGCAAATTGAAAGCAGGAACTCAAAACTAATGACTTAATCATGTGCGCTTCCTCCTCCGAAGAAATAGTCGTGTCAGAGGATCCCACTTAAATCATTTCAGCATCACACAGGAGTCAAAGCCGTTTCCGGGCCGTCATTATTTTCTGTATTATTTTCAAAATAGGAAAACTACGTAAACAATACGCAACAGCGGGCCTTACATACTTTGGCGTCTGCTTTTATCCGCTACCACCAAAAGCCGTTTTGCGTAACGTTAACGGATAAGTGCCCTTCTAGGAAATGATGAGGATGAGTTAGTAAGAATTTTGATTTGAATTCAATTTTGGTAGATAGTATGTTTATTATATTTTTTATCCAGTGTATTTGTCTTTAATTAATTAAGGTATAGCTAGGTAGATTAAGCGGCTCTTTTTTAATAAGGCTATTTCATTGTTGCCATACCCAGAAACACAAACACGAATCACGAATCGAATCTATTATTTCCCAAACAAGAGATGAGTGTTCTAATCACTTGGCCTACACCCTTTGGTGTATGGCTTAAGTGGTTAACTCATTGTTTTATTAGGCAAAAGGCATGTGTGGCTTAGGTGGTTAACTCATTGTTTTGTTAGGCAAAAGGCTTTTAGTTTTGGTCATACTTGAGACACTATTATATTCTTCTATAATTCTTTTAATGTATTTGTACACTATATGTCTTAGGGTGTACACTAAGTCAAATTGGGATTTTATCGTTTTCTATTATTATTATTATATCTTATTAACATTGATACATCAATTAAGGCAAGTGGAGCAATTTAACATGATTTTTACTTTTGTCTCACCATCTTGCCGCCCTATGTTATGAATTATAAATGTTAAGACAAAGGTTGATACTATAAAAAATGGAACCCACAAAACATTGATTGATCCATTAAGTTAAGTGAAGAAGTTTAACATGATTTTTTCTCTTGTTTGACTATCTTGCATTCCTCACCTTTAGGATGATTTTTTAAAAAAATTTATTTGTTCTTTTGGGATCTAACAACAAACCTTAGTGTTGCCTAGTAAAATTAGACCTATGACCCACGATTCCTAGGCTAAGACCCTTACCACTAGGCTAATATCTCAAGAACTGAAAATATTAACTATGATATCCTAAATCCTTAAGAATTACTTTAGAGAGTATGTCTTGCTTTGAAATATGCAAGCTATGAGTGGCACAAGATTTCTACTTCTAAAGGCAATAAATCACTTTCACATAATAACATTAAGTAAGGTGTTTCATGTTCACCTTTAACTCATTGAGAAAAGGTTTTTTTTTTTTTTTTTTTTTTTTTTTTTTTTTTTTTTAAANCTTTCCAAAGTTTAGCATTGAGTTCAAGTTCCCAAATAACACATCCATATAATATAGTAGGATAGATAATTTGAAAATTTTATTTTTGATCTTCTAAGCCCAAAGTCTTAAATCCTTGCACTTATTTTTGAAAGTATATAGAGCCTTGAAACCTACTATTTTTTCTTTAATGCACTTTCTCTACATATAATTGTTCATATAAATATGACCTAAATATTTAAAAAATATACTATTTGCACTTTGCTACTTGTAAAATAGAAGTTATAACAAGTATTTCATGTATGATGAAGCGGTTACTCTAATTATTAGAGTGGTTATTATTAGAGCGGTTACTCTAATAATTAGAGTGGTTATTATTGGAGTGATTCTCTAATTATTAGAGCGGTTACTTTAATAATTAAAGTGGTTATTATTGGAGCAGTTACTTTAATTATTAGAGCGATTATTATTGGAGTGGTTACTCTAATAATTAAAGTGGTTGTTATTAGAGTAGTTATTCTAATTATTAGAGTGGTTACTCTAATTATTAGAGTAGTTGCTCCCAAGTCTATAAATACAGTGCCTGGCACACAATTGGAAAGAAGTCTTGTAGCAGTCAAATAGCGAAACTCTTATAGTCTATTTGGGAGTTAGAAAGTAGTTTTCAAGTGCATGCAGCAGGAGGTTGAAGTGTAGAAGGATCTTTATTCAAGCATTGTGTACCTGAGCACACCTTGTGTACGGTAATAAAGACGAGCTCTTTGATTCATCCTTGCAACACTTGAGATTTGTTTTCTTACACATTTATTTTATTTTATTTTCTTATGCATTTATTTTATTTTATGCACTTTACATTTCTGTTATTAGCGTAGCAATTCATTTTGATTAATTAAGCAAATTATTAAAATACACTCAGTACGATTACTTCGAGCATGCATGTAACACTTGGTAACCTAGTAATCACTAGCGTTTGGTAATCCCAGTAGTGTTGCACTGGTTCAAGATGTGTACAGCATGTGAGAACAGATACTGGTGTTAGGATTAGTTAAAGCCTAGTTAATCAGTAGTTAAGTTAAATTAGTTACTTAGTTATCTCTCTCTTTCCCTACTAGTGTAGGACATAAAAACATAAAAGCTATAAAAATCATGTCTTAAGCTTACTTAATCATACAATCATGACATATAGGTAAGCTTGGGAAGACAACGGTCAACCAACCCGTCCTTGTTCCACAAGGGCGCATAAGCACTTAGTCCTTGGAATTTGACCAGATCGTGCATGAAACACTTGTATTCGTATGGTTGAGCGTAGGGGTACCTCGTCGTTCATCATTGGTGCCGTATTCAAGGACTTAGTTATTTGTCTTCTAATTAGAAAATAGGAAATCATTCACATCGTTGGAACAAACCCTTAAGGTTGATTGAGAAAATAATAAACAAGAATACATTGCACACTGAATAGACAAGTATGTCTCCTTCTTTGTATGAAAATGCCTCATCACTTAGGTTTGAAACAGGAAATAGTCAGTGGCGTAATAGCCATGACATTGATCAGCCAATCCCTTAACAAGTTAGAGTGGTATATATTCATCCCAATGAGTATATACAAGACTTCACCTTTATCCTCCATCAAGATGAACAGCTATGTTGGCGAGACTTAGAAGGTAACATAGTGTTGCCTCCCTATCGTTTAGTCCCAAGCATGCTTCTTCATGCTCTCACATGAATTGGCATGTCGCACTTACACGCAGAATACATTGTGCAAAATCATGACTTGAGAGAATAACATCCCACAGAGGCACAACATCAAAGAGACTTGCAATAGGAGAGACATCATAAGTCTTTGAAGGGTAAGTGGTCACAGGATGTCCCACATGTCTTAAGCGAAAATGAGGGTGTGAACCCACCTCAAGTAGTCAGCCACACAACGATGTTCGTCTTCTTGACTTTGGCTAAGGGGTTGTGTATTAGAACCTTCATTCCACTATTCATAACCTAGGTTCTAATACCCATCGGCACAAAGGATCCAAAAAAAGGACATGAACTCATGTTAAAGATGCACATTTTGATCGCAATCATAATCGGGGCCGAGACCGTAGAAGAGAAGGTAGTAGATACCATCATGGTGGCGATTCTCCTTCTTCTTCACCTTCATCATAACCTTCACCCTCTCCTTCAATATCCGGATATGGTCATAAAGAAAGAGACCATGGGGATAAATGAAAGTCATAGACAAAACAACCAGGAAAGGGAATGGGGCACTCTAGAGAGTCACGACATAGAAGAAAGGAGAGTAAGGAACAACATAGGCATCATAGATGCCATGGACGAGACATCATGATGAACCCCTCCTTGCTACTCGAAGTATGTTGGACATAACTGAGGCTGTTAGAATTCCAACAAGGCACCATAAAGATAATATGATCAAGAGATTAGATATGAACAATATCCCACAATTTGAAGGGGGATATAACGCTGATCCTTAGAATCACTTACAAGCATTCCATGATGTGTGTGCCTTACAAAACATAGAGAAGGAATGGCAAAAACTTAAGTTATTTCCACGGACATTAGTTAAAGAAGTAGAAAGCTAGTATTGGTCTTTAGAACCGAAATCCATTCATAGGTGGAGTACTATGTTAGAACTATTTAATGACAAGTACTAAATGTACTCCTGAGTGTCTAACTTGCAAAAGCAATTCCAAGGTTGGAAACAAGGAGGACATGAACCCTTGGATGCTGCCATGGGTCAATACTATGCATTGTTACATCGTTGTCCTGGCCATGGTTATTCACAAAGGGATCAACTACATCATCTCGTGGATGGGCTTAGGCAAAAAAAGGGAATAACCCTTGAGACTTATGCCTAAGGAAGACTATATGAGCTTAGATCCCATCAAATTCAAAGACTATTGAAGCAAGTTGCTAAGAAAGAAGGTGAGCTACAAAAGAGAGAAATGTGGAAGAGTATAATCAAGATCCTTTCCTTCAGAAGAGGGGAGTTAGATTTTGTGAGGATAAAGAAGAGTCACCACTCAAAGAGATGATGAATAGAAAATATTTGCCTATCCAAAAGTTGACATTAGAAGTCTCGGCAAAGGTAGACCAAATATGGGATTCCCTAGACAATAGATTTCAATCTATTCTTAAAATAGTAAAGGAGTCTAGAGAGCAAGGTAGTGAGAAAAGAAAAAAGAAAGAGATTGAATATGCATGTAGCAAGGGTAAGGGAAAAGTTGCCATCATTGAAGAGGTTGTGGATTTGGAAACAGACAATTATAGTGGATGTGAGATATGTCAATATGACCATCCTAAGAGATGATGCCCTATAATCTCACATCTATAGTAGTCTGGGGTGTATGCATTCAACCCATGATTAAACAAAAGGCAAACACCCTAAAGGTTACCTTATCCTCAAGGTAACCCAAGGTAGTTCCACCAACCCTTAATATATTATCCCAGTGGAACTCCACCACAACTGATTGAGCAATATCAATAGTGGCAATGCCCACAATCATGGGGAATGCCACCACCAAAGCAATAGTATCCTTATCGACAACCTAACTCGTATGGGTATTACGTGTAATAGTTAATCTCCCCATATGACTCTACTGGTCACGTCACTCCTCAACCTCACTACCAAGCTTGTGAGTATTATGGGACTCCCTCTTCTAGGGGTGATATCCCATAAGAACATCATCTTTCTCATCTGGCCACATCTCTTCCACCAATGGCTCCACTACAACCTACTATAGCTATGCAAGGTGAAATCCCTACNGCCAATCCATCACTGTCCCATTGGAATTGATGGAAGACATTGTTACCACTATTTGTGGATGGTTGTATGTAGTTGATTTCCTAGTGATTTGGTGAACAACGGTAAGGGGGACTTCCCAATCATAATGGGAAGAGCATGGCTAAGCACCATCGACGCACGCCTAGGAATCTATGATCTTTTCCTAGAAATATCAAAGGAAAATACATTTGGAAAGATGAAGAAGAAGAAAGTTCCATGCATTGCATATAGTAACACAGGGTCTAATTGCATGCAGAGATCATGGTTTGTGCAAATTTTAGCATTGCCTAAATGCAATTAGTGTGCACAAGTGATTAACATACAAAAATGCCTATATGTAGTAGCCACATGATAGGAAGACACCTAGTGGCTGATAGTTTATCAAGAAAGTGGTTCACTCATATGCATGGAACCAACTGAGGGTTTGACTTGTGCTTACATTGATAGCATAGATGCATTAGAGCAAGTCCACCGTCAACTTTCAAGTCTTAAAAATATCAATTGGGGGAAGTTGGAAATCCCTGAGGAATTTAAGCAGGATTCCCTCGAGCTAAAACCATTTCCCACAGGTATGGAATACATGTTCCTTAAAAATAGAAAACTGGTAATTATCAACGCTAAGCTTGCTTCTCAATAGAAAGAAGAACTACTGAAGGTAATAAATAAATGGTTGGAAGCCTTCGCTTGGTCATATCCTGAATTAAATGGAATAGATCCTAGGATATGCCAACATAGAATTTACACTAACCCCTCCATGAAGCCTTGAAGACAACCATAGAGGTAATTGAACCCTAAGTTGAAGCAAGTAGTTAAGGAAGAAATTGAACAGCTTCTCAAGGCTGGGTCCATATACCCCATTGTTGATAGTGAATGGATTAGCCACTTAGTTATTGTGCCTAAAAAGGGAGGCAAATGGTGGGTGCGCATAGCTTTCAGGCTAGTAACTATGGCAACATTCAAAGATCACTTTCCATTGCCATTTGTTGACCAAGTCTTAGACACCATCGCAGGGCATCGTTACTACAGTTTTCTGGATAGATATAGTGGATATAATCAAATACAAATAGCCCTAAAAGATCAAGCCAAGACTACATTCACCAGTCCTTGGGGAATGTTTGCATACAAACAGATGCCATTTGGCTTGTGCAATGCCCCTGCAACATTTCAAAAACTAGTTCTAAACATATTTCAATAATAGATAGGAAATGGTGTAGAAGTCTTTATGGACGATTTCTCCACCTATGGAGCAACCTTTGATAAATTCTTGGACTGGTTAGAGCAAGTGTTAAAAAGATGTGTAAAAACCAATTTGAGGCTCAACTAGCAGAAAAGCCATTTGAAGGTCCAAGAGGACATAGTACTAGGGCACAAAATCTCACACATAGGGATAGAGGTAGACCCTGAGAAAATCAAAGTTATCCAAGGAATTACCCGTCAATCGGAAACTGTCAAAGATATTCAATCATCCTTTGGACATACTCACTACTATAGGAGATTTATTGAGAACTTTTCAAAGGTTGCCAATCATTGGTGGAATTAACAAAAAAGGACATACCTTTTGAGTGGACCAGGGAATGTGAATTAGCTTTCTAAACTCTGAAACAGAAGCTAGTAGAAACACCCATTCTACAAGCTCTTAACTAGTCCAAACCATTTCATATCATGAATGACACATCCAACTATGCTTTAAGAGTTGTACTTACATAGTTAGATGAGTAGAAACGTCCTTATTACATCCATTGTGCAAGTAGAAGTATCACTGGTGCACAACTTAACTACACTACCACAAAGAAAGAATTAATGGTTGTAGTGTTTGCACTAGAAAAGTTTAGACACTATATATTGGGATATAAAGTATATATACATATAGATCACAATGTAATCCAATTCCTCATGAATAAGCCAATGGTATGCCCTCGTATCATATGATGCCTTGTAATCTTAGAAGAGTTCAATTTAATGATGATCAATTACAAGGGCACCGAGAATGTAGTTACTGATCATTTATTTCGGTTGCAATGGTACAACCAAGAGGATGAGTATCTAATTTCTGATCATGTCCTTGATGAATTCCTCTTTGTTGGTATAGTGAATAATCAATCACCCACGGAGGCAAACTGGTATAGTAGCATTCTTACCTATCTCCTCACCCAATAAACACCATAAGAGTTAAACCTTAAGAAGAAACAACAGTTTCTTCAGTGAGCCAAGTACTTTATGGAAATCTATGGGCAACTTGACAAAGTGTGTCCTGATGGCTTGGTTCAATGGTGTGTTCCCGATATAGATCAACTGTGAGTTCTCTAAGATGCTCATGAGGGTCCTTGTGGGGATCATTATGTTGAGAGATGAATGGCCATCAAGATCCTTCTTACAGGATATTATTGGCCTACATTATTTCAAGATGCCCATTGTTTCATCCAATCTTGTAAGCACTATCAACATGATGGGGGAATGACTACTAGAATGGAGGGTCTGCAACAATGGAGTCAACCGTTAGAACCCTTCGACATTTGGGGAATTGACTTTATGGGGTCGATTACACCAATATCTAATGGAAAAGCTTATATTATTTTTGCCATTGATTACCTAACAAAATGGGCCAAAGTAGTTGTTGTTAAAGATTGTACATCATCTACAGCTACATGATTTATTCAACAATAAATCATAAACAGGTTTGGTGTGCCATTTGCACTTATTTTAAACAATGGTACACACTTCACAGGTGCAAATTTTCAGAAATTAAGGCAACACTTAGGGGTTGAGCATAAATTGACTACATCATACCACCCAAAAGCAAATGGTTAAGTAGAAGTCACCAACAGGGAGATTACGAAGATATTGACAAGAACCATTAGTAAGTTTAGGTGAGATTAGAGCACTAAACTAAACAATGCTCTTTGGGCATACTGCTCCACATGGAAACTGCCTATAGGCTACTCTCCCTATGAGTTAGTCTATGGTAAATTACGAATGCTTCCCATTCAAACTGAGCTCCATACACTATCCATGGCATGTGACCTCAACCTTGACTTTGATCTAGCATAGAAACAATGGTTAGTAACTCTTAACTTGCTAGATGAAAATCGACTAGCTACCCTATCATCTAATGAATTGCACAAGGCATTCAATAAGCAACATCATGACCTAAGGATTAGGAAAGTTAAATATCAACCGAGAGATAAGGTTCTCTACTAGAATCCCACACATGTGCGACAACGTACTAAATTTCAAATACTCTGGGAAGGACCCTATATTATTTATGCAACTTTTCCTTTAGGGGCCATGATAATATACAAATCTGAAAACAAACAGACAAGAAACTGTTGGTCAATGTGCAACAAACCAAACCTTTCTAGGAGCTTAGGACAATGAGTACACATGCTACCTCTTTTGATGGACAACCCTGCTCACTATTTTAGATCTCCTCCTTCCAACTTAGTCATGGGGGAGATGGCCACCTATGCTAACCATTCTAGGCCCTCAGTTCTTTTTGAATTTTTGTTTTACACATTCTTTCAACTTTTTTTATTTTTTTTATACCATCTGTACTGACCTAAATCATCGGTGTGAGGCTGGAAAGGAAATAGACATTGAAAGATCATCGGGCAGCCACAGCTGACCCTGCCTTCGCTTGAGGGAAAGCTAGAAAATGGAACGAGGACAGAGTGCCTTGGATGGTTTGCACGAAAATCAACTAAGGAATTCCCTAAGCATAAGCTATGGATGGCACTGGGGTTATCATGAACGATATAAACGAGATGTAAACGGAATGCAAAAAGTGACACCAAATGTAAATAGAGTGTACTAAATTATAAATAAAGCATAGACAGAGCTATATTGTAAACAAAGCATAAATAGAACTAAACAATGTAAATGGAAGGCAATGAATTGTATTGTATTATTTAATAAAAAGGTATGCACCGGTCAAAGTGTAACTACACGTGTGGATGGCAAGTCAAGCACTAAGCCCTGGGATGATGTCTGAAGTTATGATGCGATGATGCGATGTGATGAATGTGAGAAATACTTGGATACTAATAGTTAGATGTGTTGAGTACCCAAGGATTGCAGATGCTGTACTTTCTCAGAATTGCCAATCTCTCCAATTGCCCCCCCCCCCTCCGATTTATGTGAATTGACAGGGTATTTATAGGGTTGGGCCAAGCTCCAGCATAGAATTCTAGAATGGAATCAATGACTAAGAGATGAGAGGAAAGTGGATCTGGTGACGTGTGTCCAATGGACAGTTGTGCTTGGGTTGGATGTGTGCTGGCAAGAGTTGGATGTGTGTCGGCAAGCTACATTCTTGACTAGGTACGTCGTTTTTTACAATTTATGGGTTATTCAAGCCCATGAAAGTACATTTAATTTAAACATGAGGGCTTGACATGCCCACACATGTGAATTTATAATGAAATGTACAATAAGAGAAATTCAACCCCTGCTTGCTTGAAACTTCTTTGTCTCTGAGTCTTTCTGAAATTTTCTAGAATGTTCTAGAATTTTCTGGAAGTTGCTGATGTTGAGAATTTTCTACCATTTTCTGAAATTTTTCCTATAACTTTCTGGAAGTTGATGAATAGTGTTCACATGATGAATAGTGTTTTACGCTGTGAATAGTGTTCACGCAATGAATAGTATTTTACATTGTGAATAGTATTTTACGTTGTGAATAGTGTTCACGCGATGAATAGTGTTTACGGTGTGAATAGTGTTTACGCACCTTACGCTATGTAGCATAAGAAAATGTAGCCACAACATAATCAACTGAAAACACTTCATTTAAGGCCCAAATTTTGATTTTCTGGAGGTTGCTGATGTTAAGAATTTTCTGCCATTTTCTAAAATTTTTCTAAATTTTTTTGAAAGTTGATGAATAGTGTTCATGAGATGAATAGTGTTTTACGTTGTGAATAGTGTTCACGCAATGAATAGTATTTATGCATCCTTACACTATGTAGTGTAAGAAAATGTAGCTGTAGCGTAATCAACTGAAAACACTTTATTTAAGGCCCGAATTTTGATTTTTTGGAGGCTGGGAGCTGCTGGGGACCTTGGTGAAGGTCATGGGGGGTCCTTGGGCTTGATTTTAGCCTATTTTGGTTCAGTTTTGGGGCCCCAAACGTTGGTGATGCTGATCCTTACGTTGTGAAGCATAAACACATTGTACTTTAGCCAAAATTGCACTTTTTGACCTTGAAATTGATGATTCTTGACACCGAGACTTGTCGTCGTGATCTGTGGGCCCTAAGGGAACCTTGCTTGCTCCATGGTGGGATGCTTGAAGCCATTTCAGAGGCTCTGAAGTTGTTTGAAAGTGTTGCTAAAATTTTTGTGGTGTTTCACCATTGTTCATATTTTCACTATTTGTTTGATTGCTTGATTTACTNGTGCTTGGATGCTTGTTTCTTGGGTTTTTAACGATTCTAACATTGTTCGAATATCAGGAAGTTGAGTGAATGAAAATAAGTCTTTGCATGGTGTGGTTCTCGCGCAAAAAGAAAAAAACAACAAAAAAGAAAAAAGAAAAAAAGAGAGTGAGAATTCAAAGCACATCACTTAGACATAATAAAGCAATATGGACTATAAGCATTGGTTATGGAACTGGAAAGACATGTTACCCATGCTTGAAGGTTCCCTCTAACTAAGGTTCTTTCACGCTTCCTACTTCTCCATCTCACTCTCCTCAGAATGGTGGTGACTTTTTGTGGAAGCATTCTTGTTACTTCAACTTGATGGATTGGTTAAGTGTGTTGATGCGAGGTCACTAGATGTGGTTTGTTTGAGTCTAGATTTGGAATGAGTTCTACTCAGTCACATTAACCATGAAATACATAAGGGGCTTTACACAACCTTGTTCTTGGAATTTCATTCCATTCTCTCCTCTCCATCTTTCTTCCCATTTTCCATCTCATTGCCAATTTTATCATTAGCCTGTTCTAGGTTAATGCATTGTTTTTCTTTGGTGAATTCTTGTGGATAAGTTTTTAACTCTTACTTCCAAATAATATTCCTAGAGCCTATGAACTTTTTGGTTTGTGGATTTGTTAGGGCATAAAAGGCATGAGCCTGCTTTGGGGAGGATCCACTGGCATTCCTTTTTGGTGTAATTGTTAAGTTCTTTTCCTTAAACATT
>MNCI01001492.1:451232-461489 GCA_015680685.1 Gnetum montanum
GTGAACAATGTTTTGGAAATGTTACACATGGGGATCGAGATGGAGAAAATCGTAGCACACCAAACAGTAAAAAGCATAACAAAGTATATAACTGAGCGATAAACATGAACTGATACACAATGATGTAGAATATAGTAAAATGAAATGAAATGAGCTTAAGTGAGAGAATGCACTATCCCAAAATTGGGGCATTTCTCTTTTGATTGAGTGAGGAGAGTGCAACTAGGATGCAGTACTAGACAAGCATAGTTAACAACAGAATGATATGGTCACAAATCTTGGACTATTGCCAATGGGGTGCCAATAGGGACCATTGAGCTGATGCTTGCTGGGCTAAGAACTGCTACGTTGGGTTGGAGAGAGATCTGGGAAGTGGTGCTGCTAGGATTTGCTGCTCTTTCACTTTTAGTTTGCCAATCTCTTTCTCAAAGCTTATTGCCAGAAGCCAATTGCTAAAGACAAGTGCAAAAAAGCCAACCTCTCTTTTTCCAAGCCAACCCCTAGAACGTTGTCTGCTAGGGTATTTATAGGGCCAAGAGTAAGAGAGAGATGTGGTTTGGACATCACGTTTCTTGGGTTCCACATGGCACGAATCGTGAATGTGCTATACTTACATGTAGTGCTACGCTGTAGTGTTACACTAATGTGCTACACTACAGTGTTGGAAGTGAAACCTACCGAGCTATGACCATACCGTTCAAACTGCATGTGCTAGAGTCCAGGGAACTACCATGTTTTTACAAAAAAGGCCAACAAAAAATGCAAAGTGGAGCCTATGCTCTAGGACTACGTCTTTCCTCCTCTTGCAAGTAGGGTCAAGCGTAGGGACAACTTTAGGGATCAACAACGGGGATGCTAAATAGGGTAAACTATTGATCTTGTCTATCAAGGAGATGTTGAAGCAAAAGTGGACACTACTAATGGATTCTGGAGTTGCTGGAGACATCCTGAGGCTTCCACGTGAGTGTTACGCTATCTATGCTGCCCAGCGTATTGGTGTAGCATGGATACTTTGCTTACTATGTTGTGCTACACTAGGTAGCGTAGCGCAGCGTAGCACTCCTTTTTTGCATGAATTTTATCTAGATAACTGAAAATATCATTTTGACACCTGATCAGGCAAGCAACTTTAGCAATTGGCAACCCTGCTTTTCATTTTGAAAGGCCCTAGGACCTATTGATTTCATCATAGGGACACTTTTGGGCTTTATGTCCTTACTAGGCTATGTAATGTTGTGTAGTGTAGCACAACGTAGTAGTCAATTTGGCATGAATTTGAGCCAAAGCCTACAATGCTTTACCATGAGACTTTGATTAAGACCAAAAGGTGAAGTGGGACAGGCAGTCTTGGAGGTCGAAGCATGGCCACGTGCAAGTCTTTTGCCAGAACAACTTGACGGAGGACCTTCGTGCATTCTGACCCTGCTACGCGGTGCTATACTATGTAGCGTAGCATAGCACAACATCTAGTTTGGCTTGAATTTGAACTTATTCTGCAAGGGCTCTATCATGGGATCTCGGTCATACGCTAAAGTGGTAGTAGGAAAAACATTTTTGATGGTTGAAGCATGGGCAATTTTGTTTTCGATGTCAAGGCAATTTGAGAGAGGATTGTCATGTCCTGCTATGCTGTGCTATGTTGTGTAGCGTAGCACCCAAAATGGGACAAGTGTTGCTAGGTTGTGCTATGTTGCATAGCGTAGCAAAGTGTAGTAGTCAATTTGGCATGAATTTGAGCTAGAGCCTACAATGCTTTGCCAGGAGACTTTGATTGAGACTTGAGGGTGAAGTGGGACAGGTAGTCGTGGAGGTTGAAGCATGGCCACGTGCAAGTCTTTTGCTAGAACAACTTGACAGGGGACCTTCGTGCATTTTGACCCTACTACGCTATGCTACACTGTGTAGCGTAGAATAGCGCAACATCCAGTTTGGCTTGAATTTGAACTTATTCTGCAAGGGCTCTATCATGGGATCTCGTTCATACGCTAAAGTGGTAGTAGGAGAAACATTTTTGATGGTTGAAGCATGGGCAATTTTGTTTTCCGTGTCAAGGCAATTTGAGAGAGGATTGTCATGTCCTGCTACATTGTGCTATGCTGTGTAGTGTAGCATAGCGTAGCACCCAAAATGGGACAAGTGTTGCAACATTTACCATGTTTTTTTTCGTGTTATGTTGATCACACCTCAAGGATGGAGCGGTGCAAATACCTTTGAGGATTGAATATTTGCCAACTGCATCTTTTGTGTCTAATCAGTCACCACAAGGCCTGCTACACTGTGCAGCGTAGTGTAGCATAGTAGGTTCCATCGTTAGAAAACTTGCCAAACTCTTTAGTCCATCCTAAACA
Organism: Gnetum montanum; assembly: GCA_015680685.1. Taxonomy (NCBI): domain Eukaryota; kingdom Viridiplantae; phylum Streptophyta; class Gnetopsida; order Gnetales; family Gnetaceae; genus Gnetum; species Gnetum montanum. The sequence continues at coordinate 453,581 of MNCI01001492.1, forward strand.
CCTTCATCAGCTCACAGCATGGCTCTGGGTAGACCATCAATTGGGTCATGTGTCAAGCTGGGCAAGCTAGAGAGTGTGGCAAGCTTGCCAGCTTGGAAGATAGAAAATTTGCCGAACTACACGATCAACCTTCAATAATCCATTTGTGCAAACTAGCTCTACGACTATGCGATCTACTGTGCATAAGCATCTAGAAGCACTATCACCTTGATAATATCATCCCTTGAGAAGGCTCTTCGAAGAGACATATTGCTTAAGCTGGTCCCTTTAATGACTAGAATGTGGAAGTAGGTTCCAAATACATGCCATCTTCGATGCCTACATTATGCCTACATTATCGTAAGCTCTTACCTCCTCCCACCACTTAGAAGATGCCTAACTCACCTTTATAACATTCTCCTTCAACACTTCCTAGGCCCCTTCCCATAATTCGACCTTGAATGCCCTATTTGCACATCTATAGGATGTTGCTTGTGCTTTCATAACTAGTCTACGTCATCCACCTCACAAACATGCATCACGTAACCACAATGATGATCAAAATCCATACCTGCCTACTCCATCTATCCTGTAAATATCAACTCCATCTATCCTGTAAATATCAATAAATTTTCAGTTTCATCAATTTCAAGGTACGCAATCATTATTATTGATGATCATGCCATTCTCCTTCCCTCTCAAAATCCATATTCACCGACTTCACCAACCCCATCTATCCTTAAATATCAACAATCCATATTCACTCACCCCATCTATCCTGTAAATATCAATAAATTCTCAGCTTCACTCTGATCAATCAATTTCAGGGTACGCTTAACAAGATTTCTTGTTTGCCAAGCCACCGTGAAATTCGGACACCAAGCCAGTCAAAACTTCCCCGACACAAATTCTATCCCCCAATTAGGATGCTCTTCTGCAATCTACAAATGCCAACATTTTCGGTAGACAAGAAATCAGGGGTGTGCTGTGAGTAGCTGCGGTAGATCCACTGTCATAATGTGCTGGCCATGGGTGGGCAAAGTAATTGCATCTTGGCGAAGGAAAAGCAGAGTGAAGAATTGAAGCAGACGCAGACTGGTTGTCCAGGTGAGGGTGGGTTCCATCCTTCTATCTTCAAAGACACTGCCTCTGGTGGATCAGTCTGTCTGTTTTCTCCACACAAACAACTGGGGCTCATTCTGAGATCATTTCTCAAACATGGTTGGTTTTAGGATTTTGGATGCTCTGTAAGATTTTTAATCAAATCTGGGTTATTCATCATGGGTTCCTCTAGCTGTCATATTCTGTTATAGTTTTTGACGATTCTGCTGTTGTTTTTGATCCGAGTTAGGCACGTATATTCAATATTCATGAAGATATTGAACTTCCTGTGGATCTGTCTGGCTTTGCCCTTATGAAATGCAATTTTTTCCAGAGAATGTACTGGTGCAGCCACGTTTAGCTTTTGCTTCGCAGAGTTGTTCAGAGATCAGACTTTTCTATTTTCAATTCACTATTAACAGAACGTTTTGTTTTTTTCCCTGTTGTCTTTGCAATTACGGGGATATTTATCGGCAAGGGTTTTAAGATTCCCTGCTTTGGTCTCTGTATAGGCATACGTTTGGATTCCTGAATTTGTTGTTTTTTTTTTTAAATTCCTATTACGTGTTCACTGTAATCCGAACGGTGCTCTAAATGAACTTTTGTGCTAAATCTACAGCTAAATAACCACTGAATGACTATGTATCCCTCATAACTCGCAATCTGCAAGCCCACAGACCACAGTATTTCTTTCAGAACCAAAAACGCAGAGAATGTTTCACTAGTTTCAGGAGGCATACCCTTCCAAATATAAAATGGCTCTGCAAGTTCAAAATTAACAATGTTCAGTATCTGGGGTTTTGTACACATGATATTTACAGGGGAAGGAACCAGGGCCAACTATCCATGAAATGTGAAACACTGTATGTCACAAATTAGGGCAACAAGAAAACAGCGCAGCCCAAATATCGGTCAAAGTCTAAGATCTAATTCATGAGAAGAAATCGGCAATTTTCAGTCAAAGTCTAAAGCGTATGTCGGTAAAATAAGTTTGAACAAAGATAGTGGACTGTATAACACTTTTTGAATCAAAAGACATGTATGACCTTGACCTCTGGAACCCAGAACCCCTTCAAGACTCCATTAGTCATACTGTCAAATTTTAGAGACCAAAAAACAATATAGCCGAATCGTTTAGACTTTGAAGAGATTAAATTAATCAAACTCAGTTGCAAGGAAAATGAGGTATTTTGTTTAAATAAGCAAATTGAAAGCAGGAACTCAAAACTAATGACTTAATCATGTGCGCTTCCTCCTCCGAAGAAATAGTCGTGTCAGAGGATCCCACTTAAATCATTTCAGCATTCACACAGGAGTCAAAGCTGTTTCCGGGCCGTCATTATTTTCTGTATTATTTTCAAAATAGGAAAACTACGTAAACAACACGCAACAGCGGGCCTTACATACTTTGGCGTCTGCTTTTATCCGCTACCACCAAAAGCCATTTTGCGTAACGTTAACGGATAAGTGCCCTTCTAGGAAATGAATGATGAGGATGAGTTAGTAAGAATTTTGATTTGAAAGTTGTAAGTTATAGGTTCAATTTTGGTAGATAGTATGTTTATTGTATTTTTTATCCAGTGTGTTTGTCTTTAATTAATTAAGGTATAGCTAGGTAGATTAAGCGGCTCTTTTTTAACAAGGCTATTTCATTGTTGCCATACCCAGAAACACAAACACGAATCGAATCCATTATTTCCCAAACAAGAGATGAGTGTTCTAATCACTTGCCCTACACCCTTTGGTGTATGGCTTAAGCTCATNTTTACTCTAATAATTAAAGTGGTTATTATTGGAACGATTACTTTAATTATTAGAGCGGTTATTATTGGAGTGGTTACTCTAATNGTATTTGTACACTATATGTCTTAGGGTGTACACTAAGTCAAATTGGGATTTTATTGTTTTCTATTATTATTATTTTATCTTATTAACATTGATAAATCAATTAAGGCAAGTGGAGCAATTTAACATGATTTTTACTTTTGTCTCACCATCTTGCCTCCCTCATCCTTAGGATATCATGTAGGTCTTGAATTATACCTCATTGAGCTTCTTTAGATACTATGTTATGAATTATAAATGTTAAGACAAAGGTTGATACTATAAAAAATGGAGCCCACAAAACATTGATTGATCCATTAAGTTAAGTGAAGAAGTTTAACATGATTTTTCCTTTTGTTTGACTATCTTGCATTCCTCACCTTTAGGATGATTTTTAAAAAAAATTTATTTGTTCTTTTGGGATCTGACAACAAACATTAGTGTTGCCTAGTAAAATTAGACCTATGATCTAGGATTCCTAGGCTAAGACCCTTACCACTAGGCTAATATCTCAAGAACGGAAAGTACTAGCTATGATATCCTAAATCCTTAAGAATTACTTTAGAGAGTTTGTCTTGCTTTGAAATATGCAAGCTATGAGTGGCACAAGATTTCTACTTCTAAAGGCAATAAATCACATTCACATAATAACATTAAGTAAGGTGTTTCATGTTCACCTTAAACTCATTGAGAAAAGGTTCTTTTTTGCTTTTTAAATATCTTTCCAAAGTTTAGCATTGAGTTCAAGTTCCCAAATAACACATCCATATATTATTAATTTGAAAACTTTATTTTTTGATCTTCTAAGCCCAAAGTCTTAAATCCTTGCACTTATTTTTGAAAGTATATAGAGCCTTGAAACCTACTATTCTTTCTTTAATGCACTTTCTCTGCATATAATTGTTCATATAAATATTACCTAAATATTTTAAAAAATATACTATTTGCACCTTAATACTTGTAAAATAGAAGTTATAACAAGTATTTTATGTATGATGAAGCAGTTACTCTAATTATTAGAGCAATTATTATTGGAGCAGTTACTCTAATAATTAGAGCAGTTATTATTGGAGTGATTACTCTGATTATTAGAGCGTTTACTCTAATAATTAAAGTGATTATTATTGGAGCGGTTACTTTAATTATTAGAGTGGTTATTATTGGAGTGGTTACTCTAATAATTAGAGTGGTTATTATTAGAGCAGTTATTCTAATTATTAGAGCGGTTACTCTAATTATTAGAGTAGTTGCTCCCAAATCTATAAATACAGTGCCTAGGCACACAATTGGAAAGAAGTCTTGTAGCAGTCAAATAACGAAACTCTTATAGTCTATTTGGAAGTTAGAGTAGTTTTCAAGTGCATGCAGCAGGAGGTTGAAGTGTAGATGGATCTTTATTCGAGGATTGTGTACCTGAGCACACCTTGTGTATGGTAATAAAGACGAGCTCTTTGATTCATCCTTGCAACACTTGAGATTTTTTTCTTACACATTTCTTTTATTTTATTTTCTTATGCATTTATTTTATTTTATGCACTTTACATTTCTGTTATTAGCGTAGCAATTCATTTTGATCAATTAAGCAAATATTAAAATACACTCAGTACAATTACTTCGAGCATGCGTGTAACACTTGGTAACCCAGTAATCACTAGTGTTTGGTAATCCCAGTAGTGTTGTACTGGTTCAGGATGTGTATGGCATGTGAGAACGGATACTGGTGTTAGGATTAGTTAAAACCTAGTTAATCAGTAGTTAAGTTAAATTAGTCACTTAGTTATCTCTCTCTTTCCCTACTAGCGTAGGACATAAAAACATAAAAGCTATAAAAATCATATGCCTCAAGCTTACTTAACCATACAATTGTGACATATAGGTAAGCCTGGGAAGACAACGATCAACCAACTCGTCCTTGTTCCACAAGGGTGCATAAGCACTTAGTCCTTGGAATTTGACCAGATCGTGCATGAAATGCTTGTATTCGTATGGTTGAGCGTAGGGGGTACCTCGTTGCTCATCATTGGTGCCGTTGTTGAGGAATTAGTTGTTTGTGTGCTAATTAGAACATAGGAAATCATTTAGATCGTTGGAACGAACCCTTAAGTTTGATTGAGAAAATAATAAACAAGAATACATTGCACACTGAATAGACAAGTATGTCTCCTTCTTCGTATGAAAGTGCCTCATCACTTAGGTTTGAAATAGGAAATAGTTGGTGGTGTAATACACATGCCGTTGATCCGCCAATCCCTCAACAAGTTAGAGTGGTATATATTCATCCTAATGAGTATATACCAGACTTCACCTTTATCCTTCATCAAGATAAACAACTACATTGGCGAGACTTAGAAGGTAACATAGTGTTGCCTCTTAATCGTTTAGTCTCAAGCATGCTTCTTCGTGCTCTCACATGAATTGGCATGCCGCACTTACACGCATAATACATTATGCAAGATCATAACTCGAGAGAATACCATCCCACGGAGGCACAACATCAAAGAGACTTGCAACAGGAGAGACATCATAAGTCTTTGAAGGGTAAGTGGTCGCAGGATGTCCCACATGTCTTAAGCGAAAATGAGGATGTGAACCTACCTTAAGCAGTCGGCCACACAATGATGTTCCTCTCCTTGACTTTGGCTAAGGGGTTGTGTATCATAACCTTCATTCCACTATTCATAACCTAGGTTTTGATACCCATCGGCACAAAGGATCCAAAAAAAGGACACGAACTCATGATAAAGGTGCACATTCTAATTGCAATCACAATTAGAGCCGAGACCATAGAAGAGAAGGTAGCAGATACCATCATGATGATGGTTCTCCTTCTTCTTCACCTTCATCATCTCCTTCACCCTCTCCTTCAATATCTGGATGCAGTCATAAAGAAAGAGACCATGGGAATAAAGGTGGGAAAAGTAGAACTCATAGACGAAACAACCATGAAAGGGGATGGGGGCACTCTAGAGAGTCACGACATAGAAGAAGGGAGAGTAGGGAACAACATAGGCATCATAGATGCCATGGATGAGACATCACAATGAACCCCTCCTCACTACTTGAAGTATGTTGGACATAACTGAGGCTATTAGAATTCCAACAAGGCACCAAAAGATAATAGGATCAAGAGATTAGATATGAACAATATTCCACGATTTGAAGGGGGATATATCGTTGATCCTCAGAATCACTTACAAGCATTCCAAGATGTGTGTGCCTTGCAAAACATAGAGAACAAATGGCAAAAACTTAAGTTATTCCCATGGACATTAGTTAAAGAAGTAGAAATCTGGTATTGGTCTTTAGAATCGAAATCCATTCATAGGTGGAGTACTATGTTAGAACTATTTAATGACAAGTACCAAATGTACTCCTGAGTGTCTAACTTACGAAAGCAAATCCAAGGTTGGAAACAAGGAGGACATGAACCCTTGGATGCTGCCATGGGTCAATACTATGCACTGTTACATTGTTTTCCTGGCCATGGTTATTCGCAAAGGGATCAACTATATCATCTCGTGGATGGGCTTAGGTATAAAATGAGAATAACCCTCAGGAATTATGCCTAAGGAAGACTATCTGAGCTTAGGCCCCATCAAATTCAAAGACTATTAGAGCAAGTTGCTAAGGAAGAAGATGAACTACAAAAGAGAGAAAGTGCGGAAGAGTATAATCGAGATCCTTCCCTTCGGAAGAGAGTAGTTACATTTTGTAAGGATGAAGAAGAGTCACCACTCAAAGAGATGATGAATAGGAAAACTTTGCCTATCCAAAAGTTGACATTAGAAGTATCGACAAAGGTAGACCAAATGTGGGATTCCCTAGACAATAGATTTCAATCTATTCTTAAAATAGTAGAGGAGCCTAGAGAGCAAGGTAGTGAGAAAAGAAAAAAGAAAGAGACTGAATATGCATGTAGCAATGGTAAGGGAAAAGTTGCCATCATTGAAGAGGTTGTGGATTTGGAAATAGACAATGATAGTGGATGTGAGATATGTCAATATGACCATCCTAAGGGATGATGCCCTGTAATCTCACATTTATAGGAGTCTGGGGTGTATGCATTCAACCCATGATTAAACAAAAGGCAAACACCCTGAAGGTTACCTTATCCTCAAGGTAACCCAAGGTAGTTCCACCAACCCTTAATATATTATCCCAGTGGAAATCCACCATAACTGATTGAGCAATATCAATAGTGGCAATGCCCACAATCATGGGGAATGCCACCACCAAAGTAACAGTATCCTTATCGGCAACCTAACTCATATGGATATTACGTGTAATAGCCAATCTTTCCATATGACTCTACTAGTCACGTCACTCCTCAAGCTCACTACCAAGCCTGCAAGTATTATGGGACTCCCTCTTCTATGGGTGATATTCCGTAAGCATATCATCCTTCTCATCCGACCACATCTCTTCCACTAATGGCTCCATTACAACCTACTCTAGCTATGCAAGGTGAAATCCCTACCCAATCACAGCAACGTAATGTCACAAGGGCTATTAACTCTCAACATACTGTTGGTTCCAACAACCACATGAAGAAAAAGACCTTTCTTTAGAACCAATAGTCCAACCAAGCCCTTGCAATCACAAGCAGTTGATTCCTTAGACACCTTAGTATCAATCAAAACTTCAGAGCCCCCTTCAACCCAATCATCGCACTCAACACATATGGTCATGCTAACACATGCCGTCATTGATTGGATCAAAGTTGGCCACCTTCCTAAGAAATTCTCTTATCTTGAGAGTCCTCTGAGATACTTACAAATCATTGGAAATGCACCGTGCAAGGCTCTTTTGGATTCAAGTTTCGGTGTCAACTTGATTTCTCAAGAAATGTACAAGGCCTAGAACTTGCCTCCATTGAAAAAGAGCAACATCCATCTAGAGTTGGCTAACCAGTCCATCACTGTCCCATTGGAACTGGTGGAAGACATTGTTACCACTGTTTGTGGGTGGTCGTACCTAGCTAACTTCCTAGTGATTCAAGTAAACA